>JAUESF010000048.1:1480727-1498400 GCA_032274765.1 Malacoctenus tetranemus
ATACGGCACGTTCAGCCTAGTATGTGCTGCTCACCGTTCTCACTCACATCCACACTCTTGCTTCTCGACGCACTCGGGTTGTCCTTGTGCAGCCGTGGCAACCACATTCGCTGTCGGTCGATGCAACGTGGTGAATCACTTCTCTTGTGCTCGTCTTGTTTTGCAGGCAAAGTCTGAAACTACGGTGAATCTCATCAAGATGCTGCAGTAAGTTTGACCTGAAACCGATTTATTTGAAGGCATCAACACAAAATAGTGATCACAAATGGACCTGAGCTGATAGATATGATTCAGGATGTTGACTAGATATGAGTTTTTGATGTAATATTGCATTTAAGTCAGTTTCTTCTGACCTTTTTTTCCCCTTAGAGCCTCCTTAGATCAATCAAATCCACATGTGGTGGATGGAATTTGTATTTATGTGTTTTGTTGATCGATGTTTATCATTATTATTATGATTTACACACTGGTATATCTGGTTGTCATTAATACATAGAAAGCAAACCTCCATTGAATGTGTCCTTGGACAGTTGCATGTAAGAAGCAGCCACGAAGCAGCATCATGAACATGTGGGTCAGCAGGTGGACGACCCAAACACGCTGCGCAGCCGCTGCCACTGGTCCGCGCGCGTTTAACCGACGACGCGCCGGTCTGTTGTGAGCGGTGCCAGTCAGTTCTGCAGCCCATCTCTCTCCTCTAACCCCCCCCCCCGACAACCCCCCCGCCGCTTTTGTTCTTCCACTCACTCCCATCAAAGCAGAACTGAACCTGCTTAGAGGGCCAAATCGCAGTGTTCTGTTTCTCCAGCAGTTTGAAATGATCACTCAGCTCTGGTGTTTAAGCGTGACAAGCTGTGATGACAGACACTGCAATAGAGCTGGAGAAATTGTATTTTTCCACTTCAAGCACCCCACCACCACCACCACCACCACCACCACCACCACCCCTTCGCAGCCCTCTTCTCCGACTCCCCTCCACCCAGTTTCCCTCCCTTGCTCCCCGCTCCCAACCGCCGCCACAGTCATCCCACTCCCGGTATCTTTCCCCAGCTGACGGGATGTGGGGGGTGCGCGCGCGCGCGGCGTCTTAAGACCCCCCACTACCAGCCGCCCCCTCCCCTCCACTCCACTCCCCTGCCAGGCACCCACCCCTTCCCATCACCCCTGCTGCTTGATGGACAAGCACACCTTCAAGATGGGGAAGAGAGGCGAACATGACAGGCTTGTCGCGCTGGAGACGTAAACCCACTGGAGAAGCTGACACACACACACAAACACACACACACACTCGCAGGCTTGCGAGCACATTCACACATGGTGTACGTTGGGAGATATAGAGACTCAATAAGCTGTCAAATAGAGATGGGTATTAAGGAAGAGGCAGGAAACTATCTCTGTGCTGTGAGGAAGCGCTCTGTGACTGACAGGCGCTGTGAGGAGAGGATGGGGCTGCGGGGGGCGGATGACACAGTCATTCGTATCTGTCAATCCGATTGAAAGGAGGCGAGCGCAGTCCAAGGAGTTTGTTTTGATAGGGGATGGAGGGCGTTTAATAATTGGTGTCCTTGAGTTCAGTATCAAGGAGGGTGGGACGAGCTCGTCTTTGGTGTCCATCAGTCCCCCCGTCCCCCCGTCCCCCCCGTCTCAATGCAAGTTTGTGCTTTTTTTTTCTGTGTGTGTGTGTGTGTACAGGGCCCAGCTGGACCACTGCCTGGCCGACCTCTCGCCCCCTGTTCTGATCCTGGCGGGACTGGGCCTCCTCCTCTCCTCACGGGACAGGTGGGGATGAGCACAAAAAGGGGGGGTTGGGGGGAGGGGGGTGGACCAGCGTGCGAAACACACCAAACTCTGTCACGCACATCTCGGCAGCCACTTCAGCCCACAAAAAAAAAGAAGAAGAAGAAGCCAAATCTAATCCCCCCCGGAGTAAAAGACGGGGAACAAAAACCACTGACAAAATGCTGATCTGAGAAAAGAAGAATACAAAACAACACTGAGGCACCTAACTGTCAAGCTGTCGCGACGCCGCACATTCACATCAAGGGTTGCTTGATGTGTATTTTGGATTCTCCCAAAAAAAAAGAAGAAGAAGAAGAAAAAAAAACCCACCCCATGTTTGCGTGGTTCCACTGAGTCGCTGCTTGTTTTGCATCAGGCAGTAATTCATTACAGTGCAGCCTTTTTAGCCGGGGTCTGTGGGGCGGCGCTGATAAAAAAGCCCAGCGATGCCCCGGAGCTCCGCGGGGCACCAGCTCCTCGCCTGCCACCCCCCTCCTTCTCCTTCTCCCGAGGTGCCCCTTTTAAATAGACTCGGCCTCTCGCACACGGAGATGAAAAGAAGCAAGGTCAGTACATGGGAAGCCAGGAGGGAGCTTTTGCAAACATCGTAGCGTTCCGTATCTGGAATGCTGAGTGTAATGACTGGTTCGGAGAAACGCACACAACACCACAACACAACACCGCACAACAGACGGCGACTGCACATCGGATGGGGAGGGAGGGCGCTAATCTGAGCGGTAGTGGCCCCGTTCGTCTCCAGCTGCTTGGCAGCGAGATGCGTTCTGGGCTTGAAAGTGTCTCTTCAGGTTCCCATGATGATGTGTTATTGCCATAAGGAGAGCGTGTTTCTCTTTTTTTTGAGTGTATAAGTACATTTTACAGCTGTACTGTAATGAGTTTGTGATTCAGCGCTTGGCACCGGCTCATTATGACTCAGTCTGCATTAGAAAATCAATCATGCACCTCTTAGGCTGCCTGGCAATTACATTTCCTCTCCGGCTTGTGATCTGCATCCCTGCATTAATATTTTGGGTTTTTCTTTCAAAATATTCTTGTTTTGGAAAAAAGTCTTTTTTTTTCTTTAATTGACAAAGAAATGCATTGTGGGAAGGATAGTGGGAGCTCCAGAGCTGAAGTGAAGGCTGACTGTCCGGTGGTTTTGGTCTCCTCTGACAGGACGTGCTGGCTGCTCACCGCCATGCTGGTGGTCTACTCGCTGTTCTTTGCTTGGAGGGCCAACCTGGACGTCAGCAGACCCCTGATGCTGGGAGTGGTGAGCAGCACGACACGTTTGGTGTCATCGCATTCGCTTCTGTTTTCGTTTTTCTTCGTCGTCACATCCTTTGCGCGATAGATCCGTTTAGAGTTTCATGCGCACTTTACGCTAGATTTCAGTCGACCTTCCTTCAGCCTAAAGGTTGGCGGTTCGATTCCCCTACCGATGAGCCGTCACAGCTGCTTTTGCTGTTGCCACCTGCTGTTCAGTTTGAGATGCTACCACTCTGTTCTGAGCTTTATTTTGGAATAAAATCACAAGATCACCATTGTACAGATTAGTAACTGTTAATTTCAACACTGTCCTAAAGGTCATCTTAGGGTGGGATTTGTCCCCCCTGGCGGGACGCTCACATGACGTCCTCACAACTTTTAACGCCTAAAACATTGAACACAATAAAGACATCATGAGTGTTGATTACTGCCAGTGGCCTGCGCAAAAAAAGGGCAACATCCGTACATGCAACTCAAAGTCAGAGCTTTGGGAGGATCCGTAACGTGTGCTCCGGTCTGTGTGTGCGCGTGTGTGTGTGCGCTGGCTTCCTGCAGGTGGAGCGTTTCTGGCTGCAGAGCGACGCGGCGGTGTGCGTGCTGGCGGGCCTCGGCTTGAGCCGGACGCGCGCCGAGCTGGAGAGGAGGCTGGGCCTCGGGGGGGCGTGGAAGACCGCAGGCTGGGCGCTCGCCGCCGCCCTGCTGGCGCGCATGGCGCACACCAACCACAGGTGAGTTTCCGGGGGCGTCGCGGCTTGGGTGTAAAGTTCCGGAGTGACTTTCAAAATGGGAGAGCCGACTTTAGGTTGGAGATTCGTTGGCGAGGCTCATCGTCGCCGGTGCCCTTGGCTTCCGATTTCACTGCATGCGAATTAAGACACTGTGAAAGTGAAGCCAAGTCAGCATTACAAACTTCTTGTCATTGTTTAATTCCGCATGTTAATGCTGCGGCGTGTGAAGGAAAAAGCCCTTGCAGTTCCATTTCTCCTCGTGCTGATTTGCCGTTTAAGGCTCCTGTTTTGTTCGGCCCGTATTGTAAACTCAGCCGCGCGAGGTCCGAGTCGGCAGACAATTATAAAAACCAATTTTACGACAGCAAAGATTTAGATCACAGTGGACATAATTACTGTCGCCGCATTGTTTCGCACTTCTACAGGCTATTAGGGACTGGGTGCTCTAATAAGTGTTTTTTTGTGTCAGGCCGCTCTTCTTTTAGTCTCTCTTCAGATTGGACGCATTGTGCGTCTTTATCAGTCCGTTCAGTGTTGTTTGGCTGTGTTTCCTTTTCCGCGCGACTAAAATGTGTGCCGGCTCTAAAGTGAAACACTCCTGCTTTGTAAAGTTGAAGTGGAATAAAAAATAAATAAATAAAACACACTCCCCTCCTTTGGTTGCCTCTAAAAATCCCCCCGCGTTTTTTTTTTTCCCTGAGTCAACCTAATTTGTTTCTCCCGTGCACTTCATCCTGCCGGTCTGAACTCCACATGTCAGGCTTTTCTCTCTCCCCGCTCGCCCCGTGGTACGGGCTAAAGAGAGGCACGGTTAGCACATAGATTCCACTCGCGGAGCTCAGTCTGAGATGTTAGCTGTCCGAGGAAGGCAGATTACACCGGCGTAGCGCCGGGGAGTGCCAGGCAGCCATCACTGAGCGGCTTTGATCAGGGGGAGAGCATGGCCTGTGCTGTCAGAGCCATCACACCTGTCTCCCCACGATTAGATAGGCAGCCGCGGCGCTCTGCGCAAGGGGGAAAAGGGGGGCGGGGGCACTGACAACTTAGCCTCCGAGCACCTTGAAAGCACACCTACAAACACTGGCGTGTACACACAGACGCTCATAACTCACACACACACTCGAATGTAGGCACCTACAGCAGGAAGCGCTCGCTTCTTTCCACAGCCTGTGTTGGTCTTTATATATATGTGTGTGTGTGTGCAGGGAGTGTGATCAGAGCGGCAACGGTGTGGTGGAGCGGTTCGGCAGGGAGATCCTGGCCTCCGTCCCCGCGGACTCCATCATCCTGACCAGAGGAGACCTTCCCGGGAACTCGATGCGCTACCTGCACTACTGCCAGGGCGTCAGGCCTGACGTGCGCCTGGTGGACCAGGAGGTCAGAGCGGAGAGCGAGCCGAATATCAACGCAGCTGCAGCTGTAGATTTGAACAGAAGGGAAAGAGGCGTCCACACATCTCAGTGGTCATCAGAGCCGGTTTGAGCAGGAAGAAGCGACTCGTTTAGTGCGTAGTGTTGTTTAGCAGTGCTCCAGTACTGTTCAGCTGACCCGCACACACGAGTCCTGGCAGTGTGAAGGACCCCGGGGGGAACATGCGTGACTCGCCTTCACTCGAAGGTTCCCCCCTTCATAAGCTGACGTGATTCATGTAAGAACCTGCTTTGGCTAATTTGGATTTTGATATTTTCCCAAAAGCAGAAGCATCAAATGTGAAGAAAAGTAGGAAATACTTGAATAAATCCTTTCACTTTAAAGTGAATAGTACACTGCTAATTATTTAACTGGTAATCCACAAGACATAAAGATTTAAACCGATTTGCTGGGACGCTTTTTCTCTCTCTCTCTCTCTCTCTCTCTCTCTCTCTCTCTCTCTCTCTCTCTCTCTCTCTCTGTCTGTCTCTCTGTCTCTCTCTCTCTCTCTCTCTAGATGATGACTTACGCTTGGTATGTGGCCAAGCTGGCGCAGCACCACCCCGGGGTCCATTTCCCCGGTCGCTGGTGGGACCCGGCCCACCCCGAGGAGAAAGACACCTTCAGTCTCGAGCAGTTTCTGTCCCACAACACGGAGTGAGTCTGTCGCACACCCACCGTCAGGGAATAAAGGAGCGGGGAGGCGGGTGGGGGGGGGTGAACTGCTAAATACAAGGATGTTAAGTGGAGAAAGAGAGAGAGAGAGAGAGAGAACTGGGATGGCAACAATGGTCCAAACGAACAAGTGGGCGATCTAATGAGGCTGAGATCAGTGGGATGGCCGACGCGCGGCGGTGAGTGCAGGGAGGAGATAAGCCCACAGAACTGTGGAGGCCATGAAAGGAGTTTGATGAACTACAGAAGTCAACTAATCTACTTGATTTGGTTAAACAGTCTCTGGCGGCCTCGCTCGCTGCTCCCTGCTCGCACGGTTCCCTCCTCCAGGAGGAGCAGAGAGACCCACCAGCTGGATGGTTAATGCCAAGCCCACCAGGGGGCAGTGTTTGCCAGGCCAACGTGTCTTGTCTCTCCGCAGGGGCTGACCCCTCCTGGGATTAACCCTCAGGGCCCCGGGAGCGGGCGGCTTCAGGAGTTCAATTGTGTTTGGACGTGGGGACATGTTTATCCTGCATGATGTTTGGGTGGCGGCGGCGGTGGTGAGCCAGCGAGGGCCTCTGACTGGTGGTCTCTGTGCAGGAGGCAGGCGCTCGCCTGCATCGGGCTGCCCGAGGGGGACCGCAGCTGGGAGCGCAGCTTCGCTCGCTGGCCCCTGGGCGTGTGCGACTTGCTGGCGCCCGCTCGCAGGCAGTTCCACCCGGAGGAGTGGGCTCAGCGCACGCGCAACCTCTACAACTGGAGCCAGCCTCACAACAGGTGCGCAGAGGAGCAGGAAAACCACTCGAATCTGCATCTTTTTTATTTTCTACCTAAACGATTCTGGTTTGTCTGTGTAGAAGGTAAAAATAAAGAGCCACAAGCTGCGTCTGGAGGTTGCTGCTGGTTGAGAGAAACCCAGCGAAGCCCCAGTTTCCCCCTCTGTGGTCCTTCGGCCTTCCCCAGCACCGACTCCACAACACTCCCCTCGTCGTCCTGTGTCCCCCCCCCCCGGTGCTCTTTGTGAATTCAACCAGTAGCAAGACATTAGCCCCCTACCACCACCACCCCCCCTCTCTTCATGCCCTCCGAAATGAGACTGAAGATGGAAAATAATGAGTTTCTCATTGCGTTTTTGTCAATAACTGTGTCAAAAGTGGAATTAGTCAAAGCTGCACATTCTGCCGCCGTCGCCAGCAGCCCTTCATTCACTCCCGATATCCGCGGCTGAATACTGTGACATTATTTCCCCCCCCCCCGCACCCCTGCGACAAGCGTGTCCGTCGATGCCCACAAGCCAAATATTAGCTCGGGAAAGCCTGCTAAAATATTCTTTTGAAGAAGAGGTCAAGTGTTTACAGTCAGTGGAGAAAAAAACAGCCAGATGTGGTTTCCCCTCCATGTCTAATGGACTCGCTGGTATTGTTGCTCCGTCTATTAACGTTTATGCAGCAAAACATTGAATTTTGGTGTATCAAAAACCTGCACAGTTGGCTGGAACAATATATTCACATAAATAATCATTTAGAGTTAGTGGAACTGTGCATAAGCCAATGCCTGAAGGTGCTTTAGATAAAGAAACTTGTCTTCTCTCTCTCTCCTCCCTCCCTCCTCCTCCTCTTCCAGCTTCAACCCTTCATCCTGGGAGCGCGTCGCTAATGAGGAGATGTGGCAGGCCAGGTACGTGGAAAAAAATAGGTCCTCGCCGGCTCGCGCGCTCCGTCAAAAAAAAAAAAAGCTGCGTCACGATCTGCGTCCCGGCCCCCACCGCGACATCTCCATAAACCAGTCTTGTGCGGCAGAGCATCTACATGTACATTCTATTTCGGCGGCGCGCATCTACATAAATCACTCCGTCGGGAGTGGGTGCGTCGGGTGGGAGCGTGGATCTGCATGGCTCATCCATCCAGCACTTAGCTCCCCCCCTGAGTCGGCGCGCTTCAGTGTGTGTGTGTGTGTGTGTTCCAGGATGAAGACGGCTTTCTTTCTGTTTGACCTGGCGGAAAGGATGCAGGGAGAGGGGAAGGCTCGCCTCTTTGAGCTGTCGCACGCCGTGAGTCTGACCTCCCCGCTCGCATGCAACGTTGCAGTCGGTGGGAGAAGGGGGGGGAAGGGGGGGTGGATTTGAGGGTGACACATGCAAAAAAAGTCCCGTCCCCCCTGGTGACGCGTGGTTGCGTCTGTGCTCTCACCGCGCAGCTGTACCAGGAGATCGTGGCGGCGCACTCGGACTACCCGGCCAACTGGGACAAGAACCTGGCGCTGGCCTGCGAGAGGCTGCTGCGCGAGGCGCGCGGAGGCAGCCGCGGCCACAGCCCGGACGGCCTGCTGGCCTGCAGCGTGCGCCACTTCGCGCTGTACCTGCAGAAGGACCCCAGCGACCCCCAGGCCCCCGCCATACGCTCGGCCATCGCGCACCTGCAGAAGGAGAAGGACAGGCTGCGGACGCGGGCGCCGTGACGACGGAGGGACGCGAGCCGGTGGGCGTGGTCTCACCGGACGCACGCTGACGCACTGTGACGGCAGAGATGGAGACTTGATGGTGGGGGGCAGTGGTGCTGCCGGACCCCTCGTGCAGACGACTCTTCGCCATGCGAATGTTTACAGTTGACCAGGGACCGAATCCGTCATCAGGAAGCCTCGATTGACCTCAGTCAAACCCTGCGTGCTCCCTGTTAAACTCACCCCTTCGATTGCTTTATCGTTACATCTTGCCCTCCCCCTCCCTCCCCCCACACCACTCTGCTTTTAACGTGCTGATTATTCGGCCTGCTCCACGGCAGGGCCCAGATTGAGGGAAACCCAATTTGGGGGCAAAAATGGGGGATTATGGCGGCTGTTTAATCTAGGACAGACTTGCTCTGTGGCCACGCAGTCCTCACTCCCCCCCTCCACCCCCCCCAACCCCGCCCCGTCCTTCTATCAGTCTATCTTAGATGGTCCTTTAAATGTTTCGAACTAATGGATTCGATGAGTGCCCCCGCCCCCCCCCTCCCTCCCCCCCTCCTTCCTAACAGGAGGCCTGTAATCCCTCGTGGATTTAAACGAAATGTGAAATGACACAATGCCAGAGACCCTTTTAGAGGTGCCTCCGTGCGTGCGCGCGCCCCGCGCACGTTGGTCGACTTGCGTACGAACACGCTTAAATCTCCACTCGAGCACCCCCACCCCTCATTTACCCCCCTCCCTCCCTCCCTCCCCCATCGCCAGTCGCGCATAAACACACTCGATAAACAGATTGAAAAGTAAAAACAACTTTGTGCGAGCGGGGCCGTCGCTTTGCTGCGCGTCCCTGTGTCTTTGTAAGTCTTTGACGCCTTCCCGGGATCTGACGCAGTGTGTGTGTGTTTTTTTAAAAATGTATTTTTTAATTATTTGTGTCAACGTGAGCGTGGACGTTAATGAGCCTTGTGCCATGAAATTTGTTTTTGCAAAGGTCAAAGCAGCATTTTTTTTGCCATAAGCTTCGCGAAACACTGCTGAAGGAGTCTGCTGTCGGAGATACCACTCCACTGCGAAGGACGGCGGGTGCATGTGTGCCTCTCTCTCTCTCTCTCTCTCTCTCTCTCCCTCTCTCTCCCGGCGTAATCTGCCCTCTGTGTTCGCAGGCCTGGTTAGCGGCTGTCAGCCGGCTGGATGACGAGGCTCGACCTGCTGCAGCACAGATGGATTGGTTTCTTAGAAAAGAGAGAGAGAGAGAGAGGGAGAGAGAGAGAAGCGTCTCTGCTTTCTACCGATCATGTCGTTTTAATAAAGATTTTGTTTTCTAAATTCTGTTTGTTTCTGATGAATTTGCTGGAAAATCGACGCTGTTTTTTCTTCCTCACCTCACAAACAATCATGTTTTCTTTCCCTTTCATTTTAACTTCACTTCCCTCCCTCTCCTCCCTCTCCTGCCTCCCCCCTCCCTCCCTCTCGCCCTCTCTCTCTCTCCATAACCCCTCTGTTCCTCTCCTCTCCCCTCGTTTCCGAGAGTCAGTTGCCCACCCCTAAATCAGCAAGCTGCCGAGGATTGTGGGAACCCGTGGAATCGCCGTGACCAGGGATGCAGGCAGGGAGCCACGGCAACGCTGGAATGTGGGGCGTCTGAGGAGATAAGAGCTGTGAGCCCAGCCAGGGAGAGAGGGGAGAGGGATGCGAGCGGGAGAGGAGCAAGAGAGGAGGGGGGGTAGGAGGGGGTGAGGCGGGCAAGGCAGAGCGAGGAGGGTGAGACGGGGAAACGGGGAGAGCGGGCGAGTCTGTGAATGGAGAGATGGAAGCACAACACCATAAACAGCCAGAGAGCAAGACAGAGTGAGACAGAGAAAGAGGGGCGGGAGACTTAGGGAGAGAGAGGGGGGGGGGTTGGGGAGAGGGGGGGGCACACACTGGAGATGGGAAGCCAGCCTTATTCCTCTTTGCATTTCATTTACATCCCTGGCCGTATCGACCAATCGGATTGGGAGCAAAGCCCAGGGCTTAGGAGGGGAATAAAAAGACAAAATGCCTTTGCTGCTCTCATCCCTCCCTGATAATACCCCTTCTGTTTTTCTTTTCTCCTTTTTCTCTCGTCTATAAGTAGATACTGTCCGAAATGCCAGCGCGGAAAAGCGACACCTCCGCTCGCTGTGTATCTCAGATAGACCGAGCGGGAGCAGGGGCTGAAAAGACAGCTTTAGCGACTGGGCCCTATCTCCACTCCTCTCTGGCTGGCTGGATGGAGGGAGGCGAGGGGGGGGGGGCGACGGGCGAGGGGGAGAGGGAGGGAGGCCGGGCTGCGCCGCTCGGTGTTTGGGAAGAGAATGGAGGGTGTGAGAGGCATGATACACTGAGCCGGCCACCGACTTGTTTTTTTTTTTGTGCAGAATCTTCCACTCTGGAAAAACTTTGCCCGCAGATCCCTTCGCTAAGCAGGAGAAAACCTGTTTCAAGGGTGTTTACCAGGTGCCACCCGTTCCTGTGGTTGGGTGGGGGGTGGGTGGGAGAAGGGGGGGGGGGGGGGGCCCCCCCCCCCCCCCCCCCCGCGCCCCCCCCCCCCCGCCCCCCCCCCCCCGCCCCCCCCCCCCCACTGCCAGGGCTTCCAACCAAACACCACATTTTTCTTCTTCTTCTTCCAACATTTTAACTCCCACTTCACGTGCGCTGCACTTTCGGGCCTAACTCGAGTGTGTATTCCCCCCCTCCCCCTCCTCCCCCCTCCCCCTCCTCCCCCCTCCTCCCTCCCACCTCACCAACTTATCTTCGTGTATTGGGGGTCGAATCAGGCCCGTTAACGCCCCCCCCCCCGGCTTGTGTTGACACGACGCCGTGATTGACTTCCGTCTCCGCCGTGTTTGCCGTCGCTCTCCACTCACGGCGTGCAGGGGGGGGGGGCTGCCGATGTTTGCAGGTCCAGGTCGAGCCTGTTTGTACAGGTGCCGCTCGCCGCCCCCCCCCCATTGTTCGCCCTCGTTTGTGTTTGGAGCACTTTGTTGGCTGTTTGTGTTTTCGTTTCCTTTGTCTTTATCTTCATCTCACGGCACTCCGTGGAAGCCCCCTGGAGTAGAGGGGGGGCGAACATGCGGTCGGCGGGCCAAAGGCGGGTTAGGGTTAGGGCCCGTCAGAGGGCGTTGTCGGTGTTTTTAGAATGTTGTTATTTTGTGCTCCTTAACAACAAGGAAGGTTTTGAAATCATCATTAAAGGTTCAGTTCACCAGATTTCACTTCCAACTGTTTGTGGCCCCTGAATAAGAGAGAGTTTGACCCCCCCCCCCCCTGACCCTGAGGGCGCTCCTCCTCCTCCTCCTCCTCCTCCTCCTCCTCCTCCTCCTCCTCCTCCGGCCCATCTTCGACGACTGGCAGTTTCAGATTCCGCCTGCCTCCAGGAGCGTGCGAGCTGGACCACCTGCAGGCCGGGGAGGCTCTGATTGGATATTTGTGGAGTGGGCGGAGTCATGACACAATCTCTGACGCCAGGACAGAGGGAGGGATAAAGGTCATCACAGCAAGTCGAGGCCGCTGGAGCGATGGAGCCCCTCTGCTGCCTGCTTAGGCCCCGCCCACTGAGCGACGCAAACATATGGAAGGCGACTGACTCGACCAACGGTGAGAGTGGCAGGTGGGTCGGTGCAGCATCAATGGAGCCATTGAACGCAGCGCTTGAGAAACTGTCAGAATCAGACACAACTCTCAATGTTACCCCCCTAGACCAGGGACAGCTGACCCCCCCACCCGCCCTCACCCACCCACCCTCACCCACCCACCTACCAACACACACACCTTAATCCTCCTGGACAGACATACAAATCTGTGTGTAAGAGCTCCCCAACTCCACGCGACTCTCATGTCCGTGAAGTCTTTTTTTTTTTAATCTGCGAATTTGTTCACGTGAAATAACTTTGGGTTGCGAATATTATCCCCAAGTTGCCGTTGTTATCTTGTGTACACACATTTGTTTATTCGATGCAGCCCCTCTCCACCGCGGCGCGCGCGTGTATCAAAGACGGCGGTGGCGCCAGGCGGCGTAATTGAAAATGGCTACCGTGGAGAAAGGTCTCTTTTCCGCTTTTGACTGCGGAGAGGCTGAAAAAAGCCCCCCGTTCTCCGCTCCCCTTCTTAGATCTATTTAAATAATTGAGGAGTAAACTGACAAATTAGGCACCTTTATGGACGCCCCTGGGCTCTCTCAGGGGTCCTTCACTCTCCCCGCTACAAGAGAGCGCCACCAGGCACGGGATAATATCTCTGTGTGCTTTGAGAGGGAGGAGGGGGAGGAGGGGGAGGAGGAGGAGGGAGGAGGGGGGGCTGGGGTGCGGTGGGCCAGGAGGGGTTTCGCCAATCAAGCGGGCCACACTTCCTCCCCCAGGTTCTAATTTTGTGCCACATTAAAGAGCTCGGCCTCCATTTAGGACACAGAGAGGCATTTTCATAATTTGCCGGGTCTCTCGACTAGCTCGGGGTGTCTCTCCCCCCTCCTCCTCCTCCTCCTCCCTCCCCTCCCTCCTTCTCTCTCTCTCTCACTCTGTAACTGAATGGAAGGCCCGGGGAGGAAGAGGGGTAATTCATTCGTCTCCTTTTCAACCAAACCCAGCTCCGGTTCTGCATAATGTTGCTGCTAGGTGTGTGTAGCAGCTAATATTTATCTCCCTAATAACTCCCCCATTAGACCTGAGCGCGCGGTGTGCCGCGCGTGGAGACGGCGCCGTTCGGTTTCATCTCCGAGGTTGAGCCAAAGACCCCTTCCTCCCCTCCCGCCCCCCCTCTCCGAGAGCCATCCGGGGGTCCGCGCAGCTGTGCTAAGGCACCTGTCGACGCGACGCGCGCGTCAGCGCTCCCTCCAGGTCGGAGTAGCTCCGGCTGACACCGTCCCATTCATGCGCTCCGGCGTGCGTGAGCATCGATTCATATGTGATTGGTCACATAATTCACAGTCTCGGGGGCGAGGAGGGGGGGGGGGCATTTCATCGCTGACAGACAAGCTAATCTAAAATCCCCCCCAATTTACAAATGAAAATCCCACCATCCAATTGAGCTAATAGAGGGACTTGAATGGGATAATAAGATGTGGTGTAATACTGTGTAAAAAGCCTGTAATGTTGTGTTTGGTGTGAGAGCCTGTGTGACTGGCTGTTTGACTGTTTGCAGTGATTACAGAGGGAGGGGTGGGGGTGGGGGGGGCCGCGGGCCTGGTGGTGGCTCCGTGGCTGGGACGGCGAGCTCCTCCCTGGGCACGAGATACGGCTGTCTGCGCCCTTCTGCCGGAGCGACGGGGACCCGGGTGTCAGGAGGGAGAGCGCTCCCTCTGAGCTCTCCCACTCCCCCCCCCCCACCCCACCCACACCCCCACCCTGTCTCTTCCCGTGTGTGTCTCCCTGCCTCCCGTTCCCCGGTCTTGCCGGGTTTGTACTATTGCAGCGCTTGCAGATGTGCACAAACAAGGGAGGATTAAAGCAAAACGAATCTAAACAGACAAACGGAATTAGAGTGATGGGTGTCGGTGGGCTGGTTCACAGTGATAAACATAATGACGCTCTGTGTGTGTGCGTGTGTGTGTGTGTGTGTGTGTGTGTGTGTGTGTGTGTGTGTGTGTGTTCCTGTGTCTAGGGGATTATCAGTGGTTAGGTGTGTGGTGTGTATGGCTGGGTGACTGCTTCTGGGTGTCTTTGTGTGTTTGCCTATCTGTCTATGTTTTTGTAATTATGTGTGTGTATATTTACACTGTCTCTAGTTGTGTGTCTGATAAATGAGTTATTCCATATTGCCGCACCAAAAAAACAAGTCGCTGCGCCCTCTACGTGTGTGTGTGTGTGTGTGTGTGTGTGTGTGTGTGTGTGTGTGTGTGTGTGTGTGTGTTCCTCCGGCCAGGGTCG
Organism: Malacoctenus tetranemus; assembly: GCA_032274765.1. NCBI lineage: Eukaryota > Metazoa > Chordata > Actinopteri > Blenniiformes > Labrisomidae > Malacoctenus > Malacoctenus tetranemus. The sequence continues at coordinate 1,494,895 of JAUESF010000048.1, forward strand.
TATTTCTCCACCCAAAACAACTCTTCGGGGCAACAACGATCCGAGCACATCTGCTTTGTGTGCGGATGTTGCGCTGACTTGTGTGTCTCCCTGTGGGGTCAGCAGTGTGGAGGGGCTAGGCGCGGGGGTGTGTGGGGGGGGGGGGCTAGCGATCAACAGTCTGGGGGTCCCCTGCAGAGGGGCTCTGGGATTAGGGCTAAACCCTGCCCTGCCAGATGGGCACAACACGTCCCCAGCATCACCCAGCAGCAGCAGCACCACCACCACCACCACCTCTGGGACTGCCCCGCCCCCTTTTCTGCTACGTCGACTGAAGCCAGAGGTCGCTGCAAGCACGCCGTCACGCCCACGCTGGCGTCCATTGTCGCTCCATTTTCGATGCAACTTGGTGTTTGTGATGCGGGAACAGCGCCGCCGACGGGCGCGAGCGTTCCCGTCCAGCGCGCGCTCCCAGGACCCGGTGAGGAGCGTCTGGGGCGGAGGCGGCTGAGAGGAGGCACTCTTCAAAGTGGCGGCGAAGTGGACGATGTGGCCAGTCAGCAGGTTTCAAGGGCATCGCAAATGGAGACTCCCAGGTTGTTTTGATGCGCTGTATTCCAGCGCCGCAGGCAGCACTGAAATGATAAAGTGTGAGTGTACGTGTGTGTGTATGTGTGTATATATGTCTGTGTGTGTGGGCGCGCCTGTAGCTCGGTGGCTTCGCCATCAGCACTGGGCTGATTGCTTCCTGCTTGACTTGTATCCCACCTCACCAGCGATCAGCGACCAAACAGTTCGACGTGTTTTTCATTGTGGAACACGCACTTGTTCATCCCGGATGGAGATTTATCGATGGAGTCGTCCATGGTGATATCGTCATGACAACAATAATAAAACCCAATCTGCTTAAGGCCTGTGGAGCAGCGTTTCCCAACATGATTGGGGTGGGTTCCTCCAGAGGTTACAGGGGGCCCCAAGCTTTTACTGCAACGAGGAAACAGGACAACGTTTTTCACAAACAAGGGGTGTCAAAGTTGGTGGTCCAGGGGCCTAAACCGGCCCTCCAGAAGGGGTCCGTCTGACCCGTGGGAGTGATGTATAAAGAAGTGCAGTTTTCTGCCCCGTTAGGGAAAACAAAACTGGCCCATAAGGATGGTTCCCCTCAACGATCATGAGTTGGAAAGAAACCATGCTTTTATTCTGAAGGCGATTCTTCAGGCATGTTGGGAGTAGATGTTTCCCTAGGTGTTTGGCTTCACTGTGCCATTTTTTCCCCCCTCCCAACAATGGAAACCTGGGTCCCTATAAAAGTGTTTGGGAGGCACCAGGCAACAGATGCGCAGGGGCGCGCCTGCAGCGTCGCCATCTTGCCGGCAGCCTTAGAAAAAAAAAAAAACGTTTTGCCCGAGTCGCGTCCGCGCTCCGGTAGCAATCCGGCGCCGCGAGCCCCAACCTGGATCCATCATCCACTGGTCTCACAGCGTGACTCAGAGGGAATCGTACTCGCGTTGCTCGCGAGGAGATTACACCAGACAAGTGTACAAACAAATAAAAGATTACGGAGCTGCGAACATGTTTCAGTCTAATGCCCTTTCAACGAGCGGTGCTCAGCACAATGCTGCTCTCTCTCTCTCTCTCTCTCCGAGCTAAATTTGGATCCCCCCCCTCCTCATGAGGGGGGGGGCCTGCCGGCCAGCCGCGTCTTCCACCAAGAGCACAACCTCTGTAATGACAGTGTTCCACGCGACTGGCCCGTCTCCTCGGCTGGTATTAGTTAGGCTTTGGAGTTCAAGTGACTACGGGGTTTAAACACGGGATTTTTAACAAAAAAAGAGAGAGAGAGAAGGAGAGAGAGAGAGAAGGGGGGAAAGAAAGAGTCGCTGTTGTTCTTGAAAAGCTGTGTTTATCCAGGATTAGAGACACCAACATGTTAATAATTGTTTCTCACAGAACTGCAAAGAAGCACTTTCCTGTAATCCCCTAATCAGGCATTACACCTCTGAGCGAAGCCACGACGCAGGCGCGCGCGCGCCGGGGTGGCGCCGCATCACGGTGCCGCCCTGGCGTCGCCCGCGTCCCCCTCCTCGCGCCACGCCCACCTTCTCTACCCGGAGCACCTGCTCCTTCCTCTTCCTCTTCCTCCTCCTCCTCCTCTGGAATCCCTCGTTCCCCTGCATCCATCCGCTCCTCGACTCGTCTACCCGGCCTGTTCCTCGCTCTGCCACGTGTGGTTGTTGAAAGGTTTTTATGCCATTTTTCACTCGTTTTCGAAGTACTACTACCATGACTACTAGTAGTATTTACTTTTGGACATTTATTACACTGAACTTCACTTTTAAAACACAGTACTTTTCACATACATTGTTTTCTCCCAGGAACCTTTGACCTATATATCAGCTTTTGTGCCAGAATTTACAAACTTTAGAAGTGAATCGCTCCAGTTACATCATACACTTTGGTACTTTTATGGTGTCACTGCTTTTTGAGTCAACTTTACTGCACTAAAAGTACCTTCAAACCAAACGTGATAAAAGTACGGAAAGCAAAAATACATCAAAAATATCAATATGGAGGAAAAGGCTCCAATAAAAACAAACCTGCACAGTAAAGGGGGAAGGAGGGGGCGGGTCTTAGAGATGTAAATACACTCGTTCTGACAGATGTGCTGTTGTTTATCGATGTTTATTGATGGTTGAAATTGATTCGTGGCGTCTCTAAACAGCCTTTACTGTAATGACTTCACAAAGTGATGGAGATGAGTGAGGCTCATCAGGTGAACTGTCGCCTGGGAGGAGCTCGGGGTAGAGCCGGAGCTTCTCCCGTTGAAAGGTGGCTGGTGCGTCTGTTCTGGAGGCCCCCCCCCCGCCGGAGACGTCCCCCCGTCCTCGTTTTTGTCTTCCTGTTTCGCGTCCCCCCGTCCTCTTGTTGGTGTCTGCGAGAGCGGCGACGCCGCAGCGACGCGCCGCCAGCCCTTTGCCGAAGCCCCGCCCACCTCACGCGGAAATTTTTGCTTGTTTGCGCCCGCGCGCATTGTTTCCCTCCTTTCTTCTCCTCGCCCAGCTCGCCTTTTCATTTTTTTCTTCCCATCGTTGGTGCTGGATGTTTGTTTGCTGTTCGTACCCCCCCGCCCCCCCCCCTCGTCTCTCCTTGCGGGGCCCCCGCATGGAGAGTGCGACGAGGGGGATCGGCAGGGATTAACCTGGGGAATTTAATTAGTGGAGCTGTCGCTCCTGCCCTTAACATTTCAATCTCGCAAGGGGCTGGCTGGCTGCGCTCGGAGCTGGACCTGGGACGGCCAGCAGCTGGGAGGGGGAGGGAGGGGGGGTGAATGTTCTGAGGCACATGTTCAACAAACAGGCTGGTGGAGGGTCTCTGACGGGGGGGGGCGATGATGATGGAGTAGAGAAGGAGGCCTGAAAGCAGGGAGTTGGTGGAGGAGAAGGAGCCTCGTTCATCGGGGGTCTCCTCCTCTTCATCGTGGACTCGTCCTTCTTTCGGGGGGGGGGGGCGGAGGGGGGGGGGTCGGT
>JAUESF010000048.1:1500794-1517449 GCA_032274765.1 Malacoctenus tetranemus
ACACACACACACACACACACACACACACACACACACACACACACACACACACACACACACACACACACACACAGTAGCTGTTGGCGGGGTTACATTGATCACAGAAGGATTTGGACGCTGTCAAATTAGCAGTATGAGCAGAACGTGACAGCGACGTGAGAGGCTGGGAAGGTTTCACTCAGGAGAGCCTCTTAAACCCTGAAGCTGTGTGAAGTGCGCTGGGCTGCGTGAGGGGGGGACGCGGTCCCGTCTGATGGCCACCATATTGCCCCCCCACACACACACACACACACCCCTAATAAAGTGTTTGATTCCCTCCTCAAACTCAGTCGTTCCTCTCTGACTCCTTCCCTGTGGTGTCGGGCGTGTGCCGCTGAAACAGCGCCCCCTGTGTGACAACTCTCGAACCAGGTTGACCCTGATTGTGTGGTGTGTGTGTGTGTGTGTGTGTGTGTGGGGGGGGGCAATCACGACATCACTGTGAATCTTTAATATTTCACCACGTCACTGGTGCATTCTGCTCCCATTGTGTTGCAGGAAGCAGTCGTCACAATCACAGATCAAGTCATTTTACAGAGGTTTCTTTTACTTTTATCTGAGTGAACCGAATGACAGAGGAAAGTGTGTGCGCGCGCGCGTGTGTGTGTGTGTGTGTGCGTGTGCATGGCTGCTGCGGAGAAAACTCACTCTTGTGTCGATTCTGGAAGTGAAAATATGTTTGTGTGCGTGTGTGGGAGCGAATGTGTGTGTGTGATGGAGATGGCTGCTTTCATGTATTCCAGGCACGCTGGATGAAGGCGTACACTTGCGGGCTGTGAATCCAGAAGGCTTAGCTTTTGAGCGATGACACCCTGAAACAGTTCATTGATGTATAACACTCAATGAAATATTGAAATAAGCCCAAAGAAAAGGAAGAAAAGGAGAAAGATTTCTGCCTCTGGGCCTGATTCGGCTTTTCCTCCGTCGAAGCACTGACGAACGGTTGTCCGTCCGACTGGGTGGAGGAGGTGGAGGTGGTGGAGGTTGGAGGAGGAGGAGGGGGCGGTGTTGGGTGTCTCTGAGGGCTCATCGGCTGGATGCAGCTCATTAACTTGCTGCGTCTTCTCGCGGGCCTCCCGTCTCACCGGCGCGCGATGCTTTGCAGGAGATTAACCGGTTGAGGGTTTCGCCGAGGAAGGTGGGAACGATCGGCGAGCTCTCATCACACACACCTGTGTTAATTGCTCTAACGAGGGCTCTCAGCGGCCCGCCGAGGAGGAGAGAAGAGGGCGTCTCGCGTGGCAACCGCGGGGAAACCGCAGCACGACGCGCCTGAGTAGGAACGGAGCAGCCGAGCAGGTCCTCAGAAAACAAAAAGGCGACGGACAGTGAATCCAACACTCCCAAACCGTGTCGAGTCAAGCTGAGTATGGCTGAGTGGCTCCTAATGGAACCCCCCCTAACCTTCTTCCTTAACCTTAACCCTCCAAACGGCGAGAAATGGGACACTCCTTAATGCAGATACATCCTCAGACTGTAGGGGGCAGCATTACGCCAAAGCGGCGTTTAGTCTGTCAAGTCAGAAGAAGAAACCATAGCAACAGCAGCAAAAGATCATAAAAAGAAAATCAATGTTACGCAACAGTGAGGTAACTAATCCATAACATGGGCCAAAATGAGAATGCCATGTTTTTACTAATATTTTTCTCTCCATTAACCAAGAAATGTACATTTGTAGCTCGCTGTCTTCATTGCCATGTAAAAACGCAATGCATTCTGGGTACTCCTTTTAAGGAAGATAGCGGTGCACCTCAGTTTTAAGGAAGGAAACGGCCATTTTGTTTCCTCAAACTCGTTCCTTAATTTACCTTCCTAGGAACTGGGGCAGTACTTGGTCATCGCGGGACCGCGCATTCTAAGGATTAAGGTTGAGGATTGAGGATTAAGGAAGACAATCGGAACGCACCCAGAGTCACTCCATCGACCTTCACCCTACATTCCTCATCTACTCTCATTGCACCAATCAACACGACCTGTCAGTCACTTTTGGGGGGGGGGTGACCTTGATTGACACCTAAGGAAAACGACCCCCCCCCTACTGCTTCCACCACTATTTAAATTACTCTTATGATGACATTTGTTGTGTTGGATGATGTCACACGTAAACAGTAAAGAGGCGAGTGAGAGAGACAGGGCTTCGGTTCGACTCATCTCCGTGTTCTTCCTTTGGTCTCGGTGGTCCTGATAGTTCCATCAGGTACTGAATGACAGACTACCCGGTCAGTACCTTGTAGAGGGGGAGCTGGAACAGTGCGAGCATGCCTTGTCTGTACCATCGCACGCACCGCGGGTTTTCATTCCTCTGAAGTCTCCCCTCCACTCTTGATGGCGGCTGCAGCCTGTGGTGAGAAACGCAGCGAGGACGGAGCGAAATTGGCTCCGTTCACCATGAAGTCATTAAATTTGTAAGCAAATTTGCGATCAAACGGTGCGTTTGAGGAACCGGAACCAAATTGAGTTTGATCACGGCCTGCGTGCGAGGTCAAATGTCGCTCGGCCGTTTCCTCTCGTTGCTGATCGAAACGTGAGATGAATGAAACTTCGGCAGACCTTTCGAATCGCCTTTATTCTCTCGTAGCCCTGCGTGTTTTCTATGTGTCCCAGGCTTCAACACACCTGATTGCAATCAGCTGCTCGTTATCAGGCTCTGCTGCAGAGCTGCTTGATTACACCAACGAGGTTCAGGTGTGTTGGAGCAGGAACACATGGAAAACATGCAGGGCTGCGGCGCCTCCAGGGCCAGGATTGGGCACCCCTGCCCTGGGGTCTGTTGGCTCCGCCCTCCGCATGTCTCACCTGATCATTCACCCTGACTGTTCACACCTGTGTCTTGTCAGCCCCTTTCATCATTGCCTTAAAGAAATATAGAAGGAAGAAAACAAACAAACCTTGTGCTCTCTTGCACACTGACCCTGAATTTAGACTTCAGTCAGTGGCAAATATTTTACTCTGAATAAAGCTTTATTGTCACATTTGACGTCTGCTGTTTACCTCGACTGCAACACGTGATCAACTGAAACAGAACGAAATCGACTGGACATCATCAGTCCAGTCCTGACGAGTCGAGCTTTAACTAACTAGGTATTAACTTGACCCATAAGCATCGTAATAACGTGTGTGCGTGTGTGTGTGTGAGTGTGTGTGTGTGTGTGTGTGTGTGTGTGTGTGTGTGTGTGTGTGTGTGTGTGTGTGTGTTTTAAACATATGCTGAGGTCTGGTAATCTTCTTATGGGTTTGAGGTTTTTCCCCCCTCTCCATCTCTGAATAGCTTAACAAAATATGCCTCCGTAATGGAAGGGGTCAATCCTCATCCATCGCCCTCCTCCCACCTGCTAGAAGTTGAAATAGGCCATCAAGTGGCTAATGAACTGATAAGCCCTCTGTGTCCTGTGGGGCTTATTGGACATCATAAGCCAAATGTTTGGGCATATTTGGTGAGACAGGTTTTTTTTTTGAAGAGCACTTATGTGGGCAAAGGACCCGGATGTAAAAAAAAAAAAAAAAAGATGGAGCTCTTCACGTGCATGTGTGTTCAACCAAGCTGTGGGAAAAGCGCTGCAGGCCGGGAAGAGGGAGGGTAAAAAAATAGAGGAAGACGTGTTGGAAGTGGACTTGAGGCTGGTCCCGTTGGTGCTGCGTTGCTTCAGCAGGAGGGACGCGTGCGCCCCCCCCCAGCAAGCGCGTTCCCGGACCTTCCAGCTCGTGGACTCCGCTGGTATCATTATCAGTTGTGGATCTGTGTAAATCCGTGGATTTGTGTGAGCAGTCTGAGAAATTAAAATAACATGCTCTCTCTCTCTTTTTTTTTTTTTTTTATAACCGCGCTTACTTTAAATCTCTTTCGACTTCATTTAAAAAAAACAACGTCTAAATCGGTTATTATGTGGCCTATACGAAAAAAAGACCCTTTTAATTTTAATCTTTGACAAGATTATCAAATTCATTGATGATGTCACAAACTTAAATAATTTCAGACTAAGCCCGGATAAGCATTTTCAAGGGGATACTGTTGGATTAGCTTAAAAATATGATTTATTTGTGTTATGTGTTTCTCTTAAATAGTTGTTGATACAATTTTTTAAACATCATTATGTTTTTGTTTTTTGCTTCCCTTTTTTTTTTAAAAAAAAATTTATCTTCCATGACATTATTTAGCATAAAGATCCGTACAGGAAATAGTCCAAACTGCAGAGGATTGGAGATGTAAAAGCAGAAGTAATAATATATTTCTGAGTGACTGCGATTTTGAAAAATTCAAACCAATTATATGTTTATTTATTAATTTAAAAAAATATTTATTTTTTTTCAAACAGTTTTCACAAGCTCCTGTGGGATTATTTTATTTTATATTATTTTTATTATATAGTAATTTAGTAATATTTGCCTTTTTCTTCATTTACCTTCATTGGAATTCGTGGGGATTTTTTTTTTTTTTTTTACCTAGAATCAAACCAACAGTTGAACTGAGATCATTTGGTTTCAGGGGGGAAAAAAAATCACTTTTACTGGCAAAAAAAAACTCCGGGGGGGGGGGGTCCTGCTCTCAGAAGCACCTTCCTCACTCCGCCATCAGCTGCTTGCCCCCCCCTTCTTAATTAGGTCATTTATTGTTCTTCTTTCAGGAGCTCGGACCAAGACCGGTGCGGGCCTTGCTGCCCACCGGCTGCGGCGGTCGCAGAGGCCGGTGTCTGCGGAGGGTGACCGGCGAAGGGGGAGAAAAAGAAAAAAAAAGGGGGGGGGGTAGCTGCGCGGCCCGCTGCTGGTAGACAAAAAAAAACAAAAAAAAAAAAAACAAGAGGGATTACTGGAGCGTCTGTTGGTCCCATATGCCGCCCAGCGCTGCTCTGCTCCTGATTAAAACTCATTGTATAGATGAAGTATTATTGTGGAGGCCGGAAGCCTAATCCTCCTCATGACTTGTGCACTTTTTTTTTTTTTTAAAAGGCACGAGGCTCCAAGGTTACAATAACAAGCGGAGCCGGGGCCATTGTGTCCGGCTGGATGTTTGGAAGTATCAGTGCGCGATGACCGGACGCGTGGAGACGCAGTGGCTCCTGTTACAGTGGGCTCCAGTAGTCCCGGCACAACTTTATTGTTTGTTTATCCAGTTTTCAGGCGGCGCGGATCATCGTTACATCGAAGGCTCTGGGTTTTTCCCAAGAACACCCGGTGCTTTTTCACTCACTCGCAGACAAAGTAGTACCTGTTTTGGTAACCATCAAATGATGCTCCCTGTCCAAGTTTACTCCACTGTCCCGCTCCCGCGCTGCGTTTCCCTCTCACCAGTTTATCCCTCGTCAGTTCGTTGCCTATTTGAAAGTGACCCTGCAGTCTGACATACCCCCCCACCCCCACCCGCCCCTCACTCACTCCAACTTAAGCAGTCTATATAAAGGAGTTAGTTGTTGACGCCGGTTGTAGACGCACCTCATGAATATTCAGGCTCCTTCCCCTGGCCCGAGCCATTGTTTTCAAGTTCAATTGTTTAATTGTTTTGGGGCTCATAACGGTGTGTGTGTGTGTGTGTGTGTGTGTGTGTGTGTGTGTGTGTGTGTGTGTGTGTGTGTGTGTGTTGGTGAACTTGACGCTGCGCAGCGCAATTTGGTTTCTAATTGATTGTTGAACATTAATAGAGCCAAAAAAATCGAGCCGCGTAATAAACGCGGGAGCGTCCCAACAGTCGGGAGACGTAAACAAGCCGTGTGTACCCTTGGACAGGTTATACAGGCGCTTTTATAGGATCCACTGTTTCTAAACTGCTAAATCACGCCAACACACTCACACACACACACTCTCTCTCTCACACACACGCACCTACTTTGTGAGCACGCAGGAGTGGAATCAAAGTCGCTCTTCTCTTTTAACGCTTCGATTATTTCGAGCGACGCTTTTAATTAGTGCGCTCCTTTAGCGGGAGCCTCCAATGAAAGAGAGATTATTGGCAATGTCAAGGATGCTAATTGAATGTTGGACCTCTAACAATTAGCCCGCTGCAGAGCCATGTCGCCTCATTACGGCTCCCGATAGCCCCGCTCCGACTCGATTGTCCCTTTCCCCCGTCAACCGGAGACGGAGACCGGACAGAGCAAACAGTAAACAGACACAAAAAGGCCCGTTTGTCAAAAAAGCAGCCCCTCGAAACACCGGGCAAGCGGTCCAACTTTTATTTTGAAAAGCCAATATTTTTTTTTTTTACGGACACCTCCAGTGAAGTTGAAGGTGATTTATTTTGAAATGTTGTCGGGAATTGTTTACGGATTAAAGTTTTTCGAAAAAAAACCAAAAAACAAAATAAAACCCTGCGCTAAATACTTTAAAAAACAATCTAGAAAACGTTTTTCTTTGTATTTAAAAAAATTGCAATTCAAATAATTTCACAAAAAAATGATCTATTCAAAGAGTTTGACAAAATATCACCTTTCATCCAAAACAAAATATGAATAATTGGTTCTCCATAAACGGTGTAGAAAACGAGTGAGACTTAATTCCCTTCAGATTAAAAGCAGCACCGCGGTGCACATCATCCCAAACATTATTTTTAAGCCTGTGTAATTATGGCAAATGAGTCCAGTTTCTTGATATATTACCGCAAATATCAATGCATGGTTTTCTTTTTTTCTTTTGCATTTTTGTTCGTTACATCGAGTATTAGGCTTCATATTACAGCGCTCATTTGAAGGGATCAGGCGTGTAAAACCCATGCCGCGGGGCTTTGAATGGGACCACTGCTGCCCCGCGTCCCAGAGAAACCCCTGCCGGTAAAATATTGGGATTAACATCTCTTTGAGTCCGGGATTAGATGCCGCTCCCCCCCTTTTTTTTTCTTTTCTTTTTTTTCTTCTTCTTCTTCTTCTTCTTCTTCCCCAAACCGCGGTGAATTCAGCGTCTGAATCGCACGGCCGGAAACTAATAAACGAGAAATCACGTGTGAGGCAATCAATCCTTCTGTCTGTGTGTCTCTGTCATTTTTAACACTTGTTTAATGACAAAACTTTAGTTTGTTTTGATGTTCTGTGAACGCGTCCAAACCAGGACTGACCCACACACTAAAACATAAAAAAACACAGCTCATTGAAACACAAATTCTATTGTGAATGTGTTTGAGGACTTGTGATGTGTTACAGCAACGGAACGTGTTGGAAATATTTGACAGGTGATTTTTTTCCTTCTATTTTTGCCTAATTCTTCCGTTTTTTTTCTTCCAATTTTCGCCAAACCGCAGAGGTCATCTCCTCCTCCTCCTCCTCAGACGCAATTTAACCACAAGACACGCTTGGTCCATGCACGCACTTAAACTCAATTATTGGTGCCAGCTTGTTAGAGAGTTCTAACTCCAACAAGCCAACTGTCCCCAAGAGCAACCTCTCCTTTTACGCACAGTTTTACGCACGTCGGACCGCCGCTTTCAATGTGACGCGCGCACTTTTTTTCCCCACGCGCGCAAACATGCACACGCACGCGCTCTTAAACACTCGCACTCACAGACTGTTTCGTGATGAAAGAGTGAGCTCACAGGACCTTTATTCATGTCTTTTGTAGCGGTGAGGTCACACCATCTTTGGAGCCAGTGAAGGATCCACAATCACCGTGTGTTGAGATCAATGGAGGAGGAGGAGGGGGGGGGGGTGAGGGGGTGAGGGGAGGGAGGGGGGGAGTGTGGAGCTCTCAGCAGCCCAGACAGTCTTTTTTTTTTCTTTCCAGCACGGCTCACCCCCTTTGATTATTACCACCACCGTGTGCGAAACGCGCTCCTTTTTTAAAAACCGGTCGCATCTTTCGTTTGTTTCAACCAAAAAAAAGGAAATAAAAGAAGTTAGAAATCTATTAAAATCACAGCAGAGAGTCTGATGCGAGGAGGGGGCGGCGGGAGGGGAGGGGAGAGGGGGAGGGGAGGGAGGGGGGCTCACAAATTGCATACAATAACAACAGATCACAGTTTCGAAGGCTAGCACAGATAAAAAAAAGAGAAACACTTATGTACCATTGATATAAGACGCACACTGATTGTCTCTTAGAAACTACATATTGATTCCTTATAAACACTTTTTTTTCTTAAATAAAGTAGTGCATCCGTGTCCACACACACACACTCACACACACACACACACACACCATCCTCGTCGTGTCTGTCTGTCTGTCTCTCTCTCTGCCAGCAGGCCGGCAAAAGTTGTGTAAGAAGCCGGACAGGAGCTCTGTCCGTCCCGAGCACTGGACCAGGAGAAAGAACGGGGATTTTCTTCTTCTTCTTCTTCTGCTTCTTTCACTCTTTCTCTCTCTCTCTCTCTCTCTCCTTCTTCCTCTTCTCTTTCTTTCTTTCCGTGGCTGAAGGAGTACTTTCTTCCAGAGTCCACTCGCTGCCGTCCTCAACAGGTGATTTTTACGCACAGAGGCACACACTGACAGACATGGATGAGGGGCTACAACCTGTCAATGAACGAGAGAGGTGGTGGTGGTGGTGGGGGGCGGGAGGGGGGCGGGAATCTCTTTGCCAGTGCTAAAATAAATTAAAACAGCTCCTCTATGAGGGACCGGAGACCGTCGTGCCAAACACCTGGGGGGCCCCCCCGCCACCTGAGAGCCCTGCCGCGCCGTGCCGCGCAGCGCCGTGCCGGGGGGCTCACGTTTGAACCAGTTTGGTGGTTTATTATTTTTTTGTTTTGTGGGATCAGGGCAGCGCCGCGTCTCGCGTGATCGTCACTGTTCGCGCGCCTCAGCGACAGCTGTGACCGCCTCGCTCACAGGACCTGGAATTTCCACGAGGAGGTCTGATCCTTATAATCCAAGCAATCGGCATTGAAGTTCAGCTTCCACGACGCCGCTTGGTCCTTATAATCCAGGCAGTCCGCGGTGGAGTTGAAGCCCAGGCCGGACGTCCCGTAGCCCTGGGTGGACAGGGACGCCGGGGACTGGTTCAGGTGGCTCGTGACCGCGTTCGTGCTCATCGGACTGAGCGTCGACCCGGGGCCCGACAGTTGGTGGTGCATCGGCGTGAGGTAGGAGCCGCAGTCCATCCCCCCGAAGTAGGAGGTCGAGCCGGCGTAGCCCTGGCTGTAGCCGGAGGCCTGGGTGTAGGTCATGGGGTAGGACCGCTGCATGCACGAGGAGGAGGTAGATAGGGGGTCCGAGAGCGGCGAGATGGACGCCGGGCTCCAGATGGACACCGGGGCGGTGCTGGTGGAGATGGCGGGGACGGTGGTGGTGCTGGTCGGGGGCGTGAACTGGCCGCTGGCGCCGCTCTCCGAGCTCACCTCCCGGGTGGGGGAGCTCTTCTTCTTGGCGGGTCGCACCTTGTTCTGGCCGCCGTTCTGCTGCTGCTGCTGCTGCTGGCGACACTTGGCCCGCCGGTTCTTGAACCACACCTAACAAACACACAGAGCCACAGTGGCGCGAATCATTGTCACGTTCCCTTTTCTACGCTGCGGCGCATATTTTACGCGTTCTTCCCCTGAAATAATTGCACATGTGCGATGTTTTCCCCGATGCAATTAAATCAGCCTCGATGCGATTATTTTTTTCTTTCCAGATAAAATGAGCTCATTCCGTTTGTCTCCATTCCAAATTAAATTGTTTGGGTTTTTTAAACTTTGCTCGGTACGACTGGATTTATCTCTTCTTGTGTTGCGCAGAAAAAAAACTGTCGTCAAGTGGAATTATCTCAGCCCACTGGCAAAAGTTTTCCAGCTCATTTAAGTGAGGCAAAAAATACGCGCTTAAAGATGTGCTGTCAGTCACGGCTTAAGCTGCGCACTTCACGCGCTTTATTCCATCTATTTGCTTAATTTATTCTAGTGAGAGCAACTTTATTTCTCATGTATCCAAAAATATAAATAAATAAATACTGAATTCACGTTTAATAAATTTGTAAAATAAAATTGTCCTGTTTTATTATTGTTTTTTTTTTAAATTTTTGATAAAGGAAATAAAAGGAGAGCAACACTTTGATTTGAGTTGCACCGCGAGAGCCGCTGAGCGAGCGGTCGGCCGGACTCACCTGGACGCGCGACTCCGGCAGGTTGATTTTCAGCGCCACCTCCTCGCGCATGAATATGTCCGGGTAGCGCGTCTTGGCGAACAGCGCCTCCAAGACGTCGAGCTGGGCGCGCGTGAAAGTAGTCCGCTCCCTCCTCTGCTTCCGCGGCGTGGCTGCGGGCAACAGCGGAGCCGTCAGTCACACAACGAGAAGCGTCGATGCGGACGACGCGTCCACCATCGTGTCCCCCCCCCCCACACACACACACACACCCCACTCTCCCCCCGCGCCCTCTGGCAGGAGCGCGAGATGAACGCCGGACGCGTCCGCGTAACGAAGCGTCTTGTGAGACTTTTACTGAATTCGACGTGAATTCATCACTCCAGAAATAAATAGATGAAAACAAACACTATTAAATAAATGGAGCGAAATGTGTGTGTTTTTTTTTTACAGTGGCACCAAAAAAAACACCCCAAAATGTGTTCACTCCAAATCGTGTGACACACCACAGAGAATTAGATTATTCTGAAATGAAAAATAATTGACAACTTGTTATTTTTGGTGTCGTTCCTAGCCTTTTATTTTGCCTGTGAGAAACCACTCAGTAACATTATACTGGAGAATCACTGATGTCAGGTGTTCCTCACAACCTGCCACCCCTCAGTCGCCCCCCTCCTCCCTCCTTCCCATGAACGTACCTGGGTAGCCCACTGACGGGTGGAGGAGGTCCATGCCGGACGTGGTTAGGCTGAGGCCGTTCACTGTGTAAGGTGGTTGCTTTAGATACGACATCATGCTAATGTTCGTCTGTGGGCTGAAGTTGGAGAAAATCTTGAAAAACTGGCGGAGCTCCGGGAGGTGTTCTGGAGGAGGAGGAGGTGGTGGAGGATGATGATGGCCGGGGCGGGGTGGGGGGTGAGGGGGCGCGGGCTGGGGGCTGGGGGGTGTGGGGTGGGGTGGGGTGGGGGGTGAGGTTGGAGGGCGGGCGGGGGTGTGGGTGGGGGGTTTAGTCCTGTGGTTCCTGTGGTCCTGTGCGGGCCGCGCGGCGCGTGCGTCTCTCCGGCCGGCAACCTGTTAGCGGGGCAGAGAGGAAGGGGGAGACACGGTGACGCCGGCGGAGACGAGGCTGCTTCCCCACACCCCGCCCACCTTCCCCGCGCCGCGGCCCCCAAACGAGCGCTCCCAGCAAGAGCACCAGCCGCGCGGCTCCAGCTGTCCCCAACACACACACTACCACCCCCACCCCTCTCACCCACTCACCCCCTCACACACACACACTCACCCCTCCCACAAAATAATATACTGAGGCTGCAACAAGTCACTCGAACGTTTACAACAATTTTTTTTAAAAACATAATTTATATATTATTTTGTTTAAATCTCACAGAGAAATCTGTTGACACTGACTGGTTTTTTTAGATAAGCAAAAAAAAAATTTAAAATCACCTGCAACAATTTTAAAAATCAGTTTGATTTCGTCGTAGTTTTTCCTTCGTTGAAAAAATTTGAAGGTGTTTTTTAATTTAAATAAAAAAAATATCAAGCATCCCGGAAATCAGCCAGTCTTGAAGGGGAAAATTGGGAATAAATGTCACTATATTCTGTAAATTAGCAGCTGGCCTTTATTTATTTTTGTGACTCCAAATAAAGACATTTCCTTTATGTTTTCATTTGTAGAAAAAAAAATCCCGCCTCCTTTTCGATTTTTCATTGAAACCGCTCCGACTGAACCATAATTCAGCAGTGAGTTTCTAGTGATTATTGGGGTGAACGAGGGGGGAGGATTGGAGGGCATGAGTCGAGAATGGAGGGAGGAGGAGGAGGGGGCATGGACATATGCCGTGCCGTTGAAGGTGATCGTTGCAGCACAGTAAAAAAAAAAGAGAGGAGACCTAAACTGACTGCATGTGATCGCTGTCACTTCAACTCCAGTGACCCTCCGCGCTTCTCCCCACTGCGCCTCTTGATTAGTTACATTTTTGTCCGTCTTCTTCTTCTTCCTCCTCTTCTTCCTCTCCTCCAACATCCAACCGTTTTTTTAACCCCCTTCGTCCCAATCTGTCGCACTCCACCACGGAGCCCTTCAAACAGCCGCACACAGCCGCTCAATAATAATGACCCCGTCCGACAATTAATTATGATAAATGTTGGCTATCCCCCCCCTCCCCTACTCCCCCCCCCACTTCTGTTGATGAATTAACCAGATAATCTAAGTGGCAACTAAGTGGAGCTGCCCGTCGGTGACAGGGAGTGAGCAAAGTGCTGCGGGCTGCCCGTTAAACGGAGTGCTCATTAATAATTCTCTGTGTTTACCGGAGGAGCCGCGGAGGGTCGGCGCGCTCCTCTCGAGGGAGGAAAGCGTCGTTAAATAACAGGGAAGGCTTTAGTAACAATATAAAAAACTCCAGCCATGGTCCCTGAACGCAGCGTGTGTGTTTGTATTTATTTTGCCGTCTGATTCACGAGTCTGTGACTCAGATCGAAGAGGCCTGGGAGGAAAACGATTGGACGTCAGGCCCGGATGATCTGCCCGCAGCACAGCGCCACTTTATTCTTTAATTTGTTTAACTCCTTGATAACAACGTGCTTTATTTTTATTTCCCTAATACTCAACCCTCTCCTAAAGTCAACACTGGACTGGACGCCGGCGTCTAAAGTCGCTGCTTCCCTTCGAGTTTCACTGTGAAATCGATTTTAAAAGAAAAAGAAGAGAGAGGGGAAAAAAGACCTCCAGCAACCGTTTCATTAAAAAAACAGACAATTATAGTATCGGTAGATCTTTAATTTAGGCCTGTGCTTGTTTCTACTGGCACGAACCGACGTGATGTAATTCCATCGCTCTGCTGTGTAATTTGTGGGGATCCGAGCTCGGCGTGAAGTGACATCGTTTAGGTCTTTTAACGATCTTCCTGTTGTTCTAAACAGGCCCTGACGCATTCAAGAGCACAGAGGCTGCTGGGAAATAATAAGGAACAAACAAAAAAAGACAACAACAACCTACAAGGAGGCGGAACACAACGAAATAACGCTGTGATTTGTTCCTTTAAATTCACTGTGTGACTGCAACAAAACAAACAAAACAAACAAAAACTCAATCGCTCTGCCTCGATGTTGTTTTTAGAAGAAGGAAAAAATTGGGGGAGAGATCTGCAGAGGTGGTTTGAGTGGTGGTGGTGGTGGGGGGAGTTCCTGGTTAAAGGTTTGAGGATGATGATTTTTTTGGCGTAATTGTAAGAAAACAAAAATAAACAAAGTGTGACAGTAATAATATCGATCACACAACTCAGACACACCGAGACAAACGCGAGCTGGTCTTACCTGAGATCGAGGAGAACAAAGTTCTTTGTCTACTTGATGTGATTTTTTTTTCCTTCCTGGAGAAAATGTTTGTAAAAAAATTAAAAAGTCAAGCACGAATCAGCGACGTCCTGCTGGATGAACGGAAATCACCGAGCGCAGCAGCAGCAGCAAACAGCAGCAAGCGGCAGCAGCAGCGTCCTTCACGTCAGAGCAGACACACACACACACAAGTTGTGGAGGAGCAGCAATCGGGGGTCGGAGGCGATGCGACGGCGGCGGAGGGACGGAGGAGGCTGCATGGACGCCTGTCGGATTTGTCGGTGTGCTGTGAGTGAAGTGGTTTGGAGTTAGATTTTGTACAGAGTGCCAGCCAATGGGAGCCGCGGGACCCGGTCCGAGCCCTGTCTCTGTCTCGCGCGCTGGTGGTGGGGAGGGCTCTCTCTCTCTCTCTCTCTCTCTCTCTCTCTCTCTCTCTCTCTCTCTCTCTCTCTCTCTCTCTCTCTCTCTCTCTCTGCTACTCTGTTTTTTTTGACGCACAGTCCTCAGCCAATGGCAGCTGAGAGAGGCGACCGACAAACGTCCCCCCCCCTCACCTCCGTCCCACCGCGCTGCCGGTGCGCTCAGGAGAAATGAAGCCGCTCCGCCGCTACAGGAAAGGAAAAGTGAGTTAAAATGAAGAAGGAAAGTCGCTTTAATCACCAGTTTTCTCCCAAAAATACATTACATTTAAAGCGACGCAGGGAAGCATTAAAGGGACACACGCCATGGTGCGGAGAGGAGCCCAAATAGCCCAAAATTAATAGTTTGATAACATTTATTGTGTTCGGTAAAAACACGATTTGAGGAAAACGTCTGTCCAAGTAAACTTAACTATTTATATACATATATTTTATATTTGTACTTTTTCACAGTAATACAAATATTAAAAAAAAAAATTTAAAAAAAATTAAAAGCAAAAAAAAAATCCAACATTTTTGAAATAAAACCAGAACCTGATGGTGGATGATGACAGCGTTCAGCATCTTAAGAATAAAAAATGTGGCGTTAAAAGGGAGACGGAGAAGCAGCAGGAGTATATGTGTGTGTGTCTGTGTGTGTGTGTGTGTGTGTGGGGGGGGGGGGTGCCTGAAGCAGGACTCCGCATGAGAAGGCTGCACCGTCCTCTCACATTCCAGCGCGTCGCACAAAAAAAAAAAAGCGGATTTAGAGCGACTTATTTCCTTAAAACTGTCCTCCCATCCACCGAGCCAGCCAGTCTGCTGCCACCGAGCCCCGCGCGGGCCCGCGGCCCCGCCACGCAGCGCGCGGCCGCCCCGATTTACAGGTGGGCTCTTACCTGAGGGGCGTAGGAGGAGGAAGAAGAGGAGGAGGAGGAGGAGGAGGACACCAGCGGGCGTGGGACCGCCGCACCTGCACCTGCGCCACAGAACTGAAGAGTTTCACTGTTGTGGTTTTCTTTTAAATGAAGAGGAGGGAGGATGAAGCGCCGTTTCTCCTGCTCTTACACACAGCGACTCTTTCTTCATGTATTTTCATGAAAGAGAGAAAATGAATGGAGTCCATTCGTCCAGGTGGGTTTACTCTTATTATCGCTCCATTATTGGAAAATGCATATTGAAGACCGCGTCGCAGGCTAATGATGACCGTAGGAATAATAATTATAATAATAAAAGTCAAAATGTTGCTTTTCCTCCCTGTCAGAGTTCCTCCTGCAGGATCCACCCTTTCCTTATTTACCTGAGGACCAACAAGCTCGAAAGAGAGGGGGGGGGCAAATAAGTCCCCCCCCCAGCCCCCCCGCGCCGCGACGTCACTCGCATTTTGAATCTGCGTGCCCATCTCCAAATAATATGCCGAGGGTTTTTGTCACGGCGCGGTAAATGTATCATCTTAAGAGGCTTTGTGGAACACCTACACACACACTCTCTCTCTCTCTCCCTCTCTCTCTCTCCCTCTCTCTCTCTCAAACACACACACACAGAGCGCGCCTGCACGGGCACACCCGCGCACTTCAGACAGATTTGAATATTGATTTAGATTTATAAACACAGGCAGACCGCGGCTTTTTCCAGGAATCGTCGCTTCTTGCCTCCGCACGCGCGGCTCGTCGGAGGAGGCCCGGTGTCAAAAGGTGCGGCGACAGGAATCGAGCCCGCCTGGGGGGCGGGGGGCCCGCACGCCTGGGGGGCCCGCCGGGCACTTGCGCAGCAACTTCGCAAACTCAGTGACAACTCTGTATTTTTTATTTTTTGAAGGGGGGGGGCAGATGTCGATTCGGAGGAGCGTCTGCGCGCCATCACGGAGCTGCCTTTTTTTCAGCAGCAGCAGCAGCAGCAGCAGCAGCAGCAGCAGCAGCAGCAGCAGCAGCAGAGCTGAGATGTGAGAGGGGAAGAAGTTTTTCTGAGGGGGTGGGGGGGTGCTGGTGGGGCGGGGGGAGGGGGAGGGCGACAAGTCTTCAGCAGCACATCCAGGTATCTCCATTGATTTCTATTGACTCCTTATTTATTTATTTATTTATTTACATTTTTATTTATTTATTTATTTATTTATTTATTTATTTAATTTTGCTTGACAGCTGTACTTGTTTCTCGTGGTGTTGTTTGTTGTAAACTTCTGAGTGAAAACTTTATTTGAATATAAAGGGGAACAAAAGTCTCAGTATGTGGCAGTGAACCCCCCTTTAAACGCCCTCTGTGACGCACGAGGAAAATAAAATGTTGGCTGTAATGGATTTCCACGTGTGTTTGTGTCTCTGTGAACGTCGTCGTTTCATGTCACTTTGTCACATTTTACAACCTCGTATTTACAGTCCACTGAGGAGCGCCAGTGTCATTTTACAAAGAGGCCAAGGCCTGTGTGTATTTAAAATTGTATTTTTTAATTTAAAAAAAAAAAAAAAAAAAACAAGCAACAAAAAATCTCCTAAATATAACTAAACAACACTTGACGCGTTTCTACTACCGTGAGGCTCCGTGCTGCGCCAGACGTGAGAGCCGCCGCGTGGAGCGGGGAGGAGGCGCGCCGCCGCGTATCCGCCCGGATCGCACCGTTTAAATTCGCTCAATAATTTATGAAAGTGTGAAGCCAGGCGCCTCCGCGGGGACCGCTGCATCTTTAAAGGACAAAAAAGGGAGAAGGAGTTCAACTGCCTCCGGCGAGCGGCGCTCCCGCCGACTCGCGGCTAATTGACGACGCCGGTTTTTTTTTTTTTTTTTTTTTTTTTTTATCTCCGCCCCTGCAACACTCAACCTGAGGGGCGAGGAGCTCCTGGCGGGGCCCGCGCGCCTCGACCTGTGATTCCCGCCCCGCTAATGCGTAGCGGTGCATCTTTTTTTCAAACGCCCCC
>JAUESF010000048.1:1524590-1537017 GCA_032274765.1 Malacoctenus tetranemus
CACACACACACACACACACACACACACACACACACACACACACACACACACACACACACACACACACACACTCAGAACACTCAGAACACTATCAACGTTAATTAGTCACATTGACACATGAAATTTCAAAGTTCCTCTTTGTAAGGATTGTGCCCACATCTTTTTCTGTTGCTGTTACAGTTGAGTGTGTGACACACATGAGCCCTGAGCCTTCATCCCTCCTCTCTTCACCTCTCTCCTGGTTGCTGGGGCGACCGGTCAGCAGTCGAAGGAATGTGTTGTGGGGCTGGAGTCTGTAGCTTAGGACCGGGCGAGCGGGGGAGCGCTGTTCCACCCTGCCCCAGCCCCTCCGCTCCGCCCGTGCAGCAGGGAGGTGGGCTGCGGGAATGCCGAGACCGGAGGGGGGGAGGGGGAGGAGGAGGAGGAGGAGGAGGAGGAGGGGGGATGTCACCAGGAGGACCTGCCAGAGATGTGCCACGCAGGGAGCGATGAAGAGAGAAACAGAGAGAGAGAGAGAGCGAGAGAGAGGGAGAGAGAAAGAGGGCTCCAGCCAATTGAAACGCAGCCTGCCGGTGTCATTCTGGTTTTGTCGGATGCTCACTGATGATGGGCCAGTGGCTGGACGAGCTGCTCCGCCGCTCAGACTCGGTGGCACCGACGCCGATCATTCGCAAGACGCGTGAAAGTTCAGTGGGCGCGACCGCGAGTGGCGGGAACGTTTCATCATCCCGACATTTGAGAGCGGAGGGGCTCCTCCATTTTAATCAAAGTCAGCCGGCCGTCGCGGCGTACATCCGCGCGACACTTTTTTTTTTTGCGGGAAGTACATTTCGGAGGAGATGGTGTGCAGCAGCGTGTGCCCGCGGTGGGACAGAGAAAGCACAAAGGGATGGGTGCTCTCAGGCCCGCTGGTCTTGCCAAAGTCTTCGCGGCGCCCAGAGAGCCATGCTGCAGCATCATGGTCCACAGCATGGAAAGACATGGGGCAGATGGGTGCAGTGTAGCAGCACAACCTCCCCCCCCCCACACACCCCCACCCCCCTTCTCCCCTCCAACGCGAGGCAGCAGTGGTGGGAATGGCACAGTGTGAGAAGGAGTCTGGGTTCATGGCTGAAGCACGAAAGCTGTCGGAGGGGCATTTGGGGGCTGGGAGCGAGCGGGGGCTGAAAGCTGTTTGGGTTGGGTAAAGGGGGGTGGGGGGGGGCTGGTAAGGGAGGGGGGGCTTTTCGAGGAGCTGCTGGTCGGGGCAGGGTCCTCGCGACAGAGAGGGGGGAAGCCATCCCCCCCCCGTCACATCTCTTTGAAATCCAAGTGCAGGGGCACGAGCCCAGGGAGGAGTGGCAGCGTGGCCCAGCGCCTGGGCAGACAGGCAGTCACCGCACTGGGCCGCGGTCCAGCTCGCCTCGCCTCGCCTCGCCTCGCCCGGCCCCATCCCGTCCCACTCCAGCCCACCCCGTCTGGCCCAGGCTTATGGGAGTCAGGCAGCCGACCCCCAGTGGACAGGCCGGAGCCCTGCACTGCAGAGTCCCCTCTCAGATCCTCCGCGGGGTTGGATAAAAAAACAGCGGCGGTGCCCCTCAGGGAGGGAGAGAGGCTGGGCACGCATGGTGGAGGAGGGGGGGGGGGGCTCCGCTGCCTCACAGCTTCTCCTGCACCCAGGCCTCTGGACGGGGGCCCACTGTGGTCTGCTGCTGATGATAACCCCCACCGCAACCACCAGGCCACTCAGCCTTCAGGCCCCCGTTAAACGCAGGGTCCACACCATCCCCATGGCAACTGTGGCAGGGCCGTCCACACAATGTGAGCGGGCGACGAGCCAAGCGCTGCCAAATTGGGACGAGGGAGAGACATTTTTTGGAAGAATGCTCACTCCTGAGTCTTTTCACCTTTATTTTGTCTCGGGCTAATCGCGTTTTTGGCTCCGCCGATCTAATATCCCGGTCTTGGACTGTCATGTGACCTGCGGTCAGCAGCACCACAGACCCACACACCTTCCTCTGCTTTTCCACGTTGCCTAGAATTCAGTTTTTTCTTTATTTAGGCTACAAATTGTTATTTTTTTTGCCTCCTTTTTTCCAGCAGCAGCAGCCGACATTAAAACAACAACAACAACGCCTCAGGCAGAATTGAACCAATGCATCGGAGCGCTGTGTTTAAAGAGACCTTGTCGCGGCAATATTAAGCCCCGCGTAAACACAAGTAGTTCAATGACATTCGCAGCAACCACCTAAAGTTGCCTCCCCACCCCCCCTCTGAGCCACCGGGAAGACACTGCCGAAGTGGCTGGCTGCTGTTTACTGAAAGTAGATACCCGCTGTTTGTTTTGTTGTTCTGCTTCCCGACCGCAAACACCGCCGAGATTCCCTCCACTGGCGTTTGAAACGCGCCCGTGTGTGTGTGTGCGCCCGCGCGTGTGTGTGTGTGTGCGTCGCCATGTGTTATATTTGCTGATAACAGGATTTACTCAAATTGCGAATCACCAGTTGAGGAAGGTTAATTGTCAGTGCAAGTGGTAGAATGGGTACATGCAATAATTATTAGACTAAGTTGCTTTATTATTTAATGACACTAATTAGGCATTAACTGTGGTTCCCCCCCTCCCTTTTTTTTGGATCACAACTTCAAATGTGTGTCAAATTGCATTAAGTTCACTTTGACATCCATTTATCAAACTAAAGGAGTGGTGTTTTGTAGATGTCCTTAGCGTGTTTATTAGTATGAAAGCGATCTGTTCTTGAGGTACTGATCAGAAAAAAAAACTGGCAGAGGGATTTTCTCAGTGAAGTGCATCCTCGGTTTATTTACTGCGAGGACAATACGGTTTATGATTGGTGCGCTTCTCACTCTGTGTGTGTGTGTGTGTGTTTTGGGTATGCTGGTGGTTTCTCAGTGGTTTGGTAATTTAAGCTCGTTTTAAGAAGGATATTTGATATGTGCACAAAAGCAGAAAGTCAACCCCCCCCCTCCTCCACTCCCTCCAGTCCCACCAGTCTTCACCGCTTTAGGAAGCGGAGTTTCGGTCTGTGTGTGTGTGTGTGTGTGTGTGTGTGTGTGTGTGCCACCCATGTGGACGAGACTGGCGTGAATCTGGCATTAAGGTGAATGTGGAAAGTGACATGGAAAGAAAAGCAAGAGATCAAGGCAGGGCTGCCAGTGCATGTCACTGGCCTAACACCGCCGTCGAGTAGCCCCCGTGCTGGCTGCGTTGTTGCCCAGACGCAAATTAATTTGGACGCCTGGAAAGACGGCAGAGCCCGGGACTCATCTCTGCCCTTTAAAAGAGAAAAGACACCAGTGGAGAGCACTCCTCCAACAAGGGGGTGGGGGGGGGGGGTGGTCTGGGGGGCCGGGAGAATGGAGAGGGAGGAGGGGGGGTTTGATGGATTTCGGAGGGCAACACAGTGTCTGGAATAAGATGGGAGGGTACAGAGGACACGGTTGAATATGCTTGTCCTGCTATGATGACAAGATGGCTCAGCCACCACTGTGCCACAGGCCTCCCCCTGCCACCGCCGCCGTCCTCCCCTCCCTCTTTCCTCCCCCCCTCCCCACTCCCACCCTCCCTCAGGACACCAGTGAAGTAGAAGGGAGTGTTGAGGGGAGGAGGGGGGTGGTGGTGGAGGTGCTGGCGGTTAGCTGGCGTTTAATCTTCTCCTTGGCTCACTGCAGATTCTTTCACTACATGTCTCCCCCCCCCTCACTCCCTCCTCCCCCCCCCCAAAAAGCTGTACCTGCTCATCCCCGGACCCGCTTTACGGGGGAGCTCTTGATCAGTGAGGTGATGGAGAATGGTGCTCGTCACACACTCCAAATAGGATCGGATTGCCTGGGAGCAAAAGGTGAGAGCAACATGAAGCCTGTGAAGAGGTGGTGGCGAAGGGATGCTTCAGCGGCCAGACACCACCGCCCAAAAAAAAAGGGGCCCCCGCTTGAGATGGACTTTCCAGGGCTCGCAGGGTTTTACCAAAGTGTGTGTGTGTGTGTGTGTGTGTGTGGGGGGGGGTCTGTGGTCGTGGGGCGGAGGGGGACGGGACTCGAGGACGTCGGGTCCGTCGCGTCGTTGCCATGTCGTTAACCTCCCAGGGCTCGGGAGGGAAAATAATCAGGCCTCTGTGTGCTTTAAACCGCTGGTTCGTTTGTGAGGTGCCCAGGGGAGAGCTCGCACCCCCCGCCGGCAGTGGAAGGGGGGGGGGGCGAGGTAACAAAACAGCAGCGCGCTGACAAAAGGTTTAAGGGGTGGGGGGGGAGGTGGCCAGTGGAAGAAAGGGTTAAAGAAAGCCTCACGCTGGGTCACGGAGCGGCCCCCCCTCCGGGCGCGCTAATGAACAGTTAAGTGGCTCAAATTAAGTGTTTCGGCATTGTGGAAATACTTACTGCTTCTTTCAAACCCGAGTGATCACTGAATATGTCTCGTTGGAAAGCACACTCGAGCATCATCAGAGACACATCCCTCCGAGTGTCACAACAAGGAGCGCTCCGGAAAGGAAAAGGGACCCTCAGGGACCATCAGGGACCCTCAGGGACCATCAGGGACCATCAGGGACCATCAGGGACCCTCAGGGACCATCAGGGACCATCAGGGATCACTGAAACACACTCAGAGTTAGATGAAGAGAGCGATCCGTCGACTGCTTCAGCGTTCCGACGCCTCGGCTTTCGTGCGACGAGCGAACTTGACAGATGAAGCCGACGAGGAGGGTTTGAAGCTCCTGGCTGACGAGGGGGGTTCCGTGCGACGGGAGGCTGAAGCTGTGGTCGTCGGAGGGGACGGAGCGGGCCTGAGCAGGGGGGGGTTTCTGGACAACAGGTCGATGGCTCCTGCTCCGTCCTGTGATCAAACAGCAGCGGTGACACCACCAGCCAACCTCTATCCCCCCTCCTCCTCCCCGCCCTTCTTTTCAGCATTGCACTTTCCACCCCTCCTCCCACCCCCTCACCCCCCCCCCTCCTCCTTCTTTTCTACAGTAGTAATGCCCCTCACTATTTTTCTACATCTTATCCCTTTTAATTAGAAAGCAAATTCTGCAGCCTGGAGAGACCTAATCCCCCGACTGCCCAACAATGCACAGAGTGGCTTTGAACAGCCGACCTGCAACCTCAACCCCACCCCCCCGACTTAACCCCCCCCTCCTCCCCTCCTACACCGCTGGACCTTCAAGGAGTCGGGAAGGGGGGGCACTCTCCTCCTGGAACATTGCTGCTGTAGGATCCGTGCGCTGCGGTGTTTTGCAGGACCACGTATTTACATTTTGGGGAATGTTTAACAGTAATTAACGACCAAGTGACACATGTGACAGAGCCGATACAAGTGTCTGCCGGCGCGGCCTGTATCTCCCCCCCTCACCCACCCCCCCTGCGAGAGATGTTCGCTGCAGCCGATTTGCATATATATTAATGTCCCTCATTGTATAGATTAGATCCCATTAGTTGTGGTGATTCGACTAGAAGGTGCAGTCACGAGGACGGTAAACGAGGCGTTGTTATGCTAAAATCATCTTTAAATTGGCGGAGGGCGGAGGGAGGGGGGGGTGGGGGTTACGCCACCGATACAAGGTGAAGGGCGATTACCAACCCTGACCGTCCCGACAATGGGCCGAGATTAGACGCTGAAAGGCCCAAACCAGCAAAATAAGGCCCCCTCCAAATTGGAACTCCATTAGCCGCCCGCGCGCTCGCGCTGTGTGTATCTAAAATTAGCGGCTTTCATTTCTTAATAAGAGTATATCTAGATGGAGCACGCGGCCGGCTGCAATTAAATTGGGCCTTCCTTCCTGGCCGCGTGTGTGTGTGTGTGTGTGTGTGTGCGCGGGGCCGCGCCTCCACTCGGGCCAAAGTGATCAATTACCGAGCTGTTTGTCAGGAGAATTATGGAGCTGTCAGCGCCTTGCTCTGGTGCCGTCTGCCGAGGAGAGGTCATCAGATAGCAGCGATGATGAGAGGGGAGGAGAGGAGGAGGGGAGGAGGAGGAGGAGGAAGAGGGAGGGGAGGGGGGTGAATCAGACACAGGGACCCTGACAGTGACAACAGTTTAATCTACTGATTGCTCCTCTTGATTCACAAGAAAGCCCTACAACCTTGGAAAGTTGCAGTCTGCGCGTCACACTGCCCCCAGTGGTCACAGGCGTGAGTCACCACAACGAGCCCTCTGCTTGGCTGTAAAGGCAGAGGGAGGCAAGGAGGAGCTGAAAGTCGATCCTTTCATGTCATATGTCAAAGAAATTTTTCATCTTTCGTGTCACCAGCTGATCACCTGTTCCTTGGACCACCTGATCACCTGTTCCTTGGACCACCACCTCCATCCTGCAAATCCAGTTGAAAGTCCGTTGGGAGCGTTTTCCGTGGTCCTGCCGTCAGACAAGCTGACGCTCCTCCTTGTGTCTTGCTTCCTCCAGGGAACCGGTCGCTGCTGACCAACGGTCGAGGGATGTTTCACACTTTCAGGTGTGCGAGTGTTTGTTCATTTCCAGGCGTCTCTGTGCGTCGAACCGTCACGCTGCAGCAGGTTTGAATGTGGCTTGAGAAAATGACTCAACAAGAAGTGGCTCCTTGCAATGATTTTGTGTCATGATCAGATCAGGCAGACTGGAAGCACAGTCACACATATAGTTTTATTGTCATGTGGAGCCTCTCTTTAATAGAGCTGGGGGGCCCTCCCGAACCACCCCCTTGCCCTATGACCTTTGTCTGCACTGAAACTGTGAAAAAAATAAAATCGAACATTTCAAAGGAAAACTAAAATACAGCATCTAGAATTCACTACTTTTATTTTGAAGGCTCCTGCTTGTGTTTGTTAGTGACAGTGTGTGTGTTTGGCTTCACGGTATTGCTTGTGGTCAATTAGACATCATAGAAGGGGGTCCAGAAACAATCTGTGAGGAGAAACAAGGTCAGACGACAGCTTCACGCTGCATCACTTGAATGTCCACAGAGATTTTATCGCCTCATATCTTCTGAACCTTTTTGCGTCATTGTTAAAAAAAAAAAAACAAAGTACAGCTGACAGCATCAAACGCAGCAATGTTGCACTTGCGACATTCACTTCACTTGTGCGACTTGGCGCCAGAAAGGCGACTGCGAGGAAGTGGCGTTGGAGTTCAAACGGGGAGAGATGAAAGAAAAGTCTCCGTCATGAAGGAATAAATTTGGCCTGTGTGTAATACTCGGTAATTTGCAGTTCCACTTTCTTCACTCGCTGTGTTTCGCCCTAATATTCGGTCTCTCTGCTCCATCACCTCACCCCGCTCGCGCTCACAATGCCGCCTTTAATGAATTCAAACAGTGTTATTGACACAATGAGTGATGTTTCAAAGGAAACACCGATTAACAGAAATAACTTCATTTAGCTCCCACATTAATCATTGCTCGACTAATTAACGTTGATAGAGATGCCCTGAGCAGGGATAGTGTTCTAGTGTGTGTGTGTGTGTGTGGGGGGGGTGCTGCTGCTGGGAAGATGAGGGCCTTCTCCCACTCCCATTTGCTTCAAGCTCAGAGGATCTCTTTTGCATCCCGTCTCAATTAGTTACTCGCGCTGTCACTCTGTCTGTCACATCCCGGCGTGTCACGCTGGAGCGACGGTGCAGTGGGCTGCCGGATGAACCGGCAAGCGGGCGTGAGCGGCAGCGTTTCAGCAGGGGAGCGTGGGTCACACTCGGCGCCTGGGGGGGGGAGGGGGCCGACATATTCCTTTTCCTGCTCAAGGGCTTCAATTTTCAGAAAGCTACTTAGGTATTATTCTAATCCGCTACCAGCTTCTTCCTTCTTTTTTTTTTTTACTTTGGTTCCCTCTAGGCCAGAAGCTCAGGTTAGCACGTTGGACACTTGATCCGGCACAGTGCCGAAGTTTGAAGCAGCACTTCCTGGTTCAGCTTGTCACAAACACTGTGTGTGGTATTAACACACATGATTGAGACCTGTCAAACGGGACGATCGTATCGGAGCAACAGGATGGCGTTCGCCTTAAATGAGCGAGCGATGGCTGCCAGTCTCTATCTGACGGAGCAGACGCCGGGCTTATTAATAAAACATCATCTCTTAATTTGTTATAACAACACATTAGCATGACAAAAATCAATGGCTTTGATTTGGTATTCATGTATTTCCGCGAACATATTTGCTGTTCTCCTGGGCTTGCCTGCGCTCCGAGGAAGGTGTAGCTGGAGGCTGATACAGATGGAGGGGGTGGGGATGAGGAGGGCTGGTGTGTATGTGCATGTGTGTGTGTGTGTGTGTGTGTGTGTGTGTGTGAGGGAGGAGGAGGGGGGGGGCAGCTGAGGTTATGGCGAAGGCCGCTGGGAGTTGCGGGGGACGGCCGTCACGACGGGATGTTTTTTACTCGTGTACAGTTTTGTTGTCTAAATGTTGTACAAACTTAATTGGCATCCCCGGGGGACGGCTGCCAGCTGTCTGCCTGATGGCAAGTGTTTCTAATTTGGTGCGTGGCGAAGGCTAGCTGACGGGGTAGCTAGCAGAGCGGAGCAGGGCGCGGAGCAGGGCGCGCAACGCGCCGCGCGCTGCACATGGCCTGATCCAGCCCAGGGTTCCGCTTGTTTTTTTTTTTGTTCCCCCCCCCCCCACCCCACCCACCCTCGTTTGTTCAACAACAGACTCCGCTTCACCAGCGGAGGGGCGGAACAGCTGCTGGCTAACAAGCAGCGAGCGCAGCGCGTGCTGGTCCGTGATGCTTGTGGAGAGAGCTGGGTGCTGAGGACGGATGCACGAATGCAATCATCGCCTCAAACATCAGCAAGTTTACCTTGAAAAACAAGGGGGTCTAAACTTGTTATTTTGTCCCTGCACCCCCACAAAAGACAGGTGGGGAAATAAAATTTAAAACTGTCTCATACTTCGTTTTTGTCATTTTCGCTCGTCGACCATGTTTCTCTTTGACTGGCCTTGTTTTCTCCCGTGCGGCTACCTTCAGGATGATACTGACATTTACTTAAAGCTCAGAAACACATTTGAGGAAAGGACACGTTACAAGGAGGAGGAGCAACAATTCCAAAGAGCGCAGCAATAAAAGAAAAAGGACCAGTCTGGTTTAGGTTTTGGCTGTTGACAAAACGCAGAGGTCGTGGTCGAAGGAGAGACAATTCACCATGATCAGGGGTGTCCAATCCTGTGTCCTGGAGGGTCCGCAGCCCTGCATGTTTTCTATGTGTTCCTGCTCCAACACACCTGAATCTCGTTGGTGTAATCAAGCAGCTCTGCAGCAGAGCCTGATAACGAGCGGCTAATTGCAATCAGGTGTGTTGAAGCCTGGACACACTGAAAACACGCAGGGCTGCGGAACTTCCAGGACCAGGACTGGAGAGCCCTGACCATGATGGTGACAACTTAAAAACCAAAGGATGGACCGGAGTGAGAGCACACCCAGACACACACGTGGATATGAGTGAATTCTCACGCCGCAGTCCGGACTCTCAGCACTTTTCGCCTCTTTAGTCCAAGTCGGATTTGGACGTTCCCGGCAAAGCCTCCCGGTGGTCTCTGAACCTCGCGCGGAAGCTCGAGCGTCGTTCATTCGGCCCCCAGCCCCTCACTCAAGGGATTCACTTCCCCTTGTCTCAGGTGATGTTCCAAGTCTTTCCATTCAGGGGCAGCCAACAATGAAATTCACTGGCTGAGGGATTTGAGAGGTCAAGAGACCAATTGGTAAAGGCAACGTAAGCTTGATTTCAGCTGTAAGCACTAATTATTATCAAGAGTTAAATAAAGAGTATTAAAAGTTTAGCGACAGGATGATGGTCGAACAAAACTGCTGACACGCTGGAACTGAACACCTCCATCTTGCCTGGATTTCTTTTTTTTTTTTACTCTGTTCCAGTGAGAAGTCGCTCTGTAAAACAAAAATTAAACAAACTATCTACTTTTTCTTTCTTGACGTGTTGTACATATGTTGAAGTTTCGTTGCCTGCTTTGCAAATTCGATGGAACCACCAGTTTGACGCTGCGCCGAAAAAAGGAACCGCAAATAGAGGAAACTGAACCAATAATAGAAACTGTGGGGTAGAGTTGGGGTTTTTTTTTGCTTTCCCAGGAGGCACCAAACCTGGCACACGCGCTGGTACACACTTTCTGTTGGCACGGCGAAGCAAGACGAAACTTCACGCGACTGAGCGACGGTGGGGAGAGGAGCGAGAAACCAGAATGGCTTCAAAGTGTCGCGCACACAAGCTCGGGCGTAGGGTTTCTAGTCAGCAAGCCGTCTGACAGATCGGAACCATTCATTTGTTGACATCGGAAGTGGTCAGTGCAGTGGTCATTGCAGGTGGATTGTGGGTCTTGGGTGTTTTTTCCCTGAAAGGTCGATGGGAGCGTCGTACGAAATCGTCTTTTTATACCTGAGTTGACTCTTTGATTTGAGTCATCGCCAAACCTAAAACAATTGACCTACGTCCTTATCCTCCTTGTAACATGAGTCCTCGTGGGTCACGCCCGCATCCAGTTTCAAATCCCTACATATACATTAGAACATGAACAAAAAAGGCCCTAAACACACACACACACACACACACGCATGCACGGGTGCTCAGAGAGAGAGGCGTCAGCCCAGCTGAAACAGTGGCGTCCCTGCTGCAGTGGCCTGGAGGACGGGGTGAGCCGGGGTGCTTGCTGAAGCCAACCCCTGCCAGCGCGCGCTGCCTGTAGGACATGTTGACTCTGCGCACATTATCACCAACGCGTGGCGCTGCATAGTCACACAGGATAATTGGCCTGCAGTGGTGGCACAGCAGCGGGAAAATGGAAGAGTTGCTGGTTGTTCAAGGATAAACAGGATTTTGTCTCCCCTGACAAGGTGGTGACAAACGAGTGATTTATAAACCCACTTTTTTTATGTGTGTGTGTGTGTGTGTGTGTGTGTGTGTGTGTGTGTGTGTGTCCCTGTCCAGGGGTGGGGGCAGTGGGGGGGGGGTGCTCACCTGAGGCCGTTCCTCCGACACCGTGTTCCTTTTCGCCAGTGTTCCAGCAAACGTCACCTTCTGTGGAGTCTGACCCCCGTAAGCCAGAAGAGGAGTTTTGCTTGTGGGACAAATCCAGATGATATTGCTCGAGTAGCCGATCGGGGAGACGCCTCACAGCTGCGCCCTCTCTACGACGAGCTGGGACGCGAAGAATCTGGCTCAGGGCCCGTCACTTCTCCTCCCTCACTCTCTCTCTGTCTCTCTCTCTCTTTTTTCCTCCTCAAACAAGAGGCCGGATGTAGAGGATCAAGGGATCTTAAGCTTAGTAAGAGCATTGCATTCATGGCAAATGTGTCTGGTGGCCTGGACTGGAGTGAACATATGCTGAGGTCTTTATTGGCATTCCCGGGTAGATTGGAGGGACAATCAATTAGCCATGAAGCTGCCCCCCCCCAACCCCCCACCCACCCAGGGGGGGGGGCTCCTGGGGAGGGAGATCCACATGACTTGGTGGTCACACAAACGCCACAATGCTAATTCTACGGGTTTGACTTGATGAGCCCGGGGTGGGGGGGTGGAAAAGTTCTAGCTGGTTCGTTAAAGGACGAGCCTTGTGTCAGCAGATCCAGGTGAAGGGGCGGGGGGGCAGGTGTGTGTCCAACCCTGGGTGGTAAAACCCACACCTGGGCCAGTGTGGCCTGCTCTTGACTTTAATTGGCCCTCTAATCGTCTAGTTAATAAGAGTTACGAGTGGGACGGGGGCGTGAGGGGTGAGGTAGGGTGGGGGGTGGGTGGGGGCAGAGGGTTGCAGTGCGCTGCACCCCTGGCTGCGGCGCAGACTCCAGAGGAGCATGTGGGGGCACTGCTGATTATTCAACATGTTCCTCTAATCCCAGCCCTTGTGGTAGGAACCTGTGAAAGAGCTCCGGTCTTTGTGCCGGGGGGCTAATCGTGTTTTGGAAACGCCGATCGAGGCTAATCTTCTGGCCTGCCTCTAATGTGGAGCCGCTGATATCCTCTGCTGCGATAAATTAAGCTACTTATTAATCTAATTATGGTACATTCATCCCCACAAACTTTCATGTGACTTGGAAAGCGACCCCACCCCACCCACCCCCGTCCTCCCCCTTCACCATTAACTCGTGCACCCCTCTGTCCTCCCCCCCCACCTCTTCAAACTCAGATCTTGAGACTGACTGCCCCACCCCGCCACCCCCCCCTCAGACTGACTGACTGGCCCTGGCCGACCCAATTAGGAACCCTCAGAATCTTGCTTCTAACGAGCCTCCAGGCTCCAGTCAGGCACCCCCCCCCCACCCACCCACACCCCCCACCTAAGCAGACCAGGGTTAGTCCCACCACCTAACCTCCAGTAATAGCACCCACGTGCTTCTGTCCTTCTCTGCCGTTTCTGCTTTATCTGCTTTCTCTGAGGCTGCCTAAATCTGGAGCCCCAAGTACTCCTCCAGGACCCTGAAGGACACCGACCATTCCTCAGTGGCCTCCAAAATTCCCATCATGTG
>JAUESF010000048.1:1545943-1556624 GCA_032274765.1 Malacoctenus tetranemus
TTCAACTCCCCCCCCCCCCCCCCCCCCCCCGAGACCTCTCGGGTTCCTGACGTCAGTGGTTTGAGTGGTCTTTCTTATTGTGAGGCTGCGGTGGTCGTTGCGTTCACGGGGTTGTTTTGCGTAAAGCACCTTGTTGTTGTGTTATATCGACATGAATGAAGTTGAATTGATTAACATGATGCTCAGCATTGAGAGTGCGACTGGCACACCGCAAAAAAACCACGATCGCCATACGATGAATGGCCCCGAACCTTTGCCAGTCTATCTCCTGGTTCCTGGTTGCCCGTGAGCGCCAGGGGCACTTGACAACGAGAGTGGAAACTGAATCAAACTGGAGCCCTCTTGTGTCTTCTGGCGGGCAAAATGGTTGGGAGGCCAAACAGCCGTTCCCATAATCCTCACTATTGACAGGGCCCGCTCTGTTCTCCCCCCGCCTGATCTGTTTGGTCTGTCAAGTTAAGGGAGCCCCTCTTGTGCTTGTGGGAACCAAATCTATAAACAAACCCTCAACTGATCTGTGAGCCTTCCCCCGTGCATTGTCCTCGGCCCTGCCATCATCATCCCTGCTGCTTCAACGGGAGTCATTATTTAATTGGCCTCGACACTAAAAAAAAAACAGCCTTTTTTGCTTCATATTGGAGACATGGATTATATTTCAACCCTCACACGTTTGGAGTTTGGCCGATGCTCTGTTATAAAGTTGGACGCTCGTTTCATTTCGGGAGAATTTGCCTCACGCGAAGAATAAAGGTGTGAATGAACGGCGCAATCGAGAAATACATTAGATATTTCCCCGGAGCTTTTCAGCCCTTTCAATCGCATTCATTCATCTTTGTTGGGACCAGACCCTTCTCGCTGTGACTTTGTTACGTTTCGCTATTTCATCTCTTGTTCGTTTTTCAGCTCGGGGGGTGAAGAGGGGAGGGAGCTTTTCCAAACGCCCGTCGCCTCACCGCGATAACCGGGCCCGCTCCCTCTCTCTCCCTCGTCTTCCTCCCCCCCCCCCCCCTCTGACCAGTCGTCACCTTTAAATCTGCCTTTTCATATTCTCCTCAAAGCGTCTTGTCCATAGAAAAGGCGCCTGCCAAACCGGATCTCTGGACAAACAAGAGACGGGGAGAGAGAGAGAGGGAGAGGGAGAGAGAGAGAGAGAGAGAGAGAGAGAGAAAGAGAGAGAGAGAGCAAATGTTTTACTCAGTAAAGAATAAAAATAGTCTCGTAGTTCTGCCTCACGCTCCCCTTTTTCGATTACCAATAATACCACGAAGAGAGAAAATATAGCTTACTTGTCATATTGAGTGAAAATTGCTAAAAAAAATAATTAGTTCCTTATTGTAAAGCGTCCATCGCATGTCAACATGTTTACTGTGCTTCCAAAGGCCCCGCTCCTGCATATTTAACAGAGCGTCTGCCCTCAACGTTCCATGCTTCTATGGGGGGGGGCCTGAGTGGCAAATCCCGACAGGCGCGCCGAGCAAAGGCTGCATCCACCTGGGTGGTGGTCCGGGCGAGGTGACAGGCCGTGGGACAGCACCGGCCGACGTGACCGACAGGCCTGCGACGGGCCGCGACAGCTCGGGACCAACCCCAACCCCTCCCCCACTTTAGCCGTGAATAGGCGGGGGCCCGACGGCACCTTCCGCCGCAAATCTGCCAGTGCTGCGAAAAAGAGGAAATATTCAAATGGTAATCGGAAGGCTGTGAATCATAAGCCCAAGGTAAGCTATGTAATGCTGGTAAGACAGTGAGTAGCGCTTTATTGGTGGAGAGGGAAATCCTTTTTTGCCATTCAGGGGAAGAATCGCAACAGTAATGCCATTAACTTGCACCCTGAATCGGCAAATGCCATTTAATTGCCAATAGCCCGCCCCATTGTTTGGCCCCGGGTGAATTTAGGCTTCCGTGTGGCCGTGTTTATACGTGTGAGGGTAAGAGGGGGTAAAGATGGAAGGGGGAGGAGGGTGTTGTAGGGTGTCATAGTGTAAGATGTCTGAAGAATGATGGCCCCTCACACACACACACACACACACACACACAGTCGCACACAAGCAACAGACGCCCAACCAAAGCTCCGAAGTAACTAGCTTAACTAAAGTCTTTAGGGAAAGTAAATTCGGACAAACTCCTTTCTCCTTAATACCTGATTTGTTCAACAACATGATTTGGGGCGCGTCTATTCAGGGCCCTTTCGGGCCAAGCCGAGGTCTTAAGGCTCAAGGCTTGTACCTCGCGGTTATTGTGGGCTGTTTAGGGTTTGTCTCAAATCTCCTTGTGCGGGTGTGTGGACGCTCCTAATGCTGGCTAATGGGCTTCGGCAGAGTAACAGTCTCCCCCAAACTCCCTTTGAGGACCCCATGGAAAGCAGCGTAAGCTCCGTCGAATAAAGGCCCTGGCGAGACCTTTCTTTTGGAGTTTTTTATTATTGGGAAGAGGCCACCCTCCATCACCCCCATTTTCACCCTAAATCTCCTGTCCATTCTCCTTGGATCCTCTGCCCCCCCCTCCTCCCCTCCCCGACCCCCCCTTCCAACCTGACCAACACCGGCACCCCCTTCTCTCGACTGCAGGCCCAAACCCATCAGTATTGTCATTACAGACCCCCCCTCCTCTCCCCTTCCTTCTCCCAAAAACCTGCCACAGTCCAAAACATTGCGCCCCCCCCCCGAGCCTTGTCTCATACCGCCGATGCTGACCCTGACAGCCATGTCCCAGGGAGGGCTAAATTGAATGTGAAATGCATGGTGGGTCCTTGCAGACTCCATTGTGCGGAGGGGGAGTCTGGGAGGCGAGCAGCGTCACTGCTCCTCACCGCTGATCGAGTTTGACAGCACGACGGGAGGAGGCAAGGAAAACGTTCTCCTGCTCTCTTTCAGAACTGAAAAAAGGGCCTTTTTCAGTCCCTTCTACCCCCCCCCAACCCCTCTCCCCTGCCCCCACCCCCTTTCTCCCTCTCCCCACCCACCCCCACCCCCCCTGCCACCCTCCACCATCCAACTCTGCCTTCCCTTCCATCATCTCGCCCCCTTTCTCCTCCTCCTCCTTTTCACCGGGGCGCGGAAACAGGCTGCAGCTTTCCCCTTTCGACCACAAGCTCCCCTGAGATCACACCATATTTCGTGGAGCTCATCCTCCGAATGACAACAGAGAAGGTTCAGTTCAGCAAACCGCGATCCGTCCTTGTCCCCCCCCCCCCCCACACACACCTTCACTCACCTCCAACCATTCCCGGAGCAATCTGTGAGTACCACAGACCCCCGCGCCCCCTCCCCCTGACAAAACTGACCCAGGATCATGCTCTTCATTGATGAAAAACGAAATAATTCACAATTCAACCAGCTTGTGTTTACATCAAAGCATCAAAGTTTGTGCGTACGCTTGTGTTTCGGCGCTGCGCTCTCGGAGCCCCACCGCGCAGCAGCCTTTCCCCGGCCCGGCCCCCAGCGAGCGAGCCCCTCTCCCCCCTGGATGCGGCCGAACCCCCTCATTTAATGCAAATGACAGTCATCTCGAATCCGACGCATCTCCCGGCCGCTGCACATTGCCTAATCAATGTGAAGTGCTGTGTAAAAAAATACATTGCCTCCCTGTAATAGTTGTTTTTGACCGAGTCAAGTGCAGCTCCTAGAATTAATCCCGACCTGAGATTCAATTATGGGCGCCTGGCTAAGCAGGAGAGGGATGGCGCGGGTGGGCAGGGGCGGGCGGGCGGGTGGGCAGGGGCGCGCGAGGCTGTGATTGTTTTGGCGCCGCTCGTCTGGATGCCGGTGTGTTTGTGTGAAGTGTACGTATGCGTGAACACCCGTCGTCTCCTACATAGTGATGAGTGCCCTCTGCGCCTTGCAGACTGGAATCAGGGGGCAACAGGCCCTTCAATTTCTCGACCCCCCTCCTCCTCCTCCTCCTCCACCCCCGTGGGGTCTCGTCGTCATTCACAGGGCGCCCGCCGTCAGCCTCCCCTCGCCCGATGCTGGAGATCCAGAGTCGTGAAACCTCATTGTCACCTTTTTCCTAATGAGCTCCCCGATTGTGCTCCCAGGACCGGCGCCGCTCGCGAGAAAAAAACAAAAAAAAAAAATGGAGGAAGCGCCGACTGTCGGGCTGGAGAAGACAAATGGGAGCTGCGCTGTTGCCTTCATCAATGTGCATGAAAGGAAGGAGTCAGGCTTCCGGAAATTCAGTTCTGCCGCCTGTGCCAGATAAGCATGTTTCAGGTCAGTGTTTGCGCAGTGTGTGTGTGTGTGTGTGTGTTGTTGTTTTTTTGGAGGGGGGGGGAGGAGGAGACGACGTTGTGTTCATTACAAGGTGTTAGAGTGGTTCTTGTAATTTTCATTCCCATTTACATAGTGTTGTTGGGATCCATCAACACCTCAATAGTGTATAACGACCAATTTGAAGATATTAGATGAGGCCCGACCTGCGTGCGCCTGCCTCTCTCAGACAGGTGGGAATCTAATACAGCAAACTGAGACGCGCGCCGTTATCTACGACGTCTGAATAAACATAGTTTGTTGCGGCATGCGCGCAACGTTTACATGTTTGTTGTATTGACGCTATTTAATATACACAAAAAGTTGATCTTCCAGTAGCCCAAGGACATTGCTGCTGTCTCCCATCCCCCCCTCCTCCCCCCTCCCCTCTCCCCTCCCCCCCTCCTCCTCTACCCTTCCCAACAGCGGGCCAATGACAACATAAACACAGAAAAAGGCAATTTAGCTCCCTCTTTTAGAACTACTTTGAAAATAAAGGAATTTTAATTATGGACACAATGAAAAAGAAAAAAGGACTAAAAAGGGAGGAAAACATTCACGCACAGTAAACAAAGCTGAAACAATTATCTTCTGGTGACCAGTCGGTGTTTTTAGAACAGTCATTTTAATCTTTTATTTACTGCAAAGAGAGAGAGGGGGAGCGAGAGAGCAAGAGACTGAGAGAGACAGAGGGAGGGAAAGAGAGAGAGAAGGAGGAGGAGGAGAGGGTGTGAGAGCGAGCAGGATGGTGATAGGAGAGAAGAGAGGGGGGGGTGAGAGAGGCTAGGGTGAAAGAGAGAAAGATAATATGCATATATTTTAAATATCCCCACCCTCACAATCAAAAGATGCATTTTTTTTTATTATTAGAGAAACAATTTTGCTACACACTCGGGTGGAGGAGGGGTGGAGTTTGTCATTTGTTGTTGGAAATTGCTCGCTGTCAACCCTTCCCCAAAGACAACATTGCATTTTCCCCTCGTTCATCAGTGAAAGAGAACGGAGTGACATTGTGAGTTTCCTCTGGTAGGATAAAGCCAACCAACAACAACAACAACAACAACAACACAATACAATGTGATGACGGCAGAGCCATTTTTTTTTCCATAATTGAACCTGGGATGGGTTTTTTTTTTTTTTGTTGGCTCGGCGCGGTTTATAATAGTCAGGTGATTGACACGCGGCTGTTGACCTGCTGGTCGTCATACATCGGGTCACGTATGATTGGTCCGTCTCAGATGAGAGGCACCGTCCCCGGCAGCTCGGCGAAAACAGTCGTCGACGTGGCGACCGTTGCCCGGGCGCCGGCGCGGGACGCCGGGCTGTAAGTGAAACATAATTGATCTTTGACATCTCCCTCCAAAACGAGCCATCGACACCTTTGGGGCTTTGAAAGCGGCGCCGCCGCGCGGATGTCGATGCGTATCAGCTGTGTCTGGCCCCCTGGGTGCCTCCCGATAGGAACCCCCCTCCTCTCCCCGCCGCTGTTTATCCTCCATTGAGTGACACCGATGCGTTCCTTGGGATTGGCTAAGATAGCGAGGCAAAGGCGACGAATCTCCATTTGGAATGAGGGGGGAAATTCCATAGGATTAATTTTCTGTATAAGACCCCTGCCCAGGACCTCCACCCCCACCCCCCCACCTACCCCTCTCTCTCTCTCTCTCTCCCCCAACCCCGACCCCCACACCCCCTCCCAAACCCCCCACCCCGTCCACAACTTCAGCTGTGCAGCCTGGTGTTAAAAGACCCAGAGGAATACTGTCTTTGTCATCCTGCCGTTTGGGGCTGAAGAATAAGAGAAGTTTTAATCCCCATTGTCCGCGAGTCTGAGGGGGGGTTGGCGGCTGTAAGATGATCCAACCGGCCACACTAATCCCTCCATACCACTTTCGCCTTCACATCAAAAACACCCTTCCCCCCCCCCCACACCCACACCCACACCCACCCACCCTCCCACAAAGCAGCGGTCTTGTGCGTTGGACCCCAATGTGCGAATTCTAAAGAGGAAAATGGAGCAAAGAAAAAGTTGCAACAACAGAGCAGAATAGACTTAAAGACAGTTGCACAGAAGATAGGGCGAGCTCCGCTGCGAGGGTGGGGGGCGCGGGGCCGTCTCCCTGCGGCCTGCAGGGGCACACGCTCCCTCTCGCCACCACTCTTCTTCCCTTCAGGCCAGGGGGCCCTGATGCTGCTGCTGCTGCTGCTGCTGCTGCTGCTGCTGCTGCTGCTGCTCTTTTAGAGGTCTCCTTGGCAACTGGAACATTTTCCCCCAATCCTGAGTCTATTTTTTTATGGTGTGGGGGGGGGGCAAACAGGCCAGAGGAGAGGAGACAGGTGCCACTCAGCCGAATGCACATGGGCTTACCCCTGTACACAAATACCGACTGTGATGCGCCACATTGTTCCTTTGGAAATCCTGCTGGATAAGCCAGTTAAACAAAAAAAGGCAGCCGAATGCGAGACACTCACAAAAAGTGAGAATTGGACTGTTTCTTCATGCCGCGCTGGGGGGATGAGTTGGGGGGGGGGGAGGGGGGGGGGAGAGAAAAAAAGCTATGGAGGAAATGAAAAGTGTCCTCCATGGGACACACTGGCTGTGTGCTTGGTAATCAAGCTGAATGCGTTGCCCTGATTGTGTTGTGAAGTTGAAGCTGCAGTCAGAGGAGGCGTCACAAGACGCGAGCGAGACCCAGAAGTGAACAGCAGACGGCATCGACCAAATTAGGTGAAAGCTAGCGAAAGCGACGAGTTTGAGTTAAAGTTACAGTTGTATGTTGAAGGTAAACATAGTCTCATGTCTGAGCTCTTTGGAGCCCTTTTAGAACCCAAATTTAAGAGATTAAGTGACGACTGACAACCTTCTCACAGCTCCTATAATGAGTTTGACACCAGTCATCAGGATAAAGCCAGACGCCATTTTTGTTCTCCCTATGATTGTGTGAAGCATTCGGTGCCAGGGTCACAGCTCAAGGCCACTTGAAGTCACCGGAACAATCCTTCACGCGGCCTCTGGGAGCACCAGCGCACGCAGCCTCCCGTGCACTCAGCACCGGAGATGCTCTGATGAAGTTCACTGTAACTGGGAGCGTGTGAGGAGTCAGGATGGGGGCAGGGAAAGAAAAACACAAGGGAGGGGGGGGCGGGTGGTGGTGGGTGGGTGGGTGGTGGTGGTGTGTATGTGTGTGTCTGTGTGAGGGAGCCAGGAGACAGCCGTTTAAAATTCTGTTTCCTGCAAGTGAGGAGGCTAATCCTGCCCCCATAATTCCCTGCAGCCAAAGCACCCCTCCTTCCTCAACATCACCACTCCCTTTTTCCTCTATCTCACTCGCCCTCGATCTCTCTCTCTCCCTCTCTCTCTCTCTCTCTCCCTCTCTCTCTCTCCCTCTCTCTCTCTTAGTGCACACTCCATGAGTGACAGCACAATGCCCAGGCCCTCGCACGCTTATCTAACTCTAGCAGATGGTCGACTTGGATCAATGCACACACGCCACGATCAATGGCTGCGATAAAGAGCGGCGGGGATGGTACCCTCTCCCCCAGCTCCCTCTCTCCTTCTATCTGCCTCCCCTCATGCCCAGCCTGCTGCCCCCTGCCCAATTGTTTCTCCCCGACGCTTGTTCATCTGCATCCACACTGGCAAACCCACCCGGTGCCGAGGTCCCGCCGACGGCAGGGGGAGGCGGGTAGGGTGTGGGGGGTGGGGGCGCGCCCGGCGTGCCGTCCGCCGCCGCCGCATCCGCCCCCCCGCCTCCCGCGACCTGCTCCCTGGGAGAACTCTGAGCCCTCTTTCTATCAGGCTTATCATGAGATCACTGCTTCATCTCCTCCTCGCCCACCCTCCTCAACTTATCTCCCTCTCTCTTTCTCTCCCGCACTGGCTCTGCCTCTATCTCACATGTTAATCTCCCAGCGGCTGCACTCGTTTTTTCCCTTCAGCCGTACAGGCGGCGCTCCGCCTCGGACCTTCCCGCGATCTCCTTGAACGCACCGTTTACCATGTAGTTTACTGTCCTCCCGATGACGCAACCCGCACACTCGGCCCCCCCGGCGGACCGTCCGCGTGGGACGTTTCCACTTGATATTTATGGTGCGTACGTCCGTCCCTCCCGCTCCCCCTCCCTCCCCCCCCTATCCAGTGCCAGTCAAGGTTCAGAGGTGGCTCTAATGGGAGGCTGACTAGAAGTGAATCAAAGTGGGTCATAGACAGAACTGTGAGGAGGAAAGTGGAGCAGGAGTCTGACTGAGTGAATCCCCAACGGGAACTATGGGTGGAAATGGGCCAAGGGTGCACGCTGCTAAAACAAATTTAAATGCCATAAGGAAAAGACAGTACTGAGGGAAAAAACACACACACACACACACACACACACACACAGAGGAATCTGATTCTCCAGAGTCCAAACACCGGCAACAGGAAAATGCAGCCGCAGCGGGAGATTTGTTGAAGCGATTGTCGGGTCACGGTGCGACCGACATGGGGGGCACAGTTCCCCCCCTCCCCCCCGATCACTTCTGTTGGGTAGCTGCAAGAGGGGAAGGCGTTCAAAACTCAATCACTGTCAAAGTTCACTTTTCAACGTCTTTCCTACTACAACTCCTCATTCTGATGTTTTTATCCAACTTACGTCGATGAAAATTAACAACATACCATTACTTTATCTCCCTACTTCTAAACTTTATCTGCTTCAAATCATTTGTGTTGGAGTTTAAAAGTAATTATGATCGGTTACATCATCAAGTCATAATAAGTCATGACTTTTTATTTCTTTTTTTCTTCTTTTTTTGACTGAAGTAAAGATTCTTCGTACCCCCCCCCTCCGCGGCCACTTCCCTGTAGGTCTTTGGGGGTCATGTCAGACTCTGGGGGAACCCAGTGCAAGACCGAGAGACCACTGTGCTACCCCGATATCCTATCATCTGGGATGAACAGTGTTTATTGGTGGCTGGTCTCACAAGTGTTAGCATCATACAGCAGGACGGACGCCTCTTCCTTAGTAAAACTTAGTAGTTTTACCAGACGATGTGTGCCAGGGGTGCAGGATCCTGCACGACTCCAAGGAACTGGTGTATTTCTAAACTGGAGTTGGTCCTGAAACAAAACAGGTGCCAATTTTTTTATTCTTCTTTCCCAGGTGCACTTTTTAAACCTGAATTCCACATTATCAATCCTACTCTTCGGGCAGTTCGAGGTGATGTCTCGTCACTAGAAACAAATAAAAGCCGTAAATCCAACAATAAACACGTCCTGCTGGTGACAGACGGTCCCTGAAACTAAGAAGCTGGCTCACAATCGGCGCTGAGTTCCAGCTCTAACATGGTAACTAAGCACCAGCGGAGTCTCTCCAACCAAAAACATGGAGGCATGTGACTCGTCAGCTGCAAAAAAAAAAAACTTTGTCCACGAGTGAGTTCTCCCTTTTCCTTTTCCTTTAAGGAATTTGTAATTGGCCGTTGGTGATGTAATGCGGTTCATAATAAGCCCATTAAAGCCTTTCTCTGTGCTGATGGAAAACGCAGTGGCAATATGGACACCTCCGCTATTTATACCTCTCAAATCCTCATGCATATTCACACGGCGCAGAGACGGGGAAAGAGCAGGCAGACACCCTGACAAATAAGTGCCTGGATCTCATTTCTTTTGGAAGTCGGAGCTATTTCAGCCCACTGGGGGCCTCCTCCTCTCCTCCCCACACTGTGGCCACAGCCTCATCCATTCTCTGGCTCGGCCCGTTTCTTTCATTTGCTCTTGGTCAACACGGGCAAGAGATGTGTGTGTGTGCGCGTATGTATGTGTGTGTGTGTATGCGTGCGTGTGAAAGAGAGAAAGACAGAGTTTAAAAGGAAGGTAATAACAAGACCTCAGTAAAGAGTTTTCGTCTGCCAGTGGACGCACAACCGCCCCGAGCTGTGGAAACTGTTGAGTGCTCGCTTCATCATTGGTAAAACACACCAACCTAAAAACATTATTAATCACATGTATCACACATTAGTCAGTCACACTGGAAAAGAAAAAGCCATCGCCTCCTGCCAACCTGTCTCCAAGCTGAGCAAGAAGGACACATATATTTATATATATATATATTCTACACTCTGTGTGACTTGGAAAAAATTGCAGGTATGTCCTTTAAATAGCCAGACACCTCTGTGACAGAGGATTTTTTTCTTAAGTATTTTATTTTGAAAAGGGTTTTATTTTGTCACTCCAGAAAGTTCTGTGTCAGGGTGAGGTCAAGAGTTAGAGAGAGACCTCTCCTCCAGTCCAAGTGTATTTAATATGCAGACGGAAAGTCACTCATCAGTCAAAACTGGGGAAAAAGTATAGAATCTGTATTGCTTCAGAGCTGATCACTGGAGTGGACGCACGCACGCACGCACGCACGCACGCACGCACGCACGCACGCACGCACGCACGCACGCACGCACGCACGCAC
>JAUESF010000048.1:1557433-1579902 GCA_032274765.1 Malacoctenus tetranemus
ACACACACACACACACACACACACACACACACACACACACACACACACACACACACACACACACACACACACTTCTTAATCCTGCTTAATTTGAGTGCAAAGAAATTCACATGTGCCAGCAAGAACATTTACAGAGTACACTGCCTCCATTTTCCTCCCTTAAAATAAAACCGAGCTTAAGCGCTAAGCTGTATTGATCTTACAACTTGATAGTGTGATCAAGAGGCGAAGGTGGTGCACGCTCGCAGACGACAGGCCACTCCGCGCCGCTTTAATTGGTCATTCATTAGCAGGTTTGCTTTAGTTTCTGCATGGACACGTCTGGTGTTTTGGGAGTTGGAGAAGAAAGAGGAAGGTCTGGGTATGAGGCTCCTTTCATGGGTAATTGATATAGGTGGCATGAACTCTGGCTACCAGCGATCACGGGGCGGGAGCGTGTTCCGGTATGTGTTTGCGCATGAGGTAGAAAGGACGAGAGAGGGAGAGAGAGAGGGCGA
The DNA here is from genome assembly GCA_032274765.1 of Malacoctenus tetranemus. Classification (NCBI taxonomy): domain Eukaryota; kingdom Metazoa; phylum Chordata; class Actinopteri; order Blenniiformes; family Labrisomidae; genus Malacoctenus; species Malacoctenus tetranemus. Next base: position 1,557,931 of record JAUESF010000048.1, read on the forward strand.
AAGGCAGCCGTGGGCCAGAGAGAGAGAGAGAGATGCAGATTTGTCCCGATGGAGATTTGAACACCTCCACTTGTGCCGTGGGTGGGCACACACTCTTTGGAGAGACACAGAGCTGAGGGGCTGCGCGGCCACCCGGTAGGAGCGACTCTCCACCCCGGCGACGGTAAGGCATTAGTTCAGCACCAGCTCTCACCGGCTCACACACATCGACGAACCCAAAGGCTGCAGCAGGAGCGGCTTTGATCACTGAATCACTGGCAGTGACGACAAGAACGCATCCAGCACTTCCATTTAACCCACTTCCACTAAATTACAAAAAATGAAAAAGAAGCATTCTCCCTCCCCAACATCAAAGTAGCACGAGGCGCTTCACTCTTCTGCTCGGAAACACACAAAAAAAAACCCACTCCGCCGCGCCTGTCTATAAGTGTCGCTCCACGTATTAGATGTGCTGACAAACAAAAGCCAAGAAGCCATCACCAAGAAAAAGTGAGCGAAGCCGTGCCACATCTCTCCTCACGAGACCAGAAATCCTCCCTCTGACAATGGAGGGAGCGCGTCATTGTTTCGCTGGTTGGTGAATGTGGCGTCTCAGATCTCGCTGGCATCTTCCTCTGGCAAGCCTCGCTCGCTTCCCCTCTTTGTATTTGTTGTTCTTTTTTTTTCTCTCTCTCTCATTGTGGATTGTTATTTACTGGCTCCGGCCGCGTTGTATCTCTTTCCTCAAAAACACCTACTCATTTGAGGGGCCTGATTCATTCCAGGCTAATTCATATTCCCGAGGGATTAGAGACATTTAATTTGGTGATATTTCTGTCGCGCACACTTTGGATGGTAGTATTCAAACGGCCGTTCCCCCTCCCCGTTCGCCACGAGCACAAAAACACGCACGCACACACAAAAAAAAGGAACCCAACAAACACATCGTGGAGTGTGTCTCTCTTGCCAAGCGAAGCGTCTCTCTCGCGTGCCTGAGAGAGAGAGAGAGATTCTGGGGTTGGTGTCTCTTCGTCGGACGTCAGCGCGCGATGGCAGATAAAGGTTCAGAACAGGGACAGGAGGGGAAAACCAAGTCACAGCGATGTGAAGATGAGTGTTAGAGAGAGGTGCGGGGACTCACACGCGTGTGCCGGTGGATCCAGATAAAAGAACAAGTCCGGAAGATTTGGACAAGGCCCCCCCGGCCCCCACCACCCTGAAACTGTGCAAGTAAACAGATTTAGATCCCAGGACAGGACGCAGTCAGCTGACAGGCGCCTCAATAGAGGTCGAGTTGACTGTGAATATCTGGGGGTGGAAAAATGCTAGATCGGGGTCTGCGCAGTGGTGTGGTGGTCAGCACGGGCCCCCCTGTATGTGGGAACTCCGCTGACCTCCCACAGTCCAAAAACACCCATATGAGGTCGATGGGCGACTCCAGAGCACCCATAGGTGTGGAGGTGTGTGTATGTGGTTGTGTGTATATGTTTGCGGTCGTCAATCGCACGAAAAAGCAACATACTGTTCAAGTTCAAGTCGGTGTGGTGACACAGTTGTGGGACCCAAACCTGAACAGGTCAAAGGTCAAACAGGCCCACCCTGACCAGGCAGTGTTTGTGCACGCCGCACGCTGACACCCGTGTCCTGGAAGCTTAAAAGTTCTGTATCGTGTCTGTGTTCAGCACCCAGGAGGATGTTTTGTTGGGTGGGGGAGTGGGGGGGAGGGGGGGCAGGGTACGAGCAGTTTGAAACTGCACAGCCCCCCCCCCCGGAGGGTGTAGCGACTGAAACAAACATTTGATGGATCAACACATTACCTCTTCTTCCAGCTGCAGGCTGTGCTGCTTCAAAGCCAACCGCAGCCTCATTCTTCTCGCTCCTTCGCGCTGCTGCAGCAAACCGTCCATCCGCCCCGCCCCACCACCACCCCACCACCACCCCCCGCCCCCACCCCGCAGTAGTCACACCAACTTCCAGATTCCCGTGGCCCAAAGTGTCGGTTCTCCGCAGCGCGCGCCGCTTTTTTCGGGCGGCGCGGTGACAGTGATGGATAGCTGCGAGCCCCCCCCCTCCCCGCCCGGTACCAATAAGGGGGCCTCCGAGCGGTCGTTCTCGGAGCCTGGGGGGGCTCCAGTCGACGGGCCCCTCCAGGAGACCCACTCTAAATTAAATCCCCCGAGGCTGCCGGGGCTACAATGACGCTTTCCTCACACCCCACGGCCTTTTCTCCAGCGCTGCCTCCAGCCGGCCTGCACTTTTTGTTCCCCCCCTTCCAACAAGTCTTTTTTTTCCTTTTCCCTCCTTAATTAATTCAAGAGAAAGTAATTAAACCTTTGCATTTCGCCAACGTGCCTCGTCTGCCCCTGCCCCTCAGCAGACACAAAGGGAAACAGGTAGGACGGAGAGAAGGGGGGGGCGGGGCACGAGAAATTAAGAACACTCGGTGCCAAATGACCGTCGGAAGCAAAACAATATTAGCCCCCCCGCCCGAGTTAGCGGCCGGGCCTCATAATAAAGGAATAACAGGAGCGGGCCATGGAGCTGAGATGAATGCTCGGCGGTGGCAGCGCAGGTTGTGCTGTTCAGCAGGGGAGGTGGAGGCTGCTGGGAGAGAGCGACGGCTCCAGCCACAGAGCCCGCTCTTAATTTGCTGAGTGATGTAAAGTCCTCAGGGGGCGCGTGTTGTTCGGCCCCTCGGGGGCAATAATGGACTTGGCAGCTTCGCCGCGTCTCGCCCTGCATCCAGCACTTTATGTGGAAATTTAGGAGAAAAAAAAGAAAGATATTTCCTTAGCTCACAGAAAGTTAAAAACACACACACACACACACACACACACACACACACACACACACACACACACACACACACACACACTGTGTCGCTGTACAAAGAGGAGTCCTGCGATGGATGCTGTGGCCACAACGGGCCTCCGTCAGCTTCATCGCTGCAGATCGTTTACAAGGAGAAGAGACTGTGGTGCGTTCATGACTGCTGCGTTTCTTCCCATTTCGTGAGCTTGATCGCGGTTGTGTCATAAACTGGAAGAACTCAGGAGGTCTGTTCCAAGAGACGTTTCCCTTGCACTCAGATCACTCGGATGCAAACCAAAGGGATGGAGCGTGAAACGGCTTGGGCCTCTGCACAGGGGTGGGGGGTGGGGGGTGGTGGTGGTGGGGGTGTGGTTAGTGGTTAGCTCTGTCAACGAAAACGCTCATGTGGGGACTGGCGTCCAAAGAGAATCACCGGGGACTCCGAAATGTTACCAACTCCTTCTAGATGGGTCCTTCATTGGGAGGAGGCAGGATCCATCACAGGACAAACACAGTCAGACACACACACACACACACACACACACACACACACACACACACACACACACACACACACACACACACACACACACCTTCTAAAACAATGCCTGAGAACACAAGGTTAGTCGGGGGAGCTTCATATGGCAAAACAATTGTCTTTCATCTTGAACACAGAGATCGGTTTTATGTTCCATACAGTCTGAGGGGAGTCTGGTGGTGTGATGTCACTGCTCCTCTAAAACACACCTGAAAACAAGCTTTGAGTCTTGTCAGAGTTGGGGGTCAAACCCGACCACCCGCCTCACCGTCGGTGCCACGGTTGCCGCTTCGTTCTCAGCTTCACGGCATCGACCTCTGACTTCATTCGTCGCTGCACAGCTGTTGTTTTCCCCCAGTCAGTCAGTCAGTCAGTCAGCTTGTTGGTGGTAATCCACAGCGCACATGTTTATGTTCTTTAGCCCCCCCCCACCCCCCCACCCACCTTGTAATTACCTCACTTTCAATGGAGCGCATGATCCATCAACACTTCACTGCCATTCTCGGCGTGTCGTTCTTTCTGCAACTGTGTAGGACGTAATCAGCTGACTTTAGAAAACACAGCCCCGTCCAGGCGGCGCTACTGGTCAGACTGAGCCCCTGAACGACTGTTGTGCTGGGTCCTGGGCGCGGCTCGGGGATGTCTTGATTATTTGTCCAGCAAAGAGAGAAGTTGGTTGAGCGAGTGTCTTTGAACTGTGATGTTGGGTCAGACAGCCAAGGCAGATATTTGCCCAGCAAATATTTTAATCCCCAACTAATCACTTGGTGAGTCCAGTGGGTGGAGGCTTTTTTTTTTTAAACTGGGGTGGAGGTGGGGGGGTGGATAAGAAGTCTCTGAGCGGAGGGGAGGTGGGGTGGTGGGGGGGGGGGTCGGGCTGCCTCGGTGGCCTGGCACATTCTTCCTGTCAGTGACACGCCCTTTTTTTTGCCCCCTTTCCAAGGGGGATTGTGGGAAGAGTCGAAGAGGGCGACCTCCGGAGCGAGCCGGCTGAACTGGGGGGGGGGGCAGTGGAAAAGGCCACGTGGGGGCGCGCATGTGGCACCCGCAGCCTCGCAGGTGCCTGCACAAAGTCCCACAATTAACGGGAGATACATTTGTGATCTAAATCTGGGGAATAAGTCAACATTATGTGAGGGAGCGTCGCTTTCATCTGCAGCATAAAGAAATGTGCCCTGCAGAAGCCCCTCTCTTTCTCTCCCTCTCTCTCTCTCTCTCTCCCTCTCTCTCTCCCTCTCTCTTCCTCCAGTCTGGATTACATTCCCCTTTTGAGTGGAACTGCTGTGCATGCGCCGCTCGCTCTAAACACTTCCCCCTTCCCCTGCTGCACGGGAACACGGCATCTCGCACGCCGCGGCACATCCCGATCCCTCAGCCGTTCGGTGACTCTTGGCATTTGCTTATTATCGGAATATTCTTAATCATAGCGGAGAGACAGTGCCAGTGGAGAGAGAGCGAGCGAGCGAGCGAGCGAGCCGAGAGACACGTCAAAACATCTCCAACCGTAAAGGACCAGACAGCAAGCGTGATGGGCAAATTAGTCAGAGGCGCTGCCTAAATGGATGGCGAGGGCACAGGGGGAGAGATAGGGGCGCGCGAGCGCGCGCGCATGTGTGCGTGTGTGTGTGTGTAAATCGGCGAGGGGAGCAGAAGACAGAGAGAGAGAGAAAGAGAGGAACCTTCTCCGTTTCACCATTCAGCGGTGCCTCCTATTCCCGAAGCACTTCGCCAGATCACAACCCACTAACTGATAGAGAAATAAATTAAGGGAAGGCTGCTCCAATAGATATGATTCTGAGGGAGATTTAAGGAGTGGAACTGATTGTGCATGTCTGATTCCTGCGCTTCAGAGTCCTCACCCGGGGGGCTTGGCTTTCAAAGCTGAGTGACTTGCACGGAGAAACACTCCATTAACAAAGTTCAGCTCTCCTCTGAGCCCTCCTCCCCCCCCCCCACCACCACCACCCCCATCTCCTCCCCTCTCCTCCCCCCCTCCCACCACAGTAGACCTCTTCCAGGCAGCACAGTGATTTCTGTTTATTTATTTCTTTTTCTCTCTCTCTCTTCCTTTAAGACGTTTCAGGGTGCAGCGGCTTCATAAACAGCGTGTGTGCGCGCGTGTGTGTGTGTGAGAGAGAGAGAGAGAGAGAGAGAGAGAGAGAGAGAGAGAGAGAGCGAGAGAGTGGTACCCGTCGACGGAGGCAGCTTCAGGCCTGCGTTAGAGCATTAGAAGATAATTCCACTTTATTACAACTTGGATTGTATTTTTTTTTTTTTTTGTCGGCTATCATCTCTATCAGTAAGGATAACATTGTGCTCCACCGAAGAAACCGATGGAATCACATCACGCGCCAACACTGTCATATAATGAAGTCAATGGGGGGATGTGGTGAGGGTGTGTGTGTGTGTGTGTGTTAATCTGCCAGTTTGATTTGACCAACAGAATTGATTCGATTTCTGACTAAATCAGAGGGGGACGACAACACACACATCCATTCATCAATGTTATCGAGATAATGCTGCTATTGTTCCATTCTTTCATGTCTGGTGCGTTGCCAGTTCTGCTGAAGTGCCACGGCAACATCGGCCTGCATTTCACTTGAGTCAGTGAGTGACCTGCAGTGTTCTCATATTAACATTAGTCTTTAAATTAACAAACAGGAAGTTCTTTCTTTCAGTTTAGATTTTTTTTCAGGAGGGAAATGTAAAAGTGCATAAAGTCACATTTTGAAAACACGTACCTTTACTTAATTCTTCCACTTCCTTGGTAACCATAAAGGTGCTTATTGTAGGCCTGCCTGCTGGCCCCCTGTGTCACCAACTTGAACTCTGATTGGTTCTCTGTATTTGTTTCCCCTTGTCTTGAAGCTGCGCCGTCGATTCCAAAGGCCCCGGGGGCAGATTTGCTGACCCCCGGCAACACATGATGGCCGAAATCTAATTGGATGAAAGCTGGGAAGATAAAGAGTCGGCGCTCCAAGCTGGAGATTTTGAAGCTGCGCAGCCAAGGAGGAAGAGCTGGGGAGTAAATTCTTATGATAGAAAAACAATGGTTAAAAAAGAAAGAAAAAAGTCTCAATGAAATGAAATTTCGGAATATTTTTTTAGGCCAGCAGACCACTATGTTCCTCCCCTGTATCAAGCTGGACTGGTGACATGAAGACAATAACCTGAAGAACAAAGAAAAGCAGAGGTCTCCAGGTTCGAGTGCCTGAACGACGGCGAAACGAGCTGGGGTGTGAGCGTTGTTGTGCCGGCAAAGCGTGTTGCTGCAGCCCCATTGATTGGCTCCAAACCCATCCAAGCGTCCTCTGCCCGTACCAAAGGGTTAACCTCAGCCGGGGGGCCCTTTAAGACGGGGTGGGGGTGGGGGGCACTGAGCAGGCGGCATGGAGCAGAGCAGTAGCTCGGGTCCCGAGTCCCAGGATTAGAGTCATGGGACTCGGCAGAAGGCAGGACCATTACCCCTCAGAGCAAAGGCTCAAACCCAGTGACTCCTTCTCAGATCAGATGGAGAGGGAAAAGGCTTTCGGAGAAAGACGGAAAGAAGTGGAGGGAGGGGGGAGGGAGGCGGGGGAGGGAGGGGGGTGGGGGACGGACAGCAAGTGCGTCCGAAGAAAGAGGATTGCAGAAGTGCAGAGCAATTAGGTGTGGCGGGACGGGGAAGCTGTGTTTTTCTGGTCAGGGAAGAGACTCATGCTCAGTGCGAAAGTCTCAATTCCTAATCTCTGTGGCCGGATGGAGGGTGCTCCACCCGTTGGAGCGACTGCGGCGATGGAGGTCGATCACCACTGAACTTTATCTCCTCCTTTTTAGAACCCAGTTCCCTTCAAATATATATACGTATCTTTGAACGCCTGTAAGATTCTCACTGGTCGTTTGATTCTCCCGAATGCGTGATGCACACTTCATCACAAGATCGGTGTCTACAATAAAGCTGTTGACCACTGACCCCCCCCCTCCTCCCCCTCCCCCCCACTTTAACTTGTCAGCGGTGCGTCGGGAAAATTTGACTTTTTGATATTTCTTCTCCTGGGCGAGAGGAGGAGGAGGAGGAGGAGGAAGGAGGAAGGAGGGAGTGTGGGAGCTAGGTGAGTGTGGATAATTGAGCGGGCTGCAGGCGTGGAGCCCAGAGATAAGTGAGGACGAGTCAGGAAATGGAGAGCGATGCCGAGGCGAGGGCCGGGGCCCCTTTTATTTGACGGAGAAAGGAGGGAAACGGGCGAGAAGGAGAGGAGGGGACGTCTCTGAGGGGGAGAGATAGACGGCAGCCGAGCGAGGGACTCGCAGACAGACAAGAGGGAAGATATGGATGGCAGGCAGCAATTACTGAGACCGAGGCTCCGTGCGAACACAGCCAAGTGTGTGTCTGAGTGTGTGTGTGTGTGACAGTATGCGAGGAAAAGAGAAGCAGAGAGCGAGTGGAAGGGGGTGGGGGGTGGAGGGGGGGTGATGGTGGTGGTGGTGGGGGAGCAGCAGAGGGAGGATTGAGATCTCTGGCTGCCTGGGCCCCTGCTGACTCTCATACAGGCAGATCACAGGCTCATCATGTCAGCTCTGTTTGTGGAAATCCTCCCTCATCAAATGACAAATTTGCTACACGTTTACCTTTATCAGATCTGGGGAGAGAGGCAGAGGATGTGAGCGAGGAAAAGTGTGTGTGTGTGTGTGTGTGTGTGCGCGCATGTGTGTGTGTGTCTGTGTGTGTGTGTGCAAGTGCCTCTCTCTGTCGCCGCTACCATCGAGGGGCCAATTACTTGCTCCTCCGAGAGCAACTCTGCCATCTCAGGCCTTTCATTTCAGCCGTCCTCCTCCTCCTCCTCCTCCTCCTCCTCCTCCTCCTCCTCCTGTAACATCTGTCTCTGAATATGCAACGAGCACGTCAAAGAGAGAGTACACCCACGTCCTGCACAAGGCTAATATTTACCAACATCAAACCTGCCTGTTCTGCCCGGAGCGCGGCGCCAACGCCTCTGGAAGCAGGGGCGCCAACCGGTGCTGCCGGGACCCTCTCCCCTCACCCCCCACCCCCCTCCCCTCCTGCTGTAAGATTACTGGCCTTGTTACTGACACCATGCCTCGCTGCCCTCCTCCCCCTCCACCTCCTCCTCCACCTCCTCCTCCTCCTGCTCTTCCTCCTCTCCACCTCTCCTTCAGCCGCCCTCTTCTTATCGTCCTGCCCCTTTCCGTTTCCTTCTTCATTTTCCCATTAGAGCTTAATCACCTGGACGCGGGTCTCATTAGCCTCCCTCGGCCTTTCTTGAACAAACATCAATATTGACCAAAGTTTTGCATGTCAGCTTAGGGTATCTGGATTCCTTTATGGATCACAGATAATGAGCGCGTTCAGCTTCGCTTCCTCCCGGCCCGTCCTCCTGAAGGGGCCTCTGACGCTCTTCGGCGGGAGAATCTTAAGATCAACAGTGTAATGTGGATATTGGAGTCAGATTCTTGTGCTTTAAAGCTTTATAAAACGTAATATTATCTTTTAAATTGTTTCTTCTGCCACACCGGCTCCGTGTTGGTTTGTCCAGTGTATTAGCTTGGAGGAGCTGATTTCCGTGCGAAATCGGTTCTTAGAGTTGAGATTATTCAAATAGACGCACATTAGGTGCGCGGCTGAATAACAGATGTGGGATTATTTCATGCATTCACGTTAAATATCACTTTTCCTTCAGAAGAATCGCAGGGCGTCACACCTGATCCGTCGGGATGACGTCAGGGGTGCAGCCAGGGGTGCATGTGGACGTGTGTTCAGAGTCACTAACAGACCTCACATGCACGTTTCCGGACCATGGTGATGGACCTGCGACCCGGCCGCTCCAGCTTGAAGTCTTGGAAGGGGCCGTCGTGGAGAAGCGATGCTCCACCATGCATGGACGCGCATGGGGTCAGTGGGCTTGGAGAAGCGATGGGTCACAGAGGTGAAGACTTGGCACCGACTGAGCCAACGGGACGAAGGTCATTGCATCCAAGGCCGAGTGTCGGAAGATCCACTCTGGATTCACGACCACCTGTACTATGGATTCACGGTCGTGTCTGCCAAATCTGGAGGGATTTTCTTGTGAACGCTTCGCAGACTGGGATTCTTAACCGCATGCACACTCGGAGCTGGTTAGAGGAAGGAACGTCCTGATTTGGGCGTCGGGTCGGGCCACATCATTGGTCGGGGGGCTACGTCTTTGCTCGGCCACACTGCTCATCGCCGGCCCCCCCACCACTCACGTCTGAGGAGGAATCGTGCAGCAGACGAACGTGGAACCAGGCTGTAACGATCTGTGGTGTTACTATTTGGCGTCACGTGACGTTCCTATTTAAAGCCGCTCACTAATGTGCTGCGCGGCTCGCCTGCGGTCCCCAACACCTCATGATTAAGCCTGTTGATCACAATCACAGATAGCTCGCACACGCACCCCACCTCCGATGGAACGATAAAGAAAGTGGAGCGTTTCATTCACTCCTGTGCATCTTTAAAGTAGGGAGGTAGGGGGGGAGGGGGTGGGGGGTGTCGAGGGGGAGCTGTGGCTATCTAGGACCCGGTCCCTTTCGGAGCAGAAGAAGAAGAAGGAGAAGAAGAAGAAGTCGGAGGGGAGCTGCTCCGACAGGGGGAGAGATTCTCTCCACACTGTCTCTCTCTGCCTCTGCTGACTGATGAAGATTAAAGAGAGAGAGAGGGAGAGAGAAAGATTAGAGGGGGGAGCCGAGATTGACTGTGTGTGTAAGAGAGAGAACGGAGGGAGGGAGGAAGAGAGAATGGAAGATAGCAGGCTGTGACAGAGAGAGAGAGAGAGTGAGGAAGAGAGAGAGAGAGAGAGAGAGAGAGAGAGAGAGAGAGAGAGAGAGCATTTGCATAATGTCCTCCACCACAGTAAGTCCCTGAGGCTAGCCATGCTGGATAACAGAGGACCAATACTCTTAATTCAATCTCTTTATTTTTCTAATACTTTAGAAATTAATAATTCGTCCCCATTCCGCCCCCCCCTCCCCCCAGCCACCCCCACTTGTCCACAAAAAAGCACCGTGAGCGTGGCGCTGAGCCGCCTAAGTTTGTAACTTTAACCCAAGAAATTGATGTGAGCAGGCCTGGAGGCGGACCTGCTAATGAATGGATCGAGAGAGAAAGAAGAAAGTTAAAAGATGGGTCTTTTATAAAGTAATTTAAGAAAATCCTGTTAGCTGGATCAAGTACAAGAGTATAATTTCTCAAAAATGGGGAAGAGGGGAGCTTTCCGCGCCTCTCCCGCACACTTAATAACAAAATTAAGGAGGTAAAAAGATAAAGAGAAGGGAATCAATTAGGCCGGGTGCTGGTAAACAGCGCTAATTGTGGAGAGAGAGAGAGGGTGGGGTCGGCCCCGTGGAGGTGGGACGACTGGGCGCCGTGCGGGGCCCCCCCTCCGGCGGCGCGATGCCACGCCGCCTCCCACGGTGGATGGGATCCGGGCCGGGGGAGGAAATCCAGGTCACATGTTCACCTGCCCTCGTTTATGTGCAGGAGCAGGAAGACATTGTGAAAAAAAAATCAAAGAAGTACTTCGAAAGTTTTTATATTTCAAAATACCTTGTGTATTATTACAGTTACTTCATTTTTTTTCCCCCCGGCAGGGTTCATTCACCAACCAGGAGCCATGCCCCACCTCCCCCCCTCCCCCCATGACACGATCACTCCCCGATGGCAGCCGCACACAGAGACAGCCATCAAGCAGACAGCCTGTTAACCAGGCACTAAACACACAAGAGATAAGAGGAGATTATCAGAGTGTTATTGTTCCGAAGGGGGAGTCCTCTGTCACAGAGACCTGGCCAGGCTCAGTCAGTCAGAGAGATGGACTGATGCTACTGTATGTGTGGGTGTGTGGGTGGGTGTGTGTGTGTGTGTGTGTGCGTGCGTGCGTGCGTGCGTGCGTGTGTGTGTGTATTTTTTATTTAGGATGATGATGATGATCCTTCAGTGGCTCTTCTCTCTGAGTACAGTCGTCGCAGCTTCACCACGCTGAATTCACCTCAGTTTCAGATTAAATTTAATGTTAAATGATAACAAATTCTATCAAATGAAACGATTTCACATTCAAACTTATGTTTTTTTTCCTCCTTCAGGAATTTTCTTTTTTTTAAATATAATTGTTATGAACATGTACAAACTGATGTCTGATTTGTACCAGCAATTACTTTTTTTGAACACTTCTTTTAATCAATTTTGACCTTTAAAATGCACAAATTTAAATATTTTCCCAGATACAATTTGTAATATCACATAAAGAATATTATCAGCATTCATGACTAATTTGAAATAATTTATTTAAGTATTATTTAAGTATTAGAGGAACCACTGTGACCCACTGTTAGTCCGATTATTTTTAACTCAATCTAAATAGAGCAGTTGCCTTTTTTTACAGTGAAAAAAAGCTACAAAATTTGTTTTAACTTAATTCCAAATTTATTCACCTGTTAAATTCCTACAAATTAAAGCATCAATCAAATTGGATCCAGTGAACAGCTAAATTCTTTGCTTTTTTTATTTACTCTCATCAACAAAAAATAAAAATGTAATGCAAATGTATTTATTCCTAATTAATTGGAGACCCACGGTAGATTTGCAGGTGACCCACCTCAGGGAAACAGCCTTTGGGAAACAATGGGTTAAACGATTTGTTGCTGCTCTCTTCATTTTAATATTGGGACTTTTTTTTTTAATGGAGAAATATACATAAATTCTCAAAGCTGTTCCAAGCTGGATTTTACAAAGTCAGAAGAACAATTTTGTTACTTATGTCATAATAAAAACAGACATTATAAATAATTTTCAAAATAAAAGAAATGCCTCAATTTTGTTTTGTTTTTTCAAAAATATTAAAAATGACTCACAGCAGCATTGTTCGCAGTGGAAAAACAAGGCACCCAGTGAATCGCACCTATTGTGAATTATGGTGCGATTAAAAAGCGTTTGGTTACTCGGATTACATCGTGCGCGCGATCAGTCCCGCTCCCTGCCTGAGAAACGTGACCCCTCTGACCTCTTCTCCAGCGTTTCCTCACTCGCGTCTCACTTCCTCAGTAGATAAAAAAAAAAAAAAAGCGAGGGATGAATGGTCTCCGCGGGCATCGCCAACACTGAGCGTTATTTGATTCCCTCTCCCCTGGGCGTTATGACTGGGAAATAATTGTACGTATTTGTATTTGTTTCTTTTTCTTTTCTTTTTTTTTTTTTTTTACCCCCCGCCCCTCCACCACCACCACCACCACCCCTTCCACTGTGGCGTGCTCTGGGAAATTCTTAATACCTTCTAGAGATTATACGGTAACTCCCAAACTCCCATGATTATAATTAAGCCTGACTTGGTTTTAAAATGAGCAAATAGCAATTTAGTTTGGCGTCGTGTGAGGGGAGCGTCTCTGTGTGTTCCTGCGCGTCTCCCTCCATCTTTACGTTTCTAAATATACTCGTTATGGCGCTGCAGAGAGTTTCAATGTGCACATGCATTCTGTGTGAGGGGGGGATTGCTGCAGAGAGAGAGAAAAAAAGGCATATATACAAGAGTGTTTGCTCAGGCATGCACACTGCGATCATCTTTCCTCTGGCAAAAGAAAGAGAGAGAGAGAGAGAGAGAGAGAGAGAGAGACAAAAAAATACAAACATTCCCTCATCCATTCTCTTTCTCCTCCTCACTCTATCTCGCACTCACTCTCTCCTCAGCTTTTCTTCCTCCCTCTTTCTGTATCACTTACAAAAGGCAGCCGTTTCCTCCAAAATGAGGCCACGTACGGAAGGTATGCAAATGAAATCATTGCTCGTGGATTAGAATGGGACACCATATACCCTAAATCATGATTGTCAATCATGGCTGGGGATTAAGGGATATGGGCTCACAGACCTAAAAAAGCAACATTTCCCCCCCCTTCAGGCACATCCCCATTGTGAGGGAGCTCTGAGGAAGAAGAGGGGCTCCACGGGGGGAGGAGAGCAACACTGGAGCGCTAGTGCCCCCTTCTGTCTGATGTTCACGGCGCCGTTTCATCATCAAACACAGGCAAATGGGGGGGCTGAACCAAAATACAAGGCTGGCGCGCGCGCGCGCGCGCGCGCACGCACGCACGCACGCACACACACGCAACTGTTCATTTACATTCGACGTGGCCGCAGGCAAAAAGCTTGATTAGACAAATGCACATGCTTTGGTGATGTTGTGTTTCATCTTCAGTGGAGGGGAGGAAGAGAGAGAGAGAGAGAGAGAGAGAGAGAGAGAGAGAGAGCGCTCATTTGTTTCTCTGGCATGTGTGCCGGCTTGGTTCAACATCAGTGGGTTAGGAGGGCCATAGGCCTTTACAAACGTAACAGATGTTTGTTTGCCCTGTGAGTGAATGCGTTTAGCACCGAAGTCCCTTAACCATCACAATCAATTTGTTGTTTTTATGCTGTGTAGTTTTCTCCAGTGTGTAGTGTATACAGTACACACTTTTGTGTACATATTGTATCTGCACCGCTTGCATCATTATACCATTAGTGGTGCTTGTTAGAGGCTGTAAGACACTCGTGCAAAAGTGCCTATTTTTCCCCATTAACTTAATAAACAACAACAAATAGAAGCCCAGAACGTGTCTCAATGAGATGCTATTAGTGCGGATGAGGCTTCCCGTTTCATATTCAGCGGCAGCAAGTCGCTCCTCACATGGAGACGTGTTTAGTGGATCGCATGTGCGGACCCCGGAGCCCTCAGCTAGAGTGCCAGTCTGTTCCTGTGGAGCAGTCAAGCAGACGAACCCAGCCAAGAGAGAGAGAGAGGGAGCGAGAGCGAGAGCAAGAGCGAGCGAGGCACGGGGCCAGGAAATAGCACTGGAAAACACTCCACCACCACGGCACCGAATTAATAGTGTTTCTACAGGAGCCGGGGGGGTGGGGGGTGTAGGGGTGTGTGTGTGTGGGGGGGGGGGTGATGGAAAAAAACAACAAACACAACGACGCCCAAAACGACGCTGAGCTTCGTTCTGTGCCATCTAGGGAAGAGGCGAGGGTTTGACGATGCCTCATATGAGCAGACATTAAGATAATAAGAAAAAGTAAGGGGGGGCGGGGGGGCGCGGTGGTAAGTTGGCAGCACTCACATCCTGCTCAGCGCAGCCCTCGGCTGCCCAAGACCGAAGGTGGCGCGGCACCTGTGCCTTTTTTTGGCCCCGGCATCGTATGGGCAGGAGGTCAAGGCCGGGGCAACATCTGCATCGCTGCAGAGGGGGCCTGGCCGCGTGCCCACAGCATGGAAGCCACCCCCACCCCACCCGTTTCCCCCCACTGAGGCATCCCAAAGAACACTGCCAGAAAGCACGGGTGTCTCACAGAATGGACAGAGCAGAAGACGTTTATCGAGACAAGACGTACCTGCACTGGTCCCAAACACTTTGTTCCGTCAATGCTCACAATTTAACAGCTCATTTCAGACCGTCCCTTTTTTCTTTCTTGTTGCCGAGACCACCTCAGCCATCGCTCCCGACGACGGGGCGACGCGAACCAGCAGAATGGGATGCAAGGCAAGCTGCGCGCTAAAAGAGCGAATCATTATGCATCATTAGGTGAAGATTTAGTTTAAACGTGTTTAGCAGGAATTAAGCAAAGCTGTTGTTGACATGGATTGACTGCTGTAATGCTTTATTGTCAGTGCTCCAGGAGGCAGAGCGAGGGGCCGGCCTAGTTGGGGGGGGTGGGGGGGGGAGTAGCAATATGCCGAAAGCGAGGATTTATGGGATGTTCTGGAGGACGCACGCGCGGTGGGGAGAGTGGACGGACAGGGAAAAAACACACGGACGATGACTGGGCAGAGGGAGGGGGGGGGCGAGGGGGTAGGGTGTCTGTGGTCGACTGAGGAGGGGGGTGGAGGGTCTGCGGGAGAGGTGGAGGGTGGGAGATGTCCAGCAACACATTCACACGCCGGCACTGAGTCCGTGTCAGTTTTAGGGACCTGTGCCTCAGGTAGAAGATCATGTTACCTTCTGATGCTGAGGTTGGCAGTTTAACCCCCACGCCCTACCTCGCACATGAGCAAGACGCTGCATCTTCAATCACCCTGAATAGTGTGTGACACTGAAAGAAGGGCTTTGGGACCACATGTGCCATATAAAGGAGTTTATTCGCCCTGAACCAAACCTGCTTTGTGGAGTTCAGACACAGATCAGTTCTTAACATCAGTGTATTGAATTGTAGATGTGCAATTAGTGGTTTGTTCTCTTTGCAGATCTGAGAACAGCGAGAAGAGGAAGCCTCACCACTGTCTAATGTACTCAACTCGGCAGACATCGACCGATCTTCCACTCTCACATTCGTGCATACAAAAGCAGGCGCCTTCAAAATAAAAGCAAGAGGGAGTTTCAGGTCAGTTCAGGAGTCTCAGAAGGCCGATCGTCGTGGCGGCGTCCAGGTGATGGTGCAGGGTCTCTGCTTCCGTAGGCTGGTCCCTGGCTGGCTAGCTGGCTGGCGGTGACCATCAGGTCCTCCCAGATAAGGCCCGCCTCTTCCTGGCTGAAGGTGGGCTTGTTTGAATGACACGTGCGTCTTCCTCGTTGTTGTCGCGGTCGCTCGTAAAACGATTCGAACGACTTCAACAGGACATAAAAAAAAAAGAAAAGGTGGACCAACTTTTTCTGCGATCAGTTCAACCATAAGCCCCCCCCCCCACCACCACCACCACACCCCCGTATGTTTGTATGCGTTGGAGTCTTTATGTTTCTGAATGCGCATGCGAGAGCTGCTCAAACCGACGCGTAAGAGAGGACAGTCTTATCCAGCTCCCCAGTGTTGACAGTGCTGCTAATCCCCTCCACCTGCTCAAACACGCACCCCCCCAAAAAAACACAACCCGCACACCCCCCCCCTCTCCTCCGCGCGCCCGCGCCGGGGGAGTCCCCGGGGGCCGGGGGCCCGCGCCTCTGCCTTCCATCTCCACGCCAGTTATCGTCCCTGGCCCGGCTCCGCTAACCCCCCCTCACCCCCCACCCCCCCTCCCCGCGCCACGCACATTAATCGCCGGGAAAAACAAATAGTTTTCGAATGTTTGGAAAAGACCCGCTGTTTGCACCGGGGCCTAACACAATAATTTTTACAAGCTATCCAGTTGTGATTAGGGCCGAGAGAATTGAATTTTATGTGGCATTGATAATATTAATATTAGCCTAATTAATTATGTTGTTTGAACTTGCACAGCACCGTGTGTACCTTCTACACAACACTAGCCAGCCGGCGCTGGAACTGAGCTCTCAGCCGTCTCTATCTCCCCGGCTCTGCCCCAGTCCATGACTACGGCACACAATTCATCAACGCGCAGATATCTAATCCCCTCCAGGCTCCGCTCACTTCCCCAAGTCGAAGAAAGAAACTTTCGCTCGGGGCGGCAAGAATTCCTATGAATACTTGATGACTTCCATCGAAAAAAAAAAGAGAAGAAGAAGAAGAGGAGGAAGAAGAAGAAGGGAGCGTTTCATCTCTGAAAGTGACGTTCGCTGGCGCGACTTTACATCGGTTAAATGAAGGGATGCTCGGAGAGGGGCGCAGTAAAATGTCTCTTTTTTTATTGAGTTACTAATGAAGGTAAACAGCAGTACAGTAGGGAGCAGCTTGGCTGGAAGGAGACGTCAGAGAGCGGGGGCCGTCCTCCGCTCTCGCCGCTGAGGATCGTTAACGCGGACCCCCCCCCCGCCCGGCCCCCCCTCCTCCCCCAGATAAACCCTGTGTGAAGGCGTCCCGTCTAGTTTGTTTCCTTAATCATCGGAGGTCAACGCGCCTTTCGTCCCCTGACCCAGAAAGGACTGCGGATCAGACCTGCAGCGTCTTTGGACTGGATGGGCAAGTGTTGATCTGTGCAATTACAGTGACACACATTCAGTGACCCATCGTCTGAGCCATGAAGAGAGGGGCGGGGAAGGGGACCACCCAGACCTCCGGAGAGATTCTCAGACCTGCTCGCTGTTCAGATCGCACTTCACCACGACGGCCCCTCCCTCCCTTGACCTCGGCTTTGTTGGTTCCAGGGGTCAAAAAGGTCACGGAGGTGATCATGTGTCTCTCGCAGTCAAGATGGAGCTCGATCTCACGCTCGGTCAGGTCGCCCCCCCCCCTCCGACACCTTTTTCAGGGGGTCCCAGCAGTTCATGACGGAGGCCCCCGCGGGCCTGACGTCTGACCTCGGAGCCGCGTCGTCCGTTTAAAGCAGCTTCCAGAGGCTGTTCCTGCGCACGAGTGTGGCCACTTTTAAATATTTGGCACATTCAAAGAGGCTCCATGTTTACAGAACCACAGAAATCAGCGTCGTCCCTTTAATTTCAACACGTCAGGTATCTTTGCCACATAGATTGGGGATGGATTAGTATTAAAAAAAATAACAAATTAAATCCTAAGTAAATAGACACATAAACGTCTTCAGCTTGGAGAAATAAACAATGGAATCGAGTAAAATGCACATTTCCCAAAAATCGAAGGAGCAGCGGCCTGGTCTCCATGATGCACGGTGCCCCCCCCCTCCCTCCCCCAGCAGAGCCCGCATGCTGGGACCAGACACTTGCACACGGACATCTGAAAGGTGCATCATCATCATCATCATCTCAGTGGAGCATTAATTTACTGGACGGAGCGCGTGGAGGCGGGGGGGTGGGGCGGGGCGAGGTGGGGGGGTGGTAATTCAGTCACTAACTGAAGTGTCGGCCCAGCCTGGACGAGCGGTAGTCCACGCGGAGCTGGACGAAGGCGTGCAGCAGGTTGCGGTCCAGGTTGGTGAGCTGCTCGCCCGAGCACACCTGCTTCAGGTTGTCGGGGGCGACCACCAGGAGGTTGCAGAGGGCGTGGAGGGTGTCGAAGAGCTGCAGCACGAGGGGCACCTGGAGGGGGGGACGGGAAAAAAAAAGGTCAAAAAGGACCAGTTATGACAAATCTCTCACGAGGCCTTTGGAGGCGGAGTCATATTTGCGTGTTTTGGAGTCCCCCCCCAATCCCAACCCCCCACCCCCCCTCCCTTGCCCTCGCTCACCCTGAAGTCCTTGGCGCATCGTCGGTATTCCGCCACGTCGCAGATGGCCAGCATGCCCCCCATGGAGCTGTAGCTGTACTGCTGGAGATGCTCGTGGATGAGCCGGTGGAATCGGACGCCCAGCTCCGTCAGCACCGTGTCCACGTTTTTCCCGTCCATGGACTTCCGCACGTGCTCCACCTGCCGACTGACGTAGGCGCACACTTTGGAGCAGGCCTGCCGAGAGGAAGGGGAGGAGGTGTTTAGAGGGTGTCCGCGTTCGGTTCACTCGATTCCCCGTTTGTTTGTTTACACTGAATCTGAATCATATTCTCTGTTTTGCCAGCACATTACAGCGCCACCTGCAGGCCCATGTGATTGTGTGTTGCTCTCTCTCTCTCTCTCTCTCTCTCTCTCTCTCTCTCTCTCTCTCTTACTGTGGTGTACTGGATCATGACGTTGTTCTCATCCTCGGGCTTGAAATCCGTCTTCTTCTGCTCCGTCGCCAGAATGTGCTTCATCTGACCCACCATGCAGTTTATCGTCCTGTGATCAGCGAGCGGAAGGTTGGTTTTCTTTTTCAGCCTGCTCTGATATCCCCCCCACCCCCCCTTCCCCTTCCAGTTCATCTGCAGCCATTTGTTCCAATCAAACCGACCTGTCGATTCCAGTGTCCAGTTTCACTTCCATCTGTTCGATCACTTCCTTCTTCTTGTGCAGGCACTCTGCGAGCTTTGGAGACGAACTGAGGAATACAAGTGCAAAAATACATGAAAACTGAAAACTACACAAAAGAGATGAGGTCGCTGTAGATACATCCTCACTGACCCCTCACTGACCTTATCAGTGGCATGAGCTGGTCGTTGAACTGCTTGTCGAACAGGTGGAAGATGGAGTTGGCCTGCTGAACCACGTCCAGGAAGTACAGGTTGGCGTTCTTGGCGTCGGAGGAGGGAATCGCTGGAGGATCGGAGAAAAAAGAGGGGAGAAAGCGGTGAAGACTCAGGCGAAGCGATTGGACTCGCAGAGAGCAGAGAGAACCGGCTGCTGTTTGTTTCCCGGTGTGACGAAACAACGCACGAAGCAGCATCTCCCCTCCGCGGCCAGACGCCGTTTGAACATGCGACGGTTCGGAGAAGGTGATCAAAACCACACGCGGTTCACAGAGCCGTTTGTTTAAGAAACGAAGCGACGCCAAGCGCATGTTTAGTTCCACGGTAGCTGGCTGACAATGATAAGCTGCCTGCTTATTGTGCAGCGCCGCACAGAAACACCACGGATCACAGTTAGCTTCGCGAGCGGCTAACTTAGATGCTTCACCTCTTTCTCTGTTTTTTTTAAAGTGATAACCACCCCGAAAATCCATTGCTTACAGAGTGCAGCGGTAACCACAGCAACCAGAGCCTGATCCGACCCCCTGACCGGCTGCGCACAGTCGCAGGGAGCTGCTGTTAAATGAGGGGTTACAGCAGGTGCTGAGGCAAAAAACAACTGTGGTCAGAACCCTGAGTTGGATCAAACTGGTCAGAAAAGACTGACGATCCACCTTTCACTGACACACATTGTACGTTGATTACATGTACTTCATTTCTGGTAAAAAATATAACACAAGCTGGGAAAAGGGATGAACGTGAAGCAGCATCTGCCTCAGTTTACAACGTGTTTTTTTGTGTAAATCACAGTAAGATAAAAATAAATAGGAAAATTTGCAGTTTGTACGCCAGGCCTTTAAGTGGCGCTGTACACTGCAGCTAAAACAGAGAAGAAGAGACGATTTCAAGAGACCGCACTGAGCTCGACCGTGGCGCGATTGGTGTGCTCTGTTCTACGCGACACACAGATGCAACGATTGCTGCGTAAACCAACACCGCAGCGCCGCTTCCTGCGAACATCAACAGCACTGCGCCGCTTCCGAGCGTGTTGCAATTTATTGGATTTATCTCCCCAACAGCTGGGATCAATCAGCACAAGGCAAACAGGCATTATGGTTTTATTGGGCTTAGCTGGACGTTACCCGAGAGGCCGATCTCCAGGGCGTAGTCGATGTGTTCCACGCACAAGTGCTCGACCAGCAGCAGGAAAATTGAGAAGGCATTTTTGGGCAGGTCGGAAGGATCCGAGAGCTGCAAAAAAACAAGACATCGCTCAGCCGTCTCCTTACACACGCGTGGGTCAGGGCCTGTGCTGGTGGTACAGCAGGGCGGCGCTCACCCGGTGACATCTCTCGAAGGCATGGCGCGTCTCCTGCAACAGGTTGACGACCAGTTCGGGGGACAGGAAGGTTTCGCCGTGGGTGTCGATGCTGGGGCCCAGGGGAAGGTTGGTGCGCTGCCTAATCCGCTCCTTCAGCTCCTGGATGCTGTGGAGGTACGAAAACGCTTACAAAGTCAGCTGGGAACATTCAGCCACGAGGTCAATCTTATACGAGGGTGGAAACCTGACCTCCCAGTCCCTATCGGACGTTTCTGGTGGTTCTTGGAGTCGTAGTATCGCTGCAGAATCATGGCGCCCCGGGTGCGGAGGTACTCCCGCTCCATGTCGATGTAGCTCTCCAAGTACGAGGAAAAGATGCTTTTGATGAGCTTGGAAAGGAAGGTGTGCTTGTCTGAACCCAGGTTGAACTCCGTCAGCTTTGTGGCCAACACTGTGGTCCTGGCACAGAAAGAAAAGGGGCGAGGGGGGGGGAGGGGGTTGTTCGAATGAAGACACAAGAACACCATTCACAGCTCACACAGGAAGTGAACCAGAACCGAGCTGTGCAGGTTCATTACCTGGTGTAAAGGTCATAGAGGTTCTTAAGGTACTGCTCCACATCAGAGTGCCGCATCTCATCCAGTTTTTCACGAACATGTGCCTGCACACACACACACACACAAAGCCTGTCAAACACAACAGCACACACACACACCTAAATAACCCATTAATCCCCCCCCCCTCCCCCCGCAGCAGTCGCACCTGCAGTTTGTTCTCGAAGATGTTCTGGATGAGTTTGGCCATGACCGTCTCTGGACTGCTGAAAACCTCGCCCACCTGCTTGTTGACCCTCTGACAGAGAAGCGCCGTGTCCTCGAACACGTCGTTCCTCAGGTAGGCGCCCTGAAGAGGAACCGACCAGAACGTGTCATGGAACGTGTCTATATTTCAGCGAGCAGTCCGACATCAAGCAAAGAAAAACCTGGCCGTGCTCACCTCCTGGCACTGCTTTATATAGACGTCCACACAGTGTGCGTAGCCCTGTGAAAGAGACTCAGATGTTACTGGGTTGGCAGTGTTGTTGTTGTACAGCCCTGTGCAACTTCTGTTTAAATTTAGTTGTGGAGAGTTGTGAAGTAGATTTGATTGTCACATTTTGTCAGTTATTTCTACACTTTCAAGCATTTAATTGATAAATATTTATTTATTTGATAAATACTGAATATTTACCATGACATAAAAACTTAAATATAAAAATTATACAAGTGTATAAAAATATATAAATAAAAAGAAAGGCCTTATTTTATTTCATTTTTTTAAAGGCTTCAATGTGTCACTTGTAAGTGTAATAAAAAAAACTAACTTTTTAAATACAATTTTAGAATTTAAAAAAAACAGTCGCGCTTCATGAACGTGCTCCTCGTGGTTCACCTTGAAATGTAAAAGGACCGCCGCCACCTCCCGCATGCG
>JAUESF010000048.1:1624726-1634921 GCA_032274765.1 Malacoctenus tetranemus
GTGTGTGTGTGTGTGTGTGTGTGTGTGTGT
Organism: Malacoctenus tetranemus; assembly: GCA_032274765.1. Taxonomy (NCBI): domain Eukaryota; kingdom Metazoa; phylum Chordata; class Actinopteri; order Blenniiformes; family Labrisomidae; genus Malacoctenus; species Malacoctenus tetranemus. Next base: position 1,624,757 of record JAUESF010000048.1, read on the forward strand.
GTGTGTGTGTGTGTGTGTGTGTGTGCGTGCGTGCATGCGTGTGTGTGTGTGTGTACTGGAATGTATATGTGTTGCCGTGTGTGTGTGTGTGTGCGTGCGTGTGCGCGTGTGTGTGTACCGGAATGTATATGTGTTGGCGTGGGTCTGTGTGTGAGTGTGTGTGTGACTTGCAGCCACGGTGAGCCTCCCTCTAATCCCGGGTCAGTCAGGTCTACTTAAACACTGAGACACAGAATGTAAACACGGCCTTATTAACACGGCCAGACTCGGTAATCTTCCCTCAGCAACCTTCAAACACGACTCGAGCGTCGGCCTCAGATGTCGGCGGCTCATTAGAAGGACGGTGCTGCCGTAAATATTTTGGCACGTTTGACTGCTTCCATCCACTTGATTGATATCATTCAGGGAGGCGGTGGGTGTAGGGGGGAGTGGGGGGGGGGAGGAACAGAAAAGCTGCGGCGTATTTACATACTTTTTATCGGAATGCAACGCGGAGCGCGCCGAGCACAGATGGCGATAAGAGTTGGACGTCAGGGTCTCTGAGTCGCACCACCAGCGTGAACTGCACTTTGCAGATGCTCGGTGATGTCGTGCTGAACGTGCTGACTGCTGTCCTAAACTGCACTTTTTCCCTCATGCTCATGAGTTGTTTTATTCATCGCGGACGAGCGCGTGAAGATTTGTGTAGTAACATGTGACATAAGAGTGAGCGTGCTCTGTCATGTGGAATTGGCGGCATTTCCCCTTTATCTCCATCATGTATGTGGGTCCCGTGGGGGTCCTTTTGGAGCGGACCCACCGATGCTTCCCGCGACGGTTCGAGTTTTCGCTCCATGGTCAACTTCAACCTCGGAGTGACGGATGGTCCCTCCGACCACCGGGACGTCCGGCACCATCGGCACGCTAAACAATCTCACAGCGAGAGCCCTTATCTCGGGACGCTGGCACGGCAGCTTGGACATTTACCAGGCAAACCCCCCACCACCCCTACCCCCCACCCCCTTCCCAGCCTTGTATCTTGTCCCTTTGCTCTCCCACCTCCCCGATAGCCGGTCGGGCCTCAGCTCCGCCGGGAGTTTCTGTTCCTCCCCCTCCTGCTGATCTGTTTACAAACCAGCACCAAACACCCGGTGACTGCCCCCCCCCCCGACCCCCCCGTCTGTTTACGCAGTGCGCACGTCAGCGCCTGAGCCGCGGGAGCAGAGGGAGTTGGAGGAACCTTGCGGACGGACCTCAGGTGCAGAAGGCACCAGCTCCTGCTCCACCCCACAAAACAGCGCCCGTGTCCCTGCGTCTGACTGGCAGGAGTCACTTGTCACACCTCAGATCAACAGTTGGGGAGTGAAATCAGGGAAATTCAAGAAACTCTCATCCACCTCCAGAAAGTAGGCGTGGCCAGCATCTGTCCATCCTGAGTGGGAATCGACAGAGCGTGACGTTTGGTTTATCGGATCGTCTTGTTTTGCCTTTTTCTCCATGAGAAACTCGGGAGCTCTTGGACCGGCTCCATGCACCTAAAGGCAGCGCCCTCCCACAAAACGGGCTCCTCCGTCATGTGACTGGGCTCAAGGACAGCCACCCTTCCCATGGTGCTCAAACAGTCCCCCCCCCCCCCTCCTCAATCCCCCGGAGGGAAGGAGGGCCAGGTTCGACTGTACGAGGGAGGAGGGGGGCGTCTGTGTGACAGCGAGAGAGTGAGACCGAGTTTTAAAAAAAAAGGGGGGGGGGGGGACATCTGCTCTTCATCTCTCTGGGAAATGTTCCCCCCTCTCGATCGTGGAGATTGGGATGAAGTCCCCCCAGACGGAGCGCGCCGGCTCCTCGGAGGCTCACCATTTGTAAGCAGACTCCCTCAGGCCTCGTTGGCTTTAATCCAGAATAATCCATTTGAGGGAGCCTGTCATACGCACCATAACATAACTAATTGGGGCAGTTTGTGCTTGTTCTTTTCCACACTGCTTTGTTTGATTCTCATGCAGGACGGCTGGTATTTGTACAATTCAGGCAAACTGAAGCCTTGAAACTCCCCCAACCTACCACCGTCTCACCGGCCTCACCCTTCCCTGCTCCCCCGTCCCTGCTGTTGCTACCATCGCCCCGAGGGTGCTTGCTCTGTTTATTTTCACCTGATTAAGCGCTGCACATTTTCACTCGTTCACAGCTCGGGGGGTGCGGGGCAGACGCTCTGTGGTCTGGGTTTGTTCAACGCCACTTCTCCCCCGCCGCGGTTCAGAGCTTATCACAACACCTTCTAACCCTCCGACATCCCTCTCGGACCCCACGTTTGAAACTTTGTTGATCTCGCTGCTGGGACTGGTTCACTTTGGACCTCTGATGATCCTCCGAGCGCATAATTAAAGGCGATAAAACGACGTTTGGAGAGTTGAAAAAATCATCTCCTGGTTCGTTCATCTGTAGGTTTTTACAGGTCGTTTTATGTTCCGAGTTCCTCTGTCCCAGGTTCTGATCTCTGGCTTGTTCCACCCCGAAAGCTTGACGGGGAACCTTGATTGTTTCCACCTGTGTCACCTCAAGTCCCCATGCCTCCTGTGTTCGTGTGAATATCCAACACCAGTTGGTTGAGTTTGATCAATTTTCAGGGAGATTTTGCGTTCTTTGTCAAGGAAAGACTTCGCTTCGACTTTGCCAGGTCTGCGTGCGGACCCTGTGACGGACCCCTGCGGCGCTCCGCATTCGGCCCCCCGGGGCCACCTGTTTGACTCTCGATTCCCACTGAAATAAAAACACTGCACTCTCAAACGTCTTCTGTTATCTTGAAGCTCCCTCAGATATGAGACAGATCCGTGTGGATTAGCTGTTGTACGACGCAGATGAAATCAGAAACACAGAACATGAAAAGGATTTTCTTCCTAATCTCTTTTCTCACAACACCCCCCCGCCTCCCCCCCGCCGCCCCCGCCTCCAGCATCACCATCTTGGAAAACTTGCGTGTTTATTTGCTTATTTACTTTCATGGAGTCATGGAAAATTACATTTCAGCCACTTGAACGTTACCAAAGAGGAGTCACGGCAACTTTGCAGAATCGCGTCTGTCGTTGAATGCGCGTCAATCCAACTTCTCCCATGTTCATCTCAGACCCACTGTCACCGTCTGGCTGCTGTATCCACCCCGGTGGTCCTCATTTAACCCGCCCCCCCTCCCCAGATGGGGGGGATGGGTTTGTCTCCACCATCCTCCCTGAATGTCACCCAAAAAAAAAAAGACGGTGACTCACGGGAGCGTCCTGAGGTTAACCGAAACGTCTCCCTGGTACAACCCCCCCCCTCGTCCCCCCCCCCTCGTCCCCCCCCCTCGTCCATCCGAGCCTCCCCGACATCTTTACAGGGGCAAAGTAAATCTTTTGATGAATTGCACTGCTGCCAATTTCCCATCAGTCGGATGTATTATTTATTATTTCAAGTTATTAACTTTCCCGAGCTCTTTGACCTCCCCCCCTCCCCCCCTCCCTCTCGCTGCCGCGCTCCCATTTCCCCCCCCGGCCCTTGTTCTACAAGCTTATAGCTATTCGGGTAAATGTATTTCCCTGCACATAAATAAATCTCGGCGCGCATTTTTGCCGGGCTGCAGTTCGCGTAAACAGCCGCGCACAAATGAACTCCACTGGGCACTTGCTCAGGAGCGGCCCCCGCCCCGCCTCCGCGCTCTGCTTCCTACTGTGGGTCCGTCCGTCTGTGCTCTCTGTTGAGGAAGAGACAAAAGACAACACAATACATTCAGATGGACAAATGATCGATTCTGTGTGTCCTGCATGTATCATATCCTCCTGAATGCATTTTCAGCAAACACAGTCAGTGCTCGGTTCAAACAAAGTGAATGGATCAGCCATTACACTGCTCGTCAAACACTTCGCTGGAACAATTAATGATCAATGCTGAGTCCCAGGGACACTCAACAAACAGTAATAATGCTCAGCTGTGTTGGGTGTTGGAGGTGACGCAACAGCTGAGGTGCGGAGTTGTGTATCTGTGAGCTTGTCACTGATGTCAGGCTCTCGCATCAAATCTCTGACCACTCACTCGGCCGTCTTCTACCACACCACCCATGCGAGGGCGGCGTGGAGGGGGGGGGGGCACCCGGAGCTGATTGCCGGTCCTTCATGTTCACTAATAGGCGATTATGAAGCTCTTATGTTACAGTATTACACTGCTGGTGTCAGTGGGATTTACTTTATTATTGCAGCAGATGTTTTCAGAGGAAACCTTTCAAAGCTCTGACACACAGACCCTGAGGGTTGGGGGATGGGGGGGTTGGATGTGGGGGTGGATGAGGGGGGGGTGTAAACTAATTTGACTTTTTAAAACAACACCGGAGCGCACTGGAAAAACAAACGGCGCGGCCTCAGTGTGATTCTACTCCAGGAAAACTCGATTGAGTTCTTGTTTATCTAAAGTCCCCCCCCCCACCCACCCACCCACCCCCTCCCCCCACTTCTAGGAACACTAACTCTAATCTCCCTGCCAATCAATCTCAATACAACATTCACTATTAAAAGATCTCCTCCATTAGGCCCGGCTTCTTTATCTCTCTTCATGTAACGTCAGATCTCTGGGGGGGTGGGGGGGGGGTGGGGGGGGAGTCCTCCAAGTTTACGCTGAAGCATGTTTACAGAGCAAACTGAGGCTTGCAGCGATACACCTGCTGCCGGCTCGGAGAAGAGAGGCTTCTATTTACATTAGGCATCATTCTGGCCTAATTATGTGAAGGGAGTGTCTCACCAGGAGGGAGATGTTGAGAACATCTCATTTATCTGTCTAATGGCCCCCCCCTCCCCCTGGCCGAGCCCCCCCACCCCACCAGCGGAGCCGACCCGTGAACTCCGGATCGCAACTTCACATGTGGGACCTCTTTAATGGAGTTTAGAGAATCATCGCGGGCCCTGAGTTACAGGCCCCCCCCCTCTGACTGCGGGAACCACTTCCGCACCGTTTTCGTACCACTTACTCTTCATTTATTAGAGCCAGCAGCTTTTTTGCAGCAGGCTACGGACGGGAGCCGCGATAACTCACCGGGCGGTGCTGGGGTTTTTTTTCTTAGGGTCTCTCTGTCGACGCTCTTTTTTCTTCCCTCGCAGCTCCTGAGGTGATGAAATTTTATCTTAGACAAACACTCGGTTTCCTCTCAGACAGCTGCTGCTGCTGTGCTGCGCTCTGTCTGTGCAACTCAACATACATGACCCAGTGTTGTCGTGAGACGTGGAGGGAGGAAACCACAATCAATGGCACTTCATTTAATGTGACTTGCGGAGCAAAAGGCCAGTTCTGTTGTTACTTGTGGTCATAAAAGACCAAATTTTCATCTGAAAAATAGATGTGTTGATGCAGTTTAAGTCAGGGGTAAGTTTTAGTTCATGACCCACATGTAGCTTGGGCCCAACAGTTCAATTGTAGCATAAAAACAATGATTTTACTGTATTTTTGTTCATCTTTTATCATTTTCTGGGTCTTTGATTTGGAAGAGTTGCTGTTTGGCTTGGCTGAGGTGTGCGCTCTACCGAGTGTCTGTTGCTATCTTGAAAACTGAGCGTGCGACATGGTTGGAGGAGCACGTACAGCCTTTTAACTCACATCCATCACTTATATAACCAACATTGCATGTAAAGTAAAAAGAATCAGATTGAGGGCCACTGATGTCTGTTTAAACATGCAAACTGTGCTCAGAAGTGGCCTCGTCTCCATGTTCAGTCAGTGGACGCGCTTCCCAGCTTCGCACGACTCTTCCACTTTGGTGGTATTGGTCCGCGTCCAAATCTCCGAGCAAACAGCGGAGAACGAACGCGGCTCTGAGAGTGTTTTTCTGCTCTCGCGTTTCCAGCCAACGGACGCTCCAGTCGGTGATCGATGAAGGGCTGTCCGCTCGTCCCCCCCTGAATGCTCCTCGGACCAAGCGCGGATAAACACCGTCGACGTCAACAAACCACCAGCTCCGCGGACGTCCAAGGACGCAGCTGCGCCGAGTCAAACGGCGCCCGGAGGGTTGGTTTTTTTTTTTTTTCTGCCGCGGCTGATTCACAAAACGCTGAAAATAACTGAGCGCGTGGACCTGTTTCCGACCAGACAATGCTCGCATGAGGCCGCGGACGGATGAAGGATGAGGAGGGGGGGTGAAAACAGGATGACACCTGACGGCCTGAGGGACAGAAAATGTGTCCGAGACAAAGATGTGTCAGTGGAGGTGGAAGCGTAAACAGGATCCGGCATGTGCGCAACCAAAGAAGCTGCCGTGACATAATGCGGATCCCCTCATAGGAAGGCGCGCGGCTTCTTTACACACACAGCTGAAGCGCTTCCTTCCAATAAGTACAGTCGGTGCAAGAAAAACACATGTGATCCGTCGCAACCAATTAAAGACAGGAAGACAAAGGGGGCTTCAGTGTCAAATATCCTGTTTGGTCTGGCCGCCCAGGTGTTCAATCAGGAGGCATTACATCACCTCTCCCATGATCCTCCTGTTCAGGCTGCTCGCTCACTCGTACACTGGGGAGTTTTCTGTGGCTGATGGTTCGATTGGAGCCACACAACTTAAAAAAAGACCCACAAAGGAGAAGTTACTTCACAAGATTTACGGTGAAGCTTTTCCCCTCAGCTGCGACGTCGGGTCTCACTGGAGGCCTCCGAGCTAATGTTAATGAGTTCCTTCAAAGTAAGGGTCTCTCTCTCCGGCTCTCTTCCTCCCCCCCCAAGGCCCCACTGTGGAGGAAACCAAAGTGGCCCCCCTACAATGATGAATGGACGTCATTAATGTTGTTCATCTGTTTACTTTTTACTCGGCAATCTGGGAAAACGAGAGGTCACCGGCAGAGATCGGCTCCAGCTCCTGCGAGCGCCGTCTCCTCAGCGTCAGGTGACCTCCCGCAGGGGGTGTGGAGCAGCAGGACCCAAAACCTGGGACCTGGACCCCTTTGGGTGGGCATAAGAGGTCACACGGGGTGGGCCTGGGGCTTTGTTTGTATCAAAAAATCGAATTGCAAATTTAGAGGAATAAACAAAATCCAGGAATAAGAGACCAGGAGGACAACCCACCGCTTTTATTTTGAAGGTCTTGTGTGTCGGCGTGTTTCTGGAAAAAAACTAAGTTCAAAGAGGGAAGTGGGGGTCCACAGCCTTTCTTAGAAGCAATTAGGCGGTGGGGGTGGGTGGGTGGTGGGGGGTCTGGGTGGGTCGATGTCTGGTTGGGTGGGACCTAGAGAAGCAAGGTTGGTAGAAAGACCTATCTTCAGTGCTTTCAGTGTAAAAGCCTCACGATAAAACCCAATTTCTGAGCACATTCAGCCATCAGGACTTTTTTATAAAGCTGGATCCATTAGAAATGACACATTATTATTATTATTTATGAACATAATCAGGGTTTTTTTTTTGGTATTCCTATTTATAACCAACAATATGAATAAGCCACAAGAGTCACTGAAACTTGACTGTATTCCAAAGACACAATTTGAAAAAGAAACAACAATAAAACACAGCAGATAGAGAAGGCTTGTTTCTTTAGGAACAATGGATCCTGGCTGACAGTGAACCAGGAGACACATCATTAACACTGTCAGGCTCCGCGGCGTGAACAAAGCGACGGGGGGCCTCGAGGACGTCTCGCGATCCGTCAGCGCTCGGAGCAGGTCGGCTTGTCTTATCAGCGTGTATTTATAGTGCCAGCAGTTCGAGGGCTCCTATTAGGCCCTATCAGCTGGTGCACCTTCAAAAACACACACACGCGCGCGCGCGACCACAGATCGTTGAGGTAGCGGTGCGAGACTGTCCTGTGCGGCGGGAGGTGGGGGGGACGCACAGGTCAACAACTTGTCCACCGGGACAAAACTGGACTCAGGTGGAAGCATTCGGGTGAGACGTGTGAACGGTGGAGCGACAAGGACGCGAGAGAGGAAGAAGTGGTGTGCACGTAAGGCACAGGATGCACAGGAAGTCTTGAATTGCTCCAACTTGTATGTTCATTCATTTTTTGGGGCACACTCAACAGCGCTGTGTTGTTAGCCGTCCATCGGGCCGAGGAATGCGGCCTCATCTGTTTCGTGCATCATGTTTTGTTGACAGCTTGCTGCGCGTTCAAGACTCAGATTTGATGATTTCTGATTGTTGGTGCTCACTGATGCTCCTGGCTGAGCTGGTCTGAGGTGGGGCTGCTGCTGCTGCTGCTGCTGCTGCTGCTGCTGCTGGTGTTGCTGGTGGTGGGGGGGGCTGAAGCCTCTGAGATGTTTAGAAACACCACCCTCCCGAGTGTGGTCTGTTCAATAGCGAGCGCCGGCCATTCAGCGCTCGCTGTCGGAGGAATGTGTGGAAGCCCACAAGGAATCCTTTTGGTTCCAGGCTTTCTGCAAACACAGGAGTCCCACTCGGAGGAGCATAAGTCCATGTGTCAACAGTCATGGAATCTCCCTCTCTGTCTCTGCAAACTCGACTAAATAGCAAAGCCTCAGAGGGAAAATCTGGGCGCTCCCCCGGAGCCCGAGCCAGCAATGAGTCTACCATCTATGTCGCCGGCAGTGAAAGAGATCTCTAAATGTTTACCTTGCTGTGAATAGCTCTGGCTGAATGACCAGAGAGCTCGGATGTCGCCCTGTGTATACACACCGTATAGTGTAAATCACCTGCGCTGTGTAGTCTACAATTCACAAGTAAAGCATGGCTGTGGCTGTCACAAGCGCTGATAACCATTTAGGGCAGGACATAAAGGAGCATTTAGGGAGCAGCTGCGTAAAGGGAGCAGTAAAAAAAAACGCGACGCCCTGAGAGGGCAGACGGAGGGTGGGAGCCGGAGAAGGGGAGGAGATTGAAATGGTCAGCGTGGTGAAAAAAGGTGCTGTGGGGGCCAATTAGACGCAAGTGTTGCTCTCAGCAGTCCGGAGCGCGGAGCGCGGGCTGGGAACCGAAAGTTTTACGCACGTCTCCGACGCGGATCCTTGAAGATTTAATACAAGACGCACTATTTTTTTTTTGTTTTTGTGTTCTTGTTTTGTTTTTTTTTCTACTGACTTGGTCTGACTGCTGCAGACAATGCGCTTCGCTTCGCTTTGCTTTGATTTCACAAGAGCGTGAGCGGTTTCTTGGCCGCCGCTCCTCCGCGGCCTGATCCACAAGCATCCACTTTCATCAGGTTACACGCTGCAAGCGCGGCTACGTGACACCGCGCACTCTCAACTTGGAGCGGAAATTCCCTGTCAGCATCTTTTTCTTCTTCTTCTTCTTTTCTTGTTTCTTTTCTCTGTGCGTGGCCGCAGTTTGGGACTTTCGTTGGATTTTTTGTTGTTGTTGCGCAGCGGGAGCCGCCAGCAGCCTCCTCTCTGCTCGCAGACGTCACGCAATGAAAGTCGGGTTTCTCGTCGAGACCGCGGTGGCGCTTTATCTGCTGCTCTCACCTGCACAGGTAAGACCCCCTTCACTCTGTCAGCTTTTACTGCCGGGGGAGGGCGGGGGGGGGCTGTAACATTTTGACACACTTGCTCTGACAGTGGCAAAACCCCACGTATAATGCGTAATATGGCACTGAGCTCACCCATTCACGCTCTTTAAGGCGACAGTTTCCATGCTGAGGCGCTTCTCGAACAACTGGGGGAGTCGGGCGAGGTGGGGGGCGCTGGAGTACGTTGCTTTGTCATCTCATCAATCAAATTATTATGATAGAGAAAAAGTATATAGCCTCATTTTTTTAAGGGGGGGGGCTTGCTGTCATCACTGCACTGGCCCCTTTAGACTTCTTCAATAGGAGGACTTCTGGGTTCAGGGTCTCACTCAAACACCCTTAAACACGCGGACAACGTGAGGTTTGAGGGGTTCAACCACCAGCTTCTTGAGCATCGTCTGCTAAAGTAACCTTAAGTCACATTTGAATGCGATCTAGAGGGAGGCTTCCTGCTAAGTGGTGGGAGCAGGTGGGAAGAGCTGATGACTGTTTATTGCCGCCGCTCTGAACTGACGTGACCACGTAGCCTCCTCGGTTCATTCATAAGGTGGAACGTGACAAACCGCATCACTTCCCCTTCGCCTGAGCACGACTCAATGTGACTCACTGTATTTGGTGAAACTCGCCTAAGCTCATAATTACCAGTTTGAGACACGGTTTCACAGGCTCCGGATTGTTCCGTGTCTGTCTGATGCATCCGACGCATTTCCGTCATAGGAACAGTTGAACGACACT
>JAUESF010000048.1:1713367-1730156 GCA_032274765.1 Malacoctenus tetranemus
ACAGTAACTGATTTGTGCCACAATAAGACGAGTATGGTGTTGAGCAGGTGAAGAGAAGCGAGGAGGTACGCTACCGTCGGCTCCCAGAGCTCCCAGAGTCGCCAGGCGAGCTGCAAACAGCCCGTTCCCGAGGTAGCTGGAAAGATGAAAGAATTTGCAGTCAGGTTTGAAGCAAGTAAAGTCAGCATGTAACTGAGTCATCTGGAATCTCAAGACAACCTAACAGCGTTTCCCAGACTTCATCTTGACATGACGAGAGAAGCAAACGTGAACAAAATGACCGTTTTGAAACAGGATGCAAAACTCTGAGTCTGTGATTCAAAAAACATCAAATACATGTTGATCATGTTGGAGCTGTGTTGTTTACCTGTGTGTGTACAGTTGATATGTGGCATTGAAGAGGTTGAACCTGGCGATGTAACTGGGAGGAGCAGACTGGACGGTTTTCTGTAGGGAGGGGGGAGAGGGACAGATGTTTAGGCGAGGTCGGCCTCGTGGCACAACAGCCACCGGGAGGCAAACAGAGACGCATCAGGTCCAAGATAAAGGTTCCAACTCACTTTGGACTTTGGGAGGAACGTGATCTGTGTGGACCCTCCGCCCAGGTCCAGGATGCCTACCGTCCTCCTGGTGTTGGAGTACAAGTGACCTGGGGGCAAGAAGCACAGAAACGGAGTGAAATGATGCAACGTTGTGGCCACCGTCTGTGGCTCCGGGGGGCCACAGATGGTGAGGAGGGAGCCTGCTGACCACTAACACCACCGTAGCAAAAAACGCAAAGCGGCGTCCTACCTGTGAGGAAGTTCACCGTGACCCAGGCCAGGACCCCTGAAACAAAACAAGAGGGAGGAGGAGGGGGGGGGGGGTGGAGGAGATGGGGGGGATGGCGTCATTCCAACTGCTGAATGTTGGACATGCTGGTGGAGCTTCTCACTGCGGCACCGGCTCATATTAAAATAGCAGGCTGACGGACCAGCCCAGGTAATTGCAGTTGTCTCAGATGTAAAGTTATTGCACTCGTAAAGTCGCGGGGTAACAAACGTGCAGCGGACCGTGTGAGGAAACCCAAGGCGGCGCGGGAGTCTTAATGAGTGATGTGGAGCTTCGTCCTAAATGAGAGGGTGTGGGGGGGGGGGGCGGCCCCGCTCCCGCGCTGGCATGTTTATTTGCCTCGGTGAGGTAATAAAACCAAGCGTTGCTACGCGCATCCTGTGGCGGGCCGAGGTCGTCGAGTGCCACTCGCTCCCGCCACGGCTTCGAAACGCTGACTGGGACGGAGCGGCCGGGTCACCTACCTTCGTTCGTGCCGTTCATGATGGTCACGCTGTTGTTGGGCATGAAGAAGGGGGACTCCTCGAACACGTCCCGCACCTGTCGGACAACAGGAGACGGGACCGTTCAGCGGAGACGGGCGGTGATTTAAAAAGAACCAGGCTGCCTGCTCACATCTTGAAGCGCTTCGATGGAGGAAGAACAAACTACACGCTGCGTCTGGAGAGTGACAGATAACTCAACCACCAGCCTGGCTGCGACAGTAGCCGGGATAATACTTAAAATGACAAATATGGTTACTCGGCGCAACCCCACAACAGCTGTTCTTTGCGACATGAGAGCCACCAAATGGGCAGAGCTGCTGCCTCTCTCCTTCTTCTTTTCTTTCTTTCTTTTTTCCCAGTGACACTTGTAAGCACTTAGTGGTTTTCTCATCCCGGTTCCCCTCGGCGGGACGGCTGCTGTTTTGTGCCAGACTGTCTGAGGGCAGACGGAGCGAGCGCGCCTCACCTCCTTCAGCAGAGCATGGGCCTTGTCTTCCGGCAGCAGGCGCAGGCCCGCCGTGGCCTTCAGGACCACGGGGGTCCGGGGCCAGTCGTCCTCCGGCACCGTCTTCTTGGCGATCTTCAGCAGCTGGCGGACCGTGTTGCCCCCCTGCAGGGGAGACAAGACATGGGTTCACCATTCAGAACCTTCTGGGGACATATACAGGGGATAGTGCCCGCCAACTACCCCCCCCCCCTTTAGAAGCACCATGCATCTGATTTGTCAAAACATGACAGTGAAGCCAAACAATGATTGACGCTGCATAAGAAAGAAGGGGTCTTCAAAATAAAAGCACTGTCCAGTTATTCAGGGTGCTTCTTAATTTTAAGTGTCTTATTCTGCTTTATTTTAACAGTATTCCTTGACAGTAAACTGTGCCCCTCTGACCCACAAGCTGACTAAAGACTGACCCCCCCCCCCTTTCTCTCTCTCTCTCTATCTCTCTCTCTCCCTCCCATGTGATCTGCAGCAGGGAACCCCAGCTTGGATACGGTTGTCGTCACTGATCAGGGGCAAAACATCAGACATGTTGAAATCTCAGGTAGGTGAATCCAGCAGACAGGAGTGGGAGGCAATGACAGCATCATCTGTAGTCTCTTTTTCTTTTTTTTTGGGTAATTACACAGTGTTGTCATCAGGTGGACCCAGCCCAGAGACAAGTCCCGGCGCTTTAGCCAGACAAGCAACAAACTCCCCGAATGCACCTGATGGTGAACCGGGCGGGCGCCGTACCTCCTCGGGGTTGTCCTTGTAGGCAGACAGTCCGGGTTTCACTGCGTGGTACATCTCATTGTCCAGAACTGGCAGTTCCACTAGAGGGAAAATTAAATACACAAAGCAAACAGAGGAAAAAAACAACACAAGTGAGGACAGGGATCATGCAACAGGTCGCCAACGACAGCTGATAAAAAACAAGAGCAAGCAGAAAGTGGAGCACGTGTAATTGCAGGCTTTTCCTTTTACAGCTGCGTCTCTGGGACTGCAGCTCCTCGCCTGCAGCTGAGGTTTAAAGCCCTGCTTCCTGCACAGTTGGAGTCACCCAATTAAAAGTGCACCTCCGCTGCTTTTGAGAGGCGGCGTTATTGGTCCGAGCGCCGCGCCGGTGCACGCCTGTCCTCACAGCGCACAGCGAATGACCTGACAGCAAACAGAGCGGGAGCCAGCGGCATGCGCGACACCACCGCTGGATCACAGAGAGGGAGGGAGAGAGAGAGAGAGGCGCTCACTCACCGGGATCCTTCTGGATGAACTTGTAGATGTGGATCCTGGTGCCGGTGCTCCCCGCGTCAAACATGATCCCATAGAAGATACGACTCACGTTGACCGGGGAGGGAGCCGGGAGGCGCGCCTCAGGTGGCTGGTAAGGAGCGGGATGCACCACCTCGGGCACCGGGTGGAACGCCTCCGGGATGGGGGGGATGACTTCGGGCACCGGGTGGAAAACCTCGGGGATGTGGGGGTAGGTGGGCACCCGGGGCCGCGGCACTTCTCGGTTGGAGACGTCGGGCAGGAGGTTCTCCGCGTTGGCCGAGTGCTCCCTATAGCGGTAGAAGTGGGGGATGTAGCGGTGGTGCCGGTAGTAGGTCGCCTCGGCGAGGAGGCTCCCGGTCAGGAGCCACACGCACAGGGTGAGGAGGAGGCTCGGCGCGGCCATTCTGCGGGAGGAGCGGAGGAGGAGGAGGAGGCTGGCGGATGCTGGAGGAACCGGGGGCCCTGGAGAGGCGGCGGCGTGGATGCAGAGAGGCAGAGTGGATGCGATGCACACTCAGGACTGTCCGGTCATCTGTTTACACTATATAAAGACATAAGGGCTTGGCACGGGGCCACACCGGGAGCAGCCATCCACCAATCCTGTGGCGGACCATCCCAGCTCCATCAGGAGTCCCCCCCCACCCCACCCCACCCCCCATCCCCACCCTCTCCTGGGAGCTGAGCTGGAGACTGAACTACCTGCCTACCAGCAGCATTTCCTTCTCTCTCTCTCTCTCTCTCTCTCTCTCTCTCTCTCTCTCTCTCTCTCTCTCTCTCTCTCTCTCTCTCTCTCTCTCTCCTTTCTGTTTTTATGAGGAGGATTATTTCTGGCGATGTTTTTCCCCTCCTCATCTTTACTGGTTATTCTGGAGCCAAAAAAATTCCCCTTACGAAAAGAGAAAGGGGGTTCATAAAGGAGTCCAAATGAAGGGTTGACACTGGAGGGTAAAAAAAAGGGAAAGAAAACTTCCAAAGAAGTGTTTTTGAAATGCCTTTTTTTATGAGTGTAATTGAGACTTGTATAGAAGCTTGTTTCAGAAGTTCCATCAGCCCCTGCGACTCTGCAAGACTTTCACAACTTGTCCAAATTTCACTTCTGCCAGAATAGAAGTGATGTAAGTTCTTCTATTCTGCTTTTAACGAGCCCATCTAAAGCGTTTCTGCGGCGCTCGCTGCCGTTGGTGAGAAGTCGCAGCTTTTTGTTTTTTTACGAGTCTTAAGTATCTTTTCATTTGAGGATTCCGTCATCTCTGCGCCATCTTTGGCATGGCTGCTACGTTTGGTTGGAGCGGCTGGACGGAGGAGTCGTTTTAATGAAACGCTCCCTCTCGACACAACTTCTCTAGAACGTTTGACTCTACGTCGTTTTTATTGCCAGTTCATCCGAGTCGTGTTCAGAAGCTCCTGAAACCTTCTCTTCGTGATCCTGCAGTAATCACACATTAAATTCTCTGCAGCTGTTTCGCAAAACCTTCAAAAATGCAAATGCGACCTGCACTCCAGCTGGCATGAAAGTTAAAAGAATGTCAGCAATCATCTCACTCCCACTCATCCCCGTGTTAACCACAGGCTTTCCAAGGGAAAAAATATTTGGGCTGCGAGGCACGTTTCACGAGCGCGCTGCACGAAAAAAAAAAGCATGAGTGGCTCTTTCTCCACTTTTAGGTGGGCGGCTGGCATGGCATCACAAGCCAATGCTGTAATGCGTCGGCTAATGCTTTCTCATGTAAGGCGCCCCGGTTCCACTGGGCACGGGGCAGGATGCAGCGGCACGGAGGGGATCCCGCGGCAGCGGGGCAGCTCCTAAACCTCGCATGAACCGAGGTTTGTACCCGCCTGTGATATTTTTCACCCGCTTTGGATCAACAGAGAAGAGAGAGAAAGAGAGGGTGGGGGGTGGGGGGTGATGTGAGGGAGGAGGTGGTGGAAGTCCAGCTCGAAGCATCCTGACCCCGTCTCAACCGCCCTGGTGACACGGCCGGCGGTGGAAGCCTGAGCCGGGCAGGAGGGTACGGGGAGGGCAGAGGTCCCCGGCGACGGGGTACGGGAGAGTGCAGGAAGTCCACGGAGAGGACAATGTGGGGAGGGTGGGGCTTGGCACCGGCATTCACCCATCATGCCATTCCACTCCCAGGACACTCGACTGTGCAAAGCACTGTTCCAACACTGTAATTTGAACTAAAAATATTGGACTTTCTTTCCTCCTTCCTTTTTTCTAAATACTGTGGCTACTTTTTTTTTCAATCCTGCGGCTCACCAGAATGGTCGTTTGCCCCTATCAAAGCGTACATGTGCAGGACCTCTCGCTGACTTGCGCCCAAAGATGTCTTGCTTGCATGTTAGCTGTGTTGTATGTGATTACCCTAAAGACCTGGATAAAAACGTCCCAGCAGTACATTAAAGGTGGCATGATTTACTCCCTGTGTGTTCATTGTGACTCAGGGATGCGGGCCAAACGTTCAGACGCATCCTGTGGTCAATATTTGCAATCACCATATATAGTTTGCAGTGTTGTAACCCCCCCGCCCCCCTCCTCTCTCTCTCAGGAGATGACTCCACGGTGAATCATGTAGTTTTCAGGCAACACGCCTCTGTTTGTGCTGCCTTTCGTGGATTGGAGTGGAGCAACGCGTGGCCTCCCAGGTGGAGCCCCCGCCGACTCCAGCCGGGCTCAGCTGATCGGCGCGCTCCGACGCCGAGACGCGGCCCCGTGCCCGAGAGGAGGTCCATGTTTCCCAGAGGCCTGGTCGTCTGCCTGTGACATGACACAGCACATTGCGAACACACCGCGCAGAACGAGCCGGAGCTCCGACCCCGAGGTCTGCTATTTTGTCTCGCGCTCGCTGGAATCGTAAAGCGCAAGACGCGAGGCCCCAGCTTTGTAATCTACGCTGCACAATATATCATTAATATGCTGCAATGTCGGCCTCAGGAATGCCATGTTTGTGGGTGTCCTACCCCGAAAAGTCTATTGAAGAGACCCGAACCTTGTCATTACAATTCCAGTGATAATGACAGCTTTGAAAAAGCTCAGGGTTATTTCAGTTTTCTCTCTTCACTGTCATAGTAATTACCTATAAATTTAGTCTTCAGACTCTGTTCATAATGCCAGAGCAGCCAGCAGCCATATATGATCTCGTTTACAGTAGCTACACCCAACACGCTCGCGTTATCGCCTGATGTTCCTGAGACGGCCGGCCTGCAGCAGGACGGACTCCCGCCTGCACCGGGGGCCCGAGGAGCTCAGCGGTTTGGGGGAGCCTGAATTATGACCTGCGCTAACTTTACATTGTTTCTCCTGGATGAGTTCCTCCGGAGATGTAAGCCAACTGCATTTACGTTGATCTCGGTGGTTTTCCCATAACTCCAGGCGAAAGAGAGAGAGAGAGAGAGAGAGAGAGAAGAAGAAGAAGAAGAAACAACAACTGTGGGGGACGGCTGCAGAGAAACACACAGTTCTCTCCCCGAGCGACACGGACAATACTGCTGACAGCGGCCAAACGTATCTCATGTCATCATGTGGGAGGAGATCGTGTGCAGACAGATCCTGTTAGATAGGGCACAGCGCTGCGAGGCTGTAATTACAAGACGAGTGACATTCTGTGTCATCCAGGAGACGCTGAGCAGAACAGACATCTGCGTCCCAGAGTCTCCCGCTGCAGTCACCGTCCTCTGAATCCACTGGTGGAACCAAAGGTTTATTACTGGGCTCCTTTAACTGGAGGTGCTAAACTCCCACTGGAGAGTTGATGGAGGAGAAAACCGGATCTTGCTAGTGAGTTCAGCAACACCAAAACAGCAGCAGTAAACAAGTCACATGTTAACGCATGATATTACTTTGGTTTATAACCTCATCTTTTTGTCAGTTGGGACTCAATGGGCCACTCATGTGTGTTTTCACAACAAAATAGAGGAGTTGTTGTCATTGGTCAGGGTTGTGAAGGCCAAAGCTATCAAATGACAATATTAGTGCTACAAGGTCAAATGTTTGTTATTGTTTTTCACTGGGAAAACAGTTTGTGTGAAGCTGCAAACTTTGGGGTGATATCACAGCAGACTACAGCTGTTAAACTTACCAAGTTATCGCAACTGTCAGACTGAGGATTTTGTATTCGTATTGATGTATTTGGTGTCGGACGCCGCTCCAGGAGCAGCCGGGATTCGAACACGCGTCCCCGAATTTGAAAGATTGATTGACAGTCTAACGAGGTATCGCTGCTGCTCACTGGCGCCCCGGCCTTTCCTCAGCACGCAGGTTCGACTGCGTGAATAAAACATGAGGAGAGTCGGATCTTGTAACAAACGTGTCACTATGGCAACCACCTGCGGCAACACAAACAGATGAAGCCCGTCTGCAGCCGAGGGACGAGAACCGGAGCGAAATGCCGTCCAACAAAGCGTCCAAAGTGAAGAAGGCGAAAGCCGGGTAGGTGTGCTCCACCGGCGGCGGCGACGCCGGCTCCGTCCCGCTGCTGCAGTCTGCGCTGTGTTTGCAGGAAGGGGAAGAAGAACGCGGAGCAGGAGACCAAGGTGGACCGGGAGTCCGAGACGGAGCGCGCCAGGGCCAACGCCGCGCTGTGGGAGCTGCGCCTCAAGGTGACCAAGCAGTCGCTGGCCGAGTGCGAGGCGCACTGCCACGGGCTGGCCGGCGCCAACGCGCACCTCACCAGGGAGGTGTACCGCCTGGAGAAGGACGCCGTCGACCTGACGGGCTACTGGAGCAGGCGAGAGGCGGCGCACGAAGAGAAGGTGGGTGGGTGGGTGGGGGGGGCCTGCAGGTACCGAGGAGGGGAAGAGAGCCCTGACACACGGAGGCTCCAGCTGTTTAAAACCTGCAGGCTGGTGATTGGTTCCCAGAACTACATCCATAGATTTTACTTTGGTTCCCCAAGAATAAAGAAATATCTGTTTACTGCAACTGCAGGGAACTCAGGTGGTGCTCTGGTGTTCTGGGTGTGACCCCCTCCCCAGGAGGAGACCCCCCCCCCCAACCCCCTCATGGAGGGACAATGTTGCCTCACAAATCACACTTTGGCAACCTGTTGTTTCGCCAACAGATCGATTCGCTCCTGGAGCAGATCAGAAGTGACAAAGCGCTCGCTTGTGAGGAGAAAAACAAAATGGTGAGTTCACTCGAACCTCAGTTCACATCAGATCTGGTCTCCTGAATTAGCATCATGCATCGCGCTGCTGTTGGGATCTACTGCACACTTCAGGGAGAAAAAACAACCTGCTGCATCTCTCTCTAAAAAAAACACCCAGTGTTGCACTGTGTCCTAACAGCTGTCACAGCTGTAATTATGCCGGCGTTTTATTATGTAAGAGAACAACAAAAACAAACGGAACCATAAAACGAGGGGGAACAAACAATCCCCCCTCCCCTCCCCCCCACAACGATCTGAATGACACGCTGTAATGTTATTTTGATCCGTGTCAGTGGTCAAGGCAGAACAAAGGGACCAAATAGCAGCAGCTAGAAGAAGTGCTCGGCTGACGAAAGCCAGTCGCTGCTTGACTTGACGGAGTCAACAGAGTCCAGTAATGGTGGAGGCTGGAGCATATGTTCGGTTCAGATGGAGATGTTTGGAAAAAAATTAAAAAAAAAGAGGGCCCCCACCCCCCCCCCCCCCCCCCCCCCCCCCACCCCCCCACCCCACCACGACCCCACCCCCCCCCCCCCCCCCCTCTCCAGCCGTGGACCGCCTTCTGATTTGCCAAAACACTGCAGCCGAGCCAAACACAGTGCGGACACGCCCCGCGCTCGCCGACGCAGCCGAGCCGACCGACCGACCTTCAAATTACAAATCGGAACCGTTTCGCTGGCGACACTGGAGAATGTGTTTTCATGAGCAGATTCAGTTTCGATAAGAGCCCCCCCCCTCCACCGCTCCCCCTCCCCTGCCCCGCCACTCCCACAATGTTGGTTTACTTCGTGGACGGGGTTACACAAACAAGAAGTGTGGCGGCTGCTGCAGGGATCCAACAGTCGCCGGTTCCATTCGGCGAGAAGCTGTCGAGGAGGTGCTTCCAAAAAGTGTTCCGGTAAGGAAGCTGATGGAAAAGCACCGTGATGGAAAAAAGCCTCCAAACAAAAAAGCCGAGCAGGAGTCGATTCGAGCTGAGTGGGCACTGGTGGAAAAGCCCCAAAGGAGACTGGAGATTGCTCTGTTTACACTCGATGTCTGGGGTTGCGACGTCCAATGGGAAACGAGCGGAATCTCAGATTGTGTTTATGTCTCTTTATTTTGCTTCTCACGTCATAGATCTGGATCTTTTACGTGTCGTCATGGAGACACACGATGAGAACTGGTTTCAAAACTGGTGTGTTCCCTTGCAGGCCGATGAGGCCCTGTGGGCCCGACTCCTTGATGGATCGCGCAGAATGAAAATTGCACATGATGCAAACCGACTCGTGTAAATACTCGTTGGCCACCGCGCCGCTGCCGATGAGCGTCCCCGATCTGATCTGAGGAATAACCATTAGGCCTCACGTTGTAATCAGACGGTCGATAACCTCTCATTTAGTCGTCATGTACATGTTTGTGGGAGCGCGTTTCTTCCCCTCCCCCTCCCCTCGTCGAGTCTCTCATGACTTTGGTCACTTTGTCACATTTTGCGCGCAGCCTTGGCTTCTCCACAGTAGCGCGCTGAGGGCTCTGGCGTCTCCGCCGGAGTTTGTTTGCTCGAAAGTGTCGCCTGCGCCGACCTCTGGGAGAAAATGGTTTTTCTTAGGTTTCGCAGGCTGCACTTATGGGACTGCCTCGCTTGCAGCTGCAGTGAATCCGCCAGTTACTCACGATGAGTGATGAGTCGCAGCGCGGAGCCGGTGGTTCTCTGACCTTTTTTACCTCCCGAAGCCGCCCCCACCACCCTCCTCCCCCCACCTCCTCCACCGTGACCTCTCAGAAAGGCTGCGGAGCCCCACCCTCTCCTTGATAACATGCTCAAACTTTTGCAGCGAAGCCAAACGCAGGCGTTCGCCACGTGTCCGCGGAGGTTTTTCCTGTGAACAGACTGCGGTTATCAGCTGATCCTGAGGAGCGCTCGGTTTCATCTTTCCCTGCGTTTCTGTGTTTGATCGCAGGCGCGGGACCAGAGCAGGATGCGGGAGGAGATCGGGAGGATGAAGGAGGTGGAGGCCCGGATGCAGCAGGATCTCCTGACCGTGAGTCGGTCGGACTCCAGCTCATCGAGCAGCCGCGGCAGAGCGCCGACTCTGAGCTGCGGCCTTCTTTTTTTTTTCTTTGAAAGATGAGGGACAACATGGCGATGGCCGACGAAGAGCACGCCGAAGCGCTGAAAAACATGGAGGACAAAGTCCTGCAAGAGAAGGTATCAAGGAGGAGGATAAAAAACCAACACTCCTACGAAACGATGATTGTATAATTAGGAGGGGAATTAAATGCAATCGGAGGGGAGCAATTACAGGACGCTAGTTCAGACTTGACACGATGTGTAAAGACGACTAGAAATTTGTACTCGTGTTGCTCCAACTTTACCCAATCACAAGTAAAGGTACTTGTCTGGAGTAAAATACTGCAGATCAAGAGATGAGCTATGGAGACACGCAGATGTGCAGATGTGCAGATGTTGAGGCTGCTGTCTGCCGTCCCCTCAGGCTCGGCTGGAGAAGGAAATGAGGGACCAGTGCAATCGGAAGATGGCCCTCATGGAGGCGGAGCACCGTGGAGCCACTGTGTGAGCCCCCCCTACCCCACCCCCACCCCACCCACCCCCCGACTTTGATTCACTCAGGGGAAAAAAAAGAAAAAAAGTCCTCACGCGAGTGTTTATGTGTCTGAATATATATATAACTTAAACTCATGTTATCTTCCCGACCGCACTGGTGCGTCACACTCGTGACGGTGTACATCAGCCGAGCCAACGATCACATCCTCAGCACATCCCGGGAAGGGGAGGGGCGGGGGGGACTCGTGCGTGTGGGGGGGGTAAAGTGTGTATGGATGACCAGGGTTTATTACCTTTGAGGCCAGAGGATGTGGACTCTGCACCCTGCTGTGTTTGGTTATTTTTTTCTTTACAGCGGCCCATAAAACGTCAACATTGATACTGGTGTGGTCCTGCCGCTTTGGGCTGAGGTAATTGATTCAGTTCCGAGCACAGCGACGCAGGTGATTCAGGAAACCAAGGGGGGGCGACGAGGGACAAGTAGTTCAGACTTTTCACACCTGCCGCAAGACGTTTTTTCGGCGCGAACGCTCTTTTGAATCCAAAGTCTGTTTTTTTTTTTTTCTCCCTCGCCGACGCCGCAGGAAGCTGGAGGCCGCGCTGGAGGCGTCGTCGCGGGAGCGCGAGCGCCTCGGCGAGGCGCTGGCCCATCACAGGAAGGAGGCCGGGGACCTGCAGAGGCTGGCGACCTCGCTGGCGGAGAAGAACGTCTCGCTGGCCGTGAACAAGGTGCGTCTGACGCCGAAGGACGGCAAACATCGGGGCGACCGTGAGCGCGCCCCAGTGGTCCCTGGGTAAAAGCCCAGTCATCTCCCTGAAGTCATGTTCAATCGCCCTCTGTTGCGAAAAAAAAAAAAAAAACACTTGTCAGATCTGTGCAGAATGTATTTCGGGTGGTTTTCCCCTGGTGTTGTTTACTTGTGCTGACCCTGTGTATTTTGCTTGTGGTCCTGCTCCCACCCACCCACCCCCCACCCCGACCTCCTGACTACTATCCAGCCTCTCAGTGGTCAGTGGTTGTGGTGAGTTTCCACTGGTGTTTGAGTTCAAATTCAGTGGCTTCTCCCTGCGCCGTTTTGCTGGCCCTGATTCTGCTAGAAAAACAAATATGGGGGCGCATTAATCTTGCCTCTAATGATGACAGCCAACGAGGGGAGTAAATCTGAGGCTTCTGGCCCTTCACTCAGCAGCCGGAGGCTGCGACACAAGTCCTTATCTGTTCCAGTTGTATATTGACACGAAGGTGAAGCACCCCCACCCCCCACCGTTTCATTCGTTTGCCTCCTGCTCGCTCAGGACATGCTGGAGAAGAAGCACGCCGCTCAGCTGGAGTCCCAGAGCAAGAAGCTGGCCAAGCTGACGAGCGCGGTGGCCTCCCTGGAGCGGGACCTCCAGCAGACGGCCGGCGAGCTGGAGCAGCTGCGGGGGAGGGAGCGGCTCCACCTGGCCTCCGCCGGGGCGGCCCGGGCGGAGGCGGAGGGCCTGCGGGGGCTCCTGGCGGCGCGCGAGAAGGAGCTGGGCCGGATCCGGCGGGCCGACGCGGGGCCGCGGAAGCGCCGGGAGCTGCAGCGCTTCTTCCACGAGGCGCTGGACCACGTGAGGGGGGAGGTCGCCGCCAGCCGGTCCCAATACAGGAGGGAGGCGCTGCAGGATTATCGCGCGAGGTTTCGGGAAGCCACAGCAGGGAAGATGAAGTTCCCGCCCATCCGCACCTTCCAGAAAAGTCCCCACAGCACCAACTGTGTCTATTCAGACATGGAGGCGGCCGAGAAGTGGTAGGCCCGAGATGCACCGCTCGTCCTTTCCATGACTCGTATCACTGGTCGAGAGAACTTTGACCTGACCTGGATTTTTCGTCCCACTGTGTGTTTCTTGTCTTTTTTCCAAGGCCTCATCCTCCGGGCGCCGAGCTGGAGCTGGCAGATCTGACCTGGGAGCAGAAGGAGCAGGTGCTCGGCGTTCTCTTCGCCAAAATGAACGGCGTGATTTGAAGCGTATTAAAAAAGACGTCCCGGCCCAAAAACCCACTTCTGCCGAGTCCTTCCATCCACCGCGTCCCCACCGCGTCCCCACCTCCCCCCCCCAAAAAAAACCCATTTGGGATCCTCCTCCTCCTCCTCCTCCTCCTCCTCCTGCGTTAATTAGCACCGAAGCACCAAGCGGCTGAACTCCTGCTGACTCCTCCCTCTTCTTAATGTCTAAAACAGCCATTTTCTCAGCAGCAGCAGAAGAGGATACCATAAAACATCACTTAGGCTTCGGCCAATTTTCTTTTCCATCCAGCTGCTTAAAAAGAATGAAGAAAGAGTCTGGGCACAATAGTAAAAATAGGCCCGGCCACAGAATCGTGTGCCTTTGGAAACAAACATCTGGTCACGTCGATTTTTTTTTTTTGCCTCCAAGGCCCATCGGCCCCTCTTCACGTGCGCTGGCAGTTTATTTTGTTCTTTGAAACGCGCTGCGGTCTGAGGAGCAGCTGCTAACATGATTTCCAGCGAGGAGTGTGCAGGGGATCTGGACGTATCTGGGGGTAAGGCGGCGCAGGAGATGAAGTGCATTCATGTTAGCAGTGGTCTGGCACCTAGTCCCGCACAATAACACGCGACACTCGGCCAGCGGGAAAAGGGGGAGGGCGGGGGGGGTCCGCTCGGAGCGGTCCGATCCACGTGCGCGCCGCTGACCCAGGGTAACCCCGCGGGGCGGGGGGGGGGGGGTGAATTGGTTCGTTCACTGACAGCGCTGAAGGAATGTTGCGGATTAAAAAGCCGCGCCCTCGGTCCTTGCAATTAAGGAGGCTGCGCCGAACGCGAGCGCGCCTGCGCGGGATTTCAATCAGGGACCCGGCCGCGCGCCATCCGCGTTGCGTAATGACGAGTGTCTCCCGAGCACTGCCCGGTCCCGGCCCCGACCATCAGCGCCCCCCGGGCGCCGGAGCCCGCTCCGCCCTCAAACCCAAACACGACCCGGCCACATATACACATCACGTGACCCCTGCGTGGTTCTCCCGGGAGCTCGCGTTACACTCGGGATTGTTCTGTGTGCGCCTTCGCCCGCCACTGTCCGCCGTAAGAATAGCAGGACACCGGATGTTTGCTCGTGTTTATTCCCAGCACCTTACCATGCGTGTATTTATATAGGCTGTGGGGAGCTGGTTTCAGACATAAGGGCCCCGTTTGAGTTCTGTCACTTCTCATTTGGGGTGAGCGTCGCGCTGCCCCCCTCGGGTGTCTGACCACCGAGTGCTGAGGTCGCATTGTGCACCAGGGAGTCTGTGAGGAGCTGTCTGAGGCTGACGTCTCAGCGCCATCGCCAACATGTTACCACGGTAGCAATTAGCAGTGGGAATGCTTCAGACAAGCATGGAGGTCTTCAGTTTTGATTGGCGGCTGCCCCCTCTGTCTGGAACATGTCAGTCTTAACTCCACGCTGCAGCCGGACCACTCAGAGGAGGCCTGTCAGTTTGACTGAATGGTGGTGGAGTTTGGTCTCGGA
Source organism: Malacoctenus tetranemus (assembly GCA_032274765.1). Taxonomy (NCBI): domain Eukaryota; kingdom Metazoa; phylum Chordata; class Actinopteri; order Blenniiformes; family Labrisomidae; genus Malacoctenus; species Malacoctenus tetranemus. Next base: position 1,727,618 of record JAUESF010000048.1, read on the forward strand.
CCCTCACTGCGGGTTTGGCCCACCCAGGCTCTCACAGCCCTAATATGAAGTGATGACACGTCACACCTGGCTGGAACTCAGCTCTGTTTTATTGACGAGGTCCAGGTGTCTGTCTGAAGCATCCACAGATGCGGAGGAGCACGGCCCTCTGGCTCGGTCGCAGGGACCCGGGCGGAGCGTCTTAGCGTCCCATGGTCGGCATGGTGACGGCGGGGCTCTTCAGCGTGGCGTCCTCGGCTTTCCACTGCGAGGTGACCGTCTTGATCTGCGTGTAGAACTGAATGCCCTGGACAGAAGAAGGAGCCGCAAGAGAAAAAAACACGTGGACCTCAGAGCCGCGGCGGGGCGGTGATCTGCGTGCAGAAAATAGCCCGTTCCCCTTTTGTTGTCCTTACTTGCTTCCCGTAGAAGTTCATGTCCCCTCTGAAGGATCCCCTCGAACCCGTGAAGGAGAACATGGGCAGCGGCACGGGAATGGGGACGTTGACTCCGACCTGAAGAAGAAGAAGAAGAAAACAACACGTTTTTTTTTTTTTTCCCTTCACTTTGTAAAACAATCTGGGGAGCGTGTAAACAGCCGGGGCCGAGGAAGTGGCGCCGGGATCGAAGCTGCGGTGCGTCCTTTAAAAAAAAAAATAAACACAATCGCAAAAGAAACGTGCCGCTTCTATTGGACGTTTGGAAATACAAGACACTCTTCTTCTGTGAGGGAAAACAAGCTATAAAAAAAACACACACACACAAGCCTGCTGAGTTCCAGAGGCGACAGGAGGAGGCACGGCTCGCTCCAACGTTTGAAACAGCAAGAATGAGCTTGGACACACTCAGGCCTTTTGGCGAATGTTCACGGGGAGGAAAAACAAGTGAGAGAGAGAGAGAGAGAGAGAGAGAGAGAGTAGATGTTTGTTGCGTGGAGGGTTGTTGGAGCGCAGCGCAGCACATGGCCCGCGCAGCATTCCCCGACATGTGAACAGCAAACACAGGGCATAACTGGGCTCCACAGGCAAACAAACAGGGTTTTTAAGGCCCAACATTTATTCGGACCTTTTTTTTTTGTCCCAAACAGGACACCTCGGAATCCCGCTTTAAATTTAGGCCTGGAAAAAAGGGTCTGTGTGACCCCCTGTTTTTCATTTAACACACTTATTTGCTGTGGCTATTTGGAGCTTTGAGAGGCAGGGAAGTGGAGGGAAGGAGGGGGGGAATGCCCAAGGAGAGTATTTTAATCCAGGAGCAAACAGGAGCGTACGTGACAGGGGGAAAATAATTGGTTTGTGTGAACGTGCGTGAAGGTTTGTCTCCGCGCCGGGACGCAGTGTGGACCTGACAGAGTGTTGTGAACGCCTCCCTGGCTTTGTTTGTTTGGCTTTTTTTTCTCCCAAAACAGAGGAGCACATTTGGAGGCCGCGGCCGCTCACCTGGCCCACGTCCACCTCGTGAGTGTACTTGCGCGCCGTGGCGCCATTTGTGGTGAAGATGGCCGTGCCGTTGCCGTAGGGGTTGCCGTTGACCAGCCCGATGGCGTCGTCCAGGGTGTCGGCCTCCAGCACCACCAGCACGGGCCCGAAGATCTCCTCGGTGTAGCACTTCATGTCAGGCTGGGGGGAGCACAACGCAGGGCGGGGTTGCTCGCGGCCAATCACGCGAGCGCAAAAAAAAACCCGGCGCCGTTTTTGTTTTGTTTTCTTTAGCCTCTGGTACGTACGGTGACGTTCCCGATGATGGTGGGCCCCACGAAGTTGCCGTTCTCGTAGCCCTTGACCTTGACGCTCCGCCCGTCCAGCAGCAGCTCGGCGCCCTCGTCCACGCCGCTCTGCACCAGGCTGCAGACTCGCTCCCGGGCTTGCGGGGAGATCAGAGGCCCCACGTCGGCTCCGGGCTGGTCTCCTGTCAGGGCACCCCCCCCCCGCATCACACAATCACACCCCCCCCCGAAACAACCAGCTATAAGGTTACATGCCGTGGCACATTACGGGGCACTGACATTCAGAAAAATTCCTCCGCCGCAAACATGCCAAAGCCGGGACGAGGGGCACCCTGAGGCAACTCCCTCCGAAATGGATACTTGTGGGTTTCCTGTGCGCTGCGCAAATTAAACTCCATATCGCTGGCGTGGGGAGGACGCCGATTTACTTCAGATCAACTTCTTTTTTTTTTTTTCCTCCTTTTTCTCGAAAGGAGCCGATGCCCTAAACCGCCATTTAAGGCCCGGGCCGCAGATTCTGCCCACAAATTTGCAGCATGGCTGACTCAACGAGTCCTCGCTGCCTCGGGGGGCCTCCTCCCGATGTAAAGCTGCGACACGGCATCGGGCGAGAGGCGAGGTCAAGGCGGCGTGGGTGGCCCCCGCAAGAGGGGGGAGGGAGGGGGGGTGGGGGGGGACAGAGGTTAAGTCGACGGGGTGGGGCGCACCTGCGTTCACGCGCAGAGCCTTGGCGCGCTCCACCAGCTCCGGCAGCCAGCTCCGCGCCTCGCCCACCAAAATGGCCGTGGACAGCGCCATGCAGCGCTGACCGGCCGCCCCGAACGCGGCGCCCAC
>JAUESF010000048.1:1934356-1947442 GCA_032274765.1 Malacoctenus tetranemus
TCTCTCTCTTCTCTCTCTCTCTCACACACACACACACACACACACACACACACACACACACACACACACACACACACGGGCGGCAAAGCGCGGCAACCCCAATTCGTCCTGGTGTCAACCAGGTCTTTGTGCTGGCTGCATGCGGGAGCGGGTCCCCCCCCCTACCCCCACCCACCCACCTGCACGGACCCCCGACTGTTTTTTGATTTAATTAAAAGAAAGAGGGGGGCATCAATTTTCGACTGCGTGGCGGGGAGATGACAGTACACAAATTGAAAGTAAGCATCTCAGTGGAGAGGTGGTGGGGGTGTGGGGGTGGTGGTAGTGGTGGAGGAGGAGGGGGCCTTATCATTAACATGGAGGACAATTCTGTGTGCGATATAACAAGATTAGAAACATTATTATCGTTTCACTGGCGGGCGTGGAGCGCTGCTGCGGAGTGATACGTCACGCCTGCAAACAAAACTACAGGACGACAAACAGGCCATGGTGGTGGTCGTCACATGGAGCTGTACCTGCGCAGAGCCAAGCGTGTTTTCTATTGTCTAGACTGGTTCCTTTGGGAGGGTTCGTGTTTGCTGCTACTTTACCCCACACAGCAGTGATTATGTATCTCAGAAGTGATTATATACGCCCCCCTTCCTCTCCCCCACCTCCTCCTCCTCCTCCTCCTCCAGCGCAGATCCCGTGCTTTAGTGATGGGCTCTGGTTTCGAGGCGATCCGGAGGAATGTGAATGGGCTCCGGGCTCGAGGAGGAGCGCTGTTAATGAACAGTAAAGACAGATGAGTGTGCCGCCCCCCCCCACCCCCTCACCCCCCCACCCCATGCCTCGATTGGATTACCGAAGCTGCAGTTGGGGACGGATAGCTGTCGATGTGCCAAGTGGCTGTTAGCTCGGCCAGTTTCACCAATAAACAAAAAAAAACAGTGAAGTATTGTCAGGCAGCCTGCTTCCTGGCATGGAGGGGGGGGGGGGCTGCTGGGTTTCCCAGGCTGATGTCATGTTGCCCGTGAAGGCGATGACGGGCACCGCGCATGTCGGCGGACACCAGGGGCCCCCGTCTCCCACCGACGAGCGCGAGAGGAGCCGGTGGGGAGCGTTATCAATCAGCCGGCGTCCCCACGGAGGAGCTGCTGCTGGCGTTTGCCGCGGAAGTCCCACTCATCGTGATCCATATAAAAGGGGGCCGCGTGATGTATTAGAGCGGGTGAGCAGAGGAGAAGGGTGGCGGGGGGGGGGGAGAGGCGGCGCTGACACATGACTGACAGCTCATTTGACGGGCCCCGGGAAAGTGTGTGTGGGGAAGTTTCAATCTCATCTAATGCCGGCGAAGGAATGGAGCCGCGGCGCGAGATTATGTTTTCATGTCATATCCCCACCACCACCACCACCACCACCACCACCACCACCACCAGCACCACCCCTCCCCGCAGGACAAACACCAGCCGGATGGGACGAATGTGATGTGGGCGACCCTCGGTCGAGATGCCGCCAGACGCCCCCCCCCCCCACAATCCCCGGCTGACCCGCGGACTCGCCCGCCACCCACCTGATCGGCTTCGGCGAATCAGGTTTCTGAGGCAAAAGGAGAAAAAAGAAAAAGCACAACAAGAAAACCGAGCCCTCAACTCAAAGCCATATCTGTGGGTAAACAAAAACATTTTTGGTGTCATGCATTATCAATCAGCCTCCGTCTCGCGGGGCAAACAGGTAATCTCTGTCATTCAATCGCTCCACCGCAGGAGCGCGCTCCTGCCGACACAGGATAGCCACGAAAACACACATTAATATTAAGTGCAGGGGGGGAGATCGCCTGCTCTCTCCAGGCCTGCTCGCTCTGGCCTGCTCTCCTCCATAAGAGCAGAACATCCAAGCCGACCCCCCCCCTCCCCCCCTCCCACCCCCTTGTGAAAAATCAATAAGTCTTACTCGGCGGTGGAGACTCGCGTTCACGTCTCCCTTATGATGAATGTCTTTGTTATAAATGTAAATCTGAGCGGAGCGACGCGGGCCTCGTGGAAAGTGTGTCCACACACCTCGGCGCGGAGGTCGCCGAGGTCACCCAGCTTCCCTTAATTACACCAGAAATGTAAAATTATTTTACCAGAAAACTATTAAAGCCCAGGAGACTCGAACCTCCCGACGCGTGCTCCCACAATGATCAATCATAGCGGGCTAATTAGCCATTTTACAGCTATTAAAAAAAAAAAAAAGACACTCAGCCCTTTTCATTATGCCCCATCTATTTTCCCAACATTATGGCCTTCTCTTTTTTTTTTTTTTTAACTTTTGAAAGTTATTACAAACTTCTGCTGCGCTGAGGAACAAAGCCTGAGTTTTGCATATTGGACACAGCAGGCTCCCCTCTCTCTCTCCCCCTCTCTCTCTGCAGCCACAGTTTGATTCACAGAATGAGGTCAGCAGTTGGCCCGCGAGCGTTGAGTGTCAGCTGCTGTTTTTCCATTGAAACCGACGACACCCGGGTGTTTAGCCCTCCGACAAGGCCGACGCCGGCCTCCCCAGCAGCCCGCTGACCACAGAACCTGATCCCGCGCCGTCGAGCAACTGCGCCTGCCCGGCCTCAAAACCCCCGCTTGTTCCCACATGTCGTCGCGCACACTAGACTTGGCTCCTCCCCCCCACCCGCTGCCTTCCCCTCTTACCTCCTTCGCAACTCCGGCTCCGGCGCCTTCTGACGGCGTCCATATTTCCCTGCTAATTCCGCGGAAGCCCCCTGCAAAACGTTCGTATTGTCTGAGTGATCATTAAAATTTATGGCTAAGCTGGCTCCATCCAGCTTGCGAGGCCTCGCCGGCATAAGTCACAATTATGCGATGACACCGGATGACGAACCGCTCGCGCTGCCCCCCCCACCCCCCCCCGCGTCCGGGTGCCAGTAAAATGATGTAATTAGCCCACCTCAGAGGTGAGCGCCGCAGATTGGATAAGTTATTAAATGTTTGGATGAACCCGAGCTCCATTTCCCTAACTACCGCTGTCTTCCTCTGGCTCCCCCCCCCTCCCCCTGCTCCCTCCCTGCTTCCTCCATTAGCCCATTAGCAGTTATGTGATACTATATGCTGATGGGGCAGTGGACAGAGAAAGTGGGTAAATTAAGCCTGACCACCGCCGGTGTTTATGGGCTGCTCTCGTAAGGTGCCACTGAAGGACGCGGTGCGGGAGGCGTGCACGGTACGGGGATGGAGCGCGCCCGACGCGCACGGTAACGTGAGCTCAGCTGAGTTTGTAAACCGACAACAAAAAAAACCAAACCTGACCTTCGTTATGCTGATTGCATTCAGAGGATGTGGTCTGCGTCCGGTGGCTGGCCGCGCTCGTCGCTCACACCGGCAAACATGTCAGATTTAACCCGTCAGATCGCTCAATTTGTCCCCAGTTAAGCTGTAATGGAAGGCGGCGCGCCGGGGGGTGACGGCGCGACGCCTGCCGCCGGGCCCTTGGGCCACCACCGCCGTGTGCGTCGTGCTCCACCAGAGGGTGTCACCAAGCGTGACTGTGTGTTATTCACACTGACGAGTTCCACTGTTCACTGTCACCTCTCATTGTGGGGGGAAATAAGCCAGTGGAAGGGAGCTGGGATCAGGAGGGGAGGGGGGGGGCTGAAGACTGGATGACTGGTCTGAGGTCAGGGGGAGCCCAGACTGGACGGAGAGAGGCTGGACGCTGAACCGGCTCCAGCACATTCTTGCAGACAAGAGGCGGAAGCCGAGGCGAGTGTGTGTGGCCTCGCCCGGGGGGGAGGGGGGGCCCGGGTGTTGATGGTGTTTGATTTGCCGCGAAGGCCGGAGCAGCGGGGCCCCAGCCGAGTCCAGGTTGGCCCAGCGGGCCCGCCGAGAGTGACACTTCCTCTCGCTGTCCCGTCCTGTGGAGAGCCCTGACAGCGAGGGGGGCCGGGTGCTGAGCCGCGTCCCCCCGTTCATCATCACCACAACCAGCCACCCACAGCGGTCAGGGAGAGGGAGGGCGGGAGAAGGGAGGGGAGGGGGGGGGCGGCTCGGTTATCTGTGTCACCCCCACTGTAGCTACCACCACCCCCTCCCTCCCCCCTCCCTCTTCCATTCGTCCTCCTGCTCTGTCTTTGGCGCGTCTCCAGAGAGACCAAAGAGCCGGTCTCTGCCGGCCCGCCTGATTGTTTTTGTTCCTGCAAGCAGACAAATGGAGTTTGGCCTCTTACAAAAGAAAACGCCCGAGCTCATCTGATCTTACTGCCCTAAGGAGTGGCCTGGCCTGAAGGGCCAGTGATTGGAAAATTACAGTGCAGCTCCAGCCACATTGTCACCGAGTCTCGGGGCCAGACTCCCTTTTTTTTTCCTTCTTCTCTTTTTTTTTCTTCCCCCCCTCGCACGTGCGAGAGGCCATCAAGCCGGTGGGCCGACCGCGCACTCTCAGGCTGCGCCTCACAATGCTAATCTAGCAACTCATTTGTGCAGTAATTTGAACGCGTTCTCTCAACGTTGACGACACATTTTATCAAATCGCATGTGAGAGTTTTGGTCTCGGGGTAAAGAAAAAAAATACCTGTTGCAGCTGCGGAGTGAGGCTGAAGCCCCCCCACCCCCACCCCCACCCGCTGTCCCTGCGTCACGAGAGGCTCTCTGATAAGTGATTACAATTGGGGAGCAAGGAGGAGTAAAACAAGAGCCTTGTCAGCACGGGCCCTCCAGAGCTGAGGTCAATTTCGCCCCTCTGATTGCGTCTATTTTTGTGCCGTGTGCGCGCGCGTGTGTGTGTTTGTGTGACCGTGCAGGGAGGGGGGGGGGGGGGAGAGACACGGGCGGCCGAGTTTACTGTCGCCTCATTGAAGCCATCATCATCATCATCATCATCATCACCTGACGAGCAGACGCAGAGTCGCCCGGCTGTCAGATTCGCCCTTTTGTTTTCTCTCATCCCTCCCCCCCTCCTTTTTTTTTTAACTCTCCCTTCCTTCCTCTCTCTCTCTCTCTCTCTCTCCTTCTTCTTCCTCTCATCCCCCTATCTCTGCTCCTCTTCCACCCCTTTGGCCCTGGCCCTCTGCCTGCTCTTTCGCTCTCCTCCCCCCCCTCCCTCCATGTTCGCAAATCACTTCTTCCCGTGTCAGCAGGTAAATTGTTTTGTCCTCCCATTCCCTGCTTTCATTACCTTGTGTAAATTAAGCGATATGTCGTCCACCGGTGCGCGCCAGAGCCCTCGCCGCGCCAACGCCAAAATCATGAGATTTGGCATAATAAATGAAGACAAACTGGCAGTCGCAGTTGCTCCTCTCCGCCGCGCGGCTCGCCTTCATTATTCGCTTAACTTGCCGGAGAAAATGACTTAACCCTGACCCGTGTATTACGTCCCATATTCACTCCAGATAAAAGCCTTTTTACAGCGCACAACAATTTATATTCCGGCAAAGAGGCTGCTTTTCTCTGTCAGTTTTCCAATCTCAGCTCCTGAACACACGTCATTAAACTTGTCTTGCCTTCCTGTATTTGTCCATCAGTCCTTCTTTTTACATAAAATCTGGCAGCATTATTCTGGGCTTTGATGGCACCCACTCATTTTTCCCCCCCCTCCTCGGCGTGTTTGATTGGAAGAAATATAGCCGGGGCCGGGGCTATCTCCTCTCCTCTGTGGAATCATGCACTTGATGAAATAGTGTTCCCTCAGCAAGAATAATAAAAACAGACTTGTGCATTACAGGGGGCTCTCAATCTGCCAGCCGAGGGGCTGGGCCGAGCGACGGAACCCACCCTGCCTTCCTGACAGATTTTTATAGTTATCCCAGCAGATAAATGGAAACGGGTGGCCGGGCCGGTGCTGGGGGGGGGGGGGGGGGGTGGAGGGGGGGGGTGGAAGGCCACCCCCGCAGCCCATGGGCGCCTGGCTGCGAGGCTGGACAAACGGCGTGATGTGTGGCGCGAGCGCCGAAGGCTCAGGAGGGGACGAGGACGCTGTGAGACCACTCCCCGGGTTTGTCCCCCCCCCCCGTGTCCGGGGGGGGGCAATCGTCGAGAAATTATTGCCCCCGGTGCACGGCCGCATGCACACAGATAAAAATCCAACGTTAAACGTGTGATTCCGACTTCCTGCATGATTTGTTTTTGCGTGAATAAACCTTCAGCACCAGTCTGGTGGGTCGGCATGAGGGGGGGCGGTGTGTCGCCGGGGTCCGTGAAGGTGTGAAAGGTGATTGGTGGTGATCGGTGGTCACTGTCCCAATTTGCAGGTGTCAGCATTACTATATTATCAGGCTCGGTTGAGTGTAACAGGTCACGGGCACTTTGCATAAGGTCTCTCGCTCACTGGAACTGGAGCACGGCCGCGCGAGCAGCTGCAGCAGCTACCGGCCTGTTTCCCCCTGGTCGCGGTGCCACGCCGAGGCGGCTGAGAGCGCGTTAAAGAGGAGGTCAGCACGGGTGGTTTCTATTGGACCAGCTTCTGGCTTAAGAAACGACGTGTTTAACGTGATTTTAAACTCATCTTAAATTTCTCGCTGATCCTGCGACGCAGGTCTTCCTGGAACAAGGTGGGGGGAAAAAAACTGGGCTCGTCATCATCGTAATAACGAGACAGAAATCCTGGAGTCGGAGGAAAGTTCCGCTGCAGATTGCGCCCGAAGCTTTTCGCCTTCGGGGAAGATAATCAGCCATAAACGGCGCCCGTTCCCAACGTCTCCACCTAACAGGCTCTGATTAATCAGCCGAACTGAGCGGGCTAATCAATCCACCTCTAGTGCTTTCCACGCTGGGCCTGGAGAGCTATGTATAGTCTGCATCCTCCTCCTCCTCCTTCCTTCTCCTCCTTCTTCTCCTCCTCCTCTGTTCAGCTGTTTTTTCAAAGAGGGGAGACAGTCGTAGCTTCTTGCCCTTAAACAGTGCCGGCGTGTCTTAATGAAGTGTTTGATGTTCCAGTGGATCGTTCGTTAGAAAACAATCGATGCAAAATATGTGAGTGAGAAATTATGTCAGCGATCACCAACGTTACACTGTCGAATCTGTAGAAACCGGCTGGAGCACACACACACACACACGCACGCACGCACGCGTACGCACAAATGCACACACACACACAGGGAGAACATGCAACCTCTGTACCGAAAGGCCTCATCTGGGTTCGCCCCGACTTCTCGAGCGACCCCACCTCATCCAGCTCCGGGCGCGACTCTTCTGTCGGTTCACCGAGTCCAAACGAAACGTCTGATACGTCTGTAGAACTGTGACAGACATCGAAACGTGAAGGAGCTCCGGTTGTACAGATGCAGTTTTGGCACCGGGTGGAAGGAGAGGGACCCCCTCCTCCCTGAGGGCGGGGGGGGGGGGGGGGGGGGGGGGGGGGGGGGGGGTGAGGGAGGGAGGCGATCCAAACAAAGAGAGAAAGAAAAAAAAAAGCCCCCCACAACAACAACTCCAATCCAACTCATTTTTTACTGTATGAAAGTTTCGCAAGGTCGTTGGGAGAGCGCGGCGCTCCCACAATACCTGAATACAGATTTGTTTCCTTGTTCTTACAAGTCACGGAGACGCGAGTCTTTAAGCGATCATTATTACCATACAAATAGACAGATCTATTTAACAACCCCCCCTTTTTTATCGCATAACACTTATTCTTTAGTGTTGCTCCCTGAAAGGCACTGAAATGCGTCCCCCCCCCCACTCTTCCCCTTCCTCTCCCCCCCTTTTTTTTCTTTTTTTCTCGGGGAAATCGTCTCCGGGTTGATAAAGGCTCAGAGCAATAGAAGAAGCAAGGCTGACATCTTCTTAAGAGATGATAGGAGAGCCAAATCAAATAGGATGGAGCAGTCACTCTTTTCACAGATAGGTAGCTCATTTCTGGTGGCGGAGAGTTTGCATCCCTAGTGGCGCTCTGCCCGGGAAAGATAGCTCGCTCGGACTCCATTCATTATTTCTTTTCCCTGCCTCCCTCCTTTCACATCTTCGCCACCCTCGCCTCCTCCACCCCCCTCTCTCCACCACCACCACCATCACCACCCACCCACCCCCTCCGCCCCTTCTTTTCGCTTTAATGAGTCGCCTATTTTTCTCGAGTGTTGATGGCGATCTCGGAATTTAGATTTGGAGACAAAATGTTTAATCACAGGCGTTTCTCTTTTTTTCTCTCCGTTTGTGAGGAAGAGGCAAAAAAAAATCAATTATTTCCATTAGACAATGCTGATTGGAAATGAATGGAAGTGGTCGCGTTTTGAAACAAAGGCTCCACAGAGGCACAAGATAAGTGTCAGTCTGCCCACCCCACCGCCCCTCTCTTGCCCCATCACCCCCCCCCCCACCCGCCCCCTCCCGAGGTGTGATATGTGGTTGGGCTTAATAAGCAGTTTGCAAACATTTGCTGTTAAATGCATGCAGAGCGTCAACGATAGTGATACAAGAACGGGCATGATAACTGTATAACACAGTGTCTGTTGGACACACGCACGCACGTGCACGCACACGCACACTATTAATGATGTTTTCCATTCGTTCACCGTTTCCATGCCAGTTGGCTTCCAGTCTCTTTGCCCTCGAGCCCCCACTTATCGCCAAAAAAAACGGGGTCAGCAGCAGCTCACTCGGCCACAGTTGCTTCCTCCAAAAACATTGCAGTGAAGCCAAACACACATTCTAACTAAGCCTTCAAAATAAAAGCAATACTCGCATGCGTCTAGATTGTGAAGCCTTGAGGCCCACCTGTGACGTTCGGGGTGGTCTCGGACCCCTGTTCTATATTGGTTTAGGGTTGAATTGTGCTGAAGACAATGCCAGTTCACACTGGGTGAGGACTCCGCGGACAGTGTGTCTCACACAGAGGGACACACAGTATCACCAACTGACTCTGTCTCCCCCCCCAACCCCATGCAGGGAGCACATGCCAGCCCCTGCGCCAGAGGACAGTGGACGGGCACCAAGCTGGGACCCCCTGCCTGGGAGGCCTTGCGCGCTCGCTCACTCTGCAACCCGGCAGATTTTGCCCCGAATAACAGATGTCCCGGTCGGTGCTGACGTACATTAACTTTAATAATATCACTCATTTGCTGGTGATTGATTCTCTCCTTGACATTTGCCGCGGCGCCGTCTCTGCGAGCTGACTTTCCCCGCCGCACTGCAGGAACTCGCGCACTATTTACTGTCAGCCCCTAATGAATGGCGCGCAGGCTCCGCGCGTACTCAGTGAAGAGCACTCTGCTATCGTATCCCCCTGCAAATCCCATTGAAAATTATTTATAAAAATTAACTTCTCTCGCGGAGAGCTCATTGAAAAGAAGAATTACATGACAGATAAAACACTTTATCGGCAGTGAAAGACGAGACAATGTGCGCAGAGAAATTGGGAAGATGGCAGAAACAATGAATATTAAGTGCCTAAGAATCTCAAGCTGCTGACTAAATTGAAACAGTATATCCTGAGGGGGCAAGGTTTCCAAATTGCTAATTACTGCCTCTGAAAGGGGGCTGTTTCTGATATGTTTGCTTGTGAAAGGCTGCCACTTAATGAAGCAGTGGCTCAAGTTTTTCCCCCCTTTCTTTTTTTAATATTCCCACTCTCCCGGCTTTGCGGGGCTCTCTCCGGACTCTCCTCCCAGGCCAGAACAATGGCGGGCCCTGGAGCCCAGCTTCCCCACAGGCCCCGGCGAGGAGGAGGCCGGGGGCTGGGTACTGAGGGAGCCGCTCAGCATGCTGAAATATGGCGGCGGCAGATAAGGTGGCAGCGGCACAGAGAGGCCCTCTCCCATGGGCCCAGGGGGAAATTTGCAGTTATTAAGAGGAAGATGAGAGCGATTAAATGGCTTTTGTACTCATTTTCACAGACTCTTTCCTCTTTTTTTTATTATTTGGACTGCCTTCATCTGATAGATGAAAAGAAGTGGTAAATTACTTTTTTTTTTGCTTCATTCAGGGACAACATGAGCTTCCAGGAACAATTCGTCATTACTGAGGGCTGTCACACATCATAAAACATGTACCAGTTTGGCTATTGTTTTAAAAAAAAGGTATGGAAGCAATGGCATTACTGTAATCTACAAACTGGGCGATTACAAATGAACATGGTTTCTGGACTTTGTTTGAAGAAGTTAACAGAACGTGACACCCAGACTCCTTCAGGGGGTTGGACGTAATTACATGGAAAGTTGTAGGATTTCATGCGACCCACAGCCAGGGAGCACGGCAGCCATGTTTCCCCCCTGTTTCCCTCCAGTCCTGCCTGAAACTGTGAGTCATATTTTAGTTTGCTTTTACTTGAGGTTGACAGGTCGCCACTCCCTTACAGGGCAACACTGAGACACAATATGGCGTAAGCACAAACAAGTTGGGGTCACTTGGTTGAGCTGATGTGCGTGCATGCACAGGGACAGCATGCAGACTCCACACAGAAGGGCCCCACCTGTGTACAAACACGGGGGCCGTCCTGTGCAAGGGCAGAAACCAGAGAGCCAAAGAAATTGCCCCGTAAAATGACTAACGGACAGAGGGTGTGGGGAGGCAGACCAGCAGACCCAGGAGGTGTGGAACAAGGAGGGAAGGGCAGAGTGCAGGGTGGACTGGCCGAGCTGGAGTGAGGCGCCGGGGGAAAGTGACTGAGGAAGAACGAATGCAGACCGGAAGTAGGTGCGAGGAGTTCAGGGAGCGGGTGGGGGGGGGGGGGCGGTCGGAGCAAGTGCCAGTTGGTGGGGGGGGGGGTAAGGCTGCGGCTGGTGAGTGGCGGCAAACTGGCTGACGAAGACGGGCAGGTCGACAGGAGCCGATCCAGAGCGGACAGACAGGCAGGTGAGCAGTGGAGGTGGAGGAATCCAAACTTGTAGACAGGGAGCTTAAATCTTGTTCTCCTGATGAGCCGCAGCTGCGATCACCCTGTGCCTGCAATCACCTGATGGAAACCACCTGCCCGTCCTCCTCTGCTGCTGCTCCTGTTCACGCCCACCAGAATGGAGAGAGACAGGGAGGGAACAGCTTGCACTGCACTGGCTCAAACCACAGCGGGCATGACAGACTGTGGTGTCACAGACTGTGTTGCACCCGAAACTCAGACTTTAGTTCAACTTTTGTGAAAATCTTTCCTTTAGGATTTTCAAAGCAGGATGCTGGGCCACTATCTGGGCCCAGTGGAGCGAGAGGAACACTGTTTCACACCAGGTTAAGGGTCTTTCTGAGTGAATAACCCTCTTTTTAAATGAGTGAATATAGGAAATGAAGGAAAATGGTGTTTGCTAAATCTTTTTAAATAATGCCTTATTGGAGAAGAAAATTCTAATGAATGTTATTGTCAATATTCTGTCATACTAACCACCACCTGCTCTCAGAAAATCCAAAATAATGTACAGATGTGTAAAAGACAAAACCACAATTACAGCGATGTATTTGTGACCTCTGGAAACTGAGTCCTTTAATGAGCGAAGTGAATATTTACACAAATGGATGTTTATGAAATGTATAAAAAAACGTATTTCACTTATATGAGCTCTGTGTCAAAGCGGGGCCGCAGAGCTGCTTAGTGACAGTATTTATCACCCTCCGTGCAGGCCGTCCGTGCCCCCGCCCCGCCCCCTCCTTATAGTCTGCCGCTGCGGTGACGTCACCGTGTTTTGGAGGAGCGTCGCAGCGAGCCGCGGCCTCCTGATTGGCCGCGCGTCAGGGGCGGAAGTGCGTGTGCCGTCCCAGCTGTGCGGAAAACAAAAACAAGACAAGCTGCGACATGGTGAGTGCTCCTCTCGACAACGGCGCACCTCTTATTCCCCCCCCGCCTCTCATTTCACGCTCCTCGGACAGCTATGCGGCGCAGGGTGGTCGCCCGAGGCTCGCTGGGCCGCCGCCGCCGCGCGGCCGGTTCCGGCGGCTCGTTACCCCGCGGAGCTCGTGTCCGTCCTTGACGCCGAGCTCACGTGTTGAGCTGTTGTTATGTAACGCGGGCAAGCACGCAGCATGCGGAGCCTCCCCGCTGCCGTTCGCAGGCAGTCGTATTGCACAGCAGCACGGACGCTCCGTGCCGCCGCGGCTCAGCTACCGGGAGCTCCTCAACACCTCCAAGGCTGCGTTTCTCCAGGATGTGGAGGGGCTGGCTGGCTCCGTGTAGCCGCCACCCCCCTTCCCCTTCCCCGCGCTGCTTCATGCTGCTGGAAGTGAGAGCTGTGACTGTTGTGTTACTCGCAACCCCGTTGGTGGTTGAATCTTGACAACACGTGCTTTCTTTTCAGTGCCAACAATAATCATAGTAAATAAAGATCAATACAGGTGACAGAACATAGAGTCAGTGGAGGGAGCGGTGGGCCTCCTCTGGGGGAGCAGGAGAGCTAGCAGGAACAGTCAGGAGGTCATGTGGTAGCAAGAGTGATGGAAGCATTAGAGTGTGAGCCAGGACCAGTGAACACTGGTTCACTGATACTGGAGCTGACAGTGATGCTACCAGAAAGTTCAACAGAAAGGGGTGTCTGTCATCGCTGAACTCGAACCCCTGGTTCCTAGAGGCTCAGCGTCCTCTCTGACTGGTTCAGTTGTTGACATAAATGACTTATTCAATCTGATGAATTTAACATGAGGACAGAGGTGGAGAAGGAAATTGAGACAAAAGCGTTGTTTTTTTTAGACAAGTTTTGAACACATTGTGATTCAAATATTTTAGAAAGAAAACAAAGTTTTCAATTGTTGTTGTTTTTTAATTTTTATTTATATTTTTTAAATTTACTTTGAGGATGCCCCTGCAGAGGTAGGCGATCCAGTCCTCTTTCAGCTGTCCCTCTTCCGAATGCTCCAGCAGATCAGTGAGGGAACCGCCGCCGCAGAACTCCTGCACCAGCCACATCTCATCCGCCCTGATGCTGCTCCTCTTGACGAAAGCCCCGTAGTAGGCAACCATGTTGTCATGTTGAGAGAATCTCCTAGCAACAGTGTTGTTTTCGTCTCCGATGACCGTAACCGACTTCTTTCATTGACGCCCCTTTTCTTTCATGACGATAACGAGACAGTGACGAGCTAAACGTGACTCTTTGAAGATGAAAATGTGACCAGTTGTGTGTGAGTTTTCATTGACAAGACGAGACTGGACGGACATGTTGGTGGGTGGTCTGTCCAACGGTCAAAGTGCTTTACGTTTCTGCCTATAGTGCGT
>JAUESF010000048.1:1950058-1961468 GCA_032274765.1 Malacoctenus tetranemus
TAAATAAACATTATCAGTTCAGTGTAAAGCACACAAATGTTAACTGTGCCGGTGGTCGAAATACCAGGATTAAAAAACCATCACAAAAAAAAAGAGCAATAAAGACGCGGGAGCTCCAAAATCCGAAAAGCCCTTTTTACCCTTTAAATGGAAAGTTACCAAGGCAGTTAAACCCATAACATAAAAGTCACGGGCATAACTACGATCAGACAGGAGCAATTAAACAAGGCGACATTTAGGATGATCTACGCTGCCTGTCTTCATCGAGCCACTTGTCAATATTCAGCATGTCTCCGGCTGAACCAAAGAAGAGGGGGACAAAAAAAGAAGAAGAAGTATCACAATCACGCCACTCCACTTTAAAGTATTGAGTTGACATTAAAAATGAATGATCGCGTCTCTTCATCCTCATCTCCCATCGCCCAAATGATCATCAGGGAGGGATCTTTGATAGTTACGCCTCCGGGCATCTGCCAGCTCATTATTTCCTTTCGAGAAATATTGTCACAAATAAATAGGTGACTCGCTGCCGTATTGATTTGTTTTGAAATGAAGTCCTGTCCCGGGCTGGGTAATTAAAGCTGGGCCCGTCCCCGGGTCCCACGCCGCTCCCCTCCTGTGTGCATTTTAGTTAGCGAAGCTAAATGTGGCTCTTAACTGGCAGCAGAGTGGGACGTTATATCAGCACAGCGAGGCACACGACAGCGCCGTGTGTATCTCCACTTATTTAGATAACGCTCGCTGTGGTTTACGTCGGATTTCTGACCCTCGTGAAGCTCGTTTATGTCGGGTCGTCCACTGAAAGCAGCAGTTCTGCTTAAAGCGTGAGAGAGTGTTTACATCATAAACAAGGCTTATACTCGGACATCACCAAATAGCAACAGAGTTTGCATGTTCTTTCTGTGCACTCCAGCTCTCAATTTATTTCCACCATTTAAACACATGCAAACGAGGTTGATTGAAGTGAGTTTAACTTGTTCGCATGTGTGTGTGTGAGTGAGATTGTGTATGTGTGTGTGTGTTGGCCTGGCGATGGACTGGCAGTCTGTTGTGAATTGTGAGGTCTCAGAGGTAAAAACAAACCAAAAAAAAAAAAGGTCAGAACCCTCTGATTTATATTTGTTTTGTGGTCCTGACAGTGTGTTTCCTTTGCCAGGCCTCATTGTTTGTCCACCACATAAAATACATGTGAGCAGGAGACATTTGAAGTAAGCCATTATGGAGCGGCGGGAGGGCTTTACATCTTGGGGTTTAATTTGCGCTGACCTCTCTAGCCCCTAAACGGTACTTGTTTTCTTACTTTATGGAAAAATCAATAGCCGTTCTGACAGAAAACAGCTCCGGAGAAGAAATAAATGGGAGCGGCGTGGCACGCTGTCAATCATTTCTCACTTACACCACGCCAACACCCTTGATTGCTGCTCAGTAGACTGCCACAGTGCACTGAGGGCTGAGCAATCGAGTGGCCGGGCCCTGACGGAGGCAAAGGATACGAACAAATGGCAGCAGTGATGAGAGGTTGACAGTGGTACAACAGCAGTATTTATACCCTGACAGCGTCCGCTCCATTTGATGTCGGACACAGATGCCATTGTTGAAATGCCTTTTTCGAGTCTGCGTTCGATCCTGGAGCCTTTTTTTCCCCCCCTCTCTCTCTTTTTCTTTCTTTTTTTTACTTCTCACACACGGAGTGTCTGGTCTCTCAAAACGTCGCCTCTCCTCAAGGTCACTCCCCTTCTGAGCGCGCGGCGCCCGAGCTCTCGCCTTCAGCCACCCAAGTGCAGGGAGAGCAGATGTTGGTGGCTCCAGTTGGGCTCCACATCCTTGATTAGAGCCGGCGCCGGCCTGCTGGCAGCGAGGCCACCTGGCGCCCAGGCTGGCCCCGCCGAGCAGGCCTCACCTGTGGGTAGCCGCCGCTCCCGAGCGCCGCCGCCGCCGCTGTCTCCAGCTGAGCGACGGCTGACAGGCGACAAAACAAAGGACGTGCGCCTCTCCGGCGCGCGGCTTTATCGCGCCGTGATTTATATTTTCCCAAACTCTGCGAGGAGTTTTTTTTTTTTTTTTCCTCCTTTTTCTTTTTCGGAAGGCACCGCAGCATTTGCCCAAGTTAATTTTCATAAATCTCTGAGACTAATCCAATTACTGCAGCTCAGGGAGGGTGGGATAACCTTCTAATCAGACACCCATGGAAGAGGGCATGGATTTGGGTTGGGGCGGCTTGTTTGAAGAGCCCACAGATCCATTGTTATCAGCACTTTGCCCCCCCCTCCCCCCCTCCCCCCCCAGCCCGCCTCTCCCCACCCGTCCCTGCTCCGACTCTGCCTCTTCTTTATTCCTCTGCAGAATGAGCCCGGGCTCAATAAATGGCGGCTTGCCTGTAATCTCTGTGCAAACTGCTCTGCCTGTCCCAGGAGCCGGGGATTATATCCTAATGATTAGTGCTCATCTGGATACTGTGTTTTGCTTCACCTCTCCGGCTTGTGCGGAGACAATGGCGCCATGTGAGGAGCGCAGCCTTTTCCCCAAACACTGGAATGCATTTTTTGTTTTGCTTCGCGTCCCCGTCCCCCCCCCTCCACCCTGGGTTCATCACCCGCCCTGGCGCCCGTATCGTCTTGTGCTCGCCGGCGCGTGGTCCTTAAGCAAAGATCCACGTGTGGCGAGTTCGTCTCGAGTGTTTGTCAACTTCTCCCTCCCACAAAGGTCACAGCTGAAGCAGGGAGCGCTTCCTTTGGTCCTGAGAAAAATGGGGGGGTCTCAATTATTAATGGCATTAATTAGGCAGTACTTAATGGAAACGGTCTCACATCGGCCCTGTGCTGCTTCAAGCGACATCACATTACACCTTTAATACGGATAAATAGTTAATGGGAGTCTCTAATTAATTGTTTATGGCTGTGATTCCTTTTCAAAGTTTGCACGAAATCCCCTCGGCAGGGGGCGGGCCCGGGCGCGGGGGTGTTTCAGCGCGGCCACGCGCACCCCCCCCCCCCCGTTCCTCGCTCCTCCTGCAAGCCGGTGCAGGGAAGCGTGAAAGCAGGGTCGCAGGTATTTGTGGGACCTACGGCTGCGCCCTCCGTCCACGTTAGCAGTGATGTCGGCTCCGCATGCCAGCGCATGTATCCAGAGGTGGAGTGCAGCTGAGGAGAGGCCTGTGGAGCCCAGGGAGGGAAAAAAGAGCTGAGAGAAGTAGGAGTGGAGGTGGTGGTGGTGGTGGTGGTGGTGGTGGTTCCTAAGGGGGAGGGGGAGGGCTGCTTTGGCGAGGCCAGACTCCTTCCAGATTCCCCGGAGAGGCCTGCTCCCTCTCACATCTGCTTCTTCGCGGACGATCGGGGTGATGGCGCGGGACCATCTGGCCAGGGGGGGGGAGACGGGCGGGCTGGACGGACGCATCCCCTCAGCCCGTCGTCACCGACGGGCCTCCCGCAATATGGCAGAAGCATCGTATCAGCGCTTAACTGACCCTCCAGCTTTCTCCTACAAGCAAGGTCAGCCATGATAAACAGGAAGCCAACTGTACGGCTCCTGCACGGGCAACGGCAGTGAGCCTTCGCTCGGGAAGGAAGTTGGTAAATTTGTAAATATAAAGTGCTCAAAACTTGTGACGTCTGCAGCATTGTGCTGTGTGATAAAACTCACCATCGCAGAGTGTCCTTTTATTTTGACACACGTTTTCTGAACAACAGAGAGAATTAAGCCTCTTGTGTTTCTTGAAAAAGTTTTGGACCCTGGAGTTCATCTGATGATGAATGGCAACAGAGATGAACGTGTTATTATTTATTGCTAATTAAAAACGTGTGAGGGCTGTTCCCCTGTTTGTACTCATAATTCTTAATTAAAGGTAAATTTAAATGTTACGCTAATGCTGAAAAATGTTCTTCTAAATTGGCAGAGTACTGTGGACCTCTGCTGATGATCCGAAATCATAAAAGCATTCAAGTATTCACAGACTATGTTGACTGAGTTGATCATCTTTTGTCAGTTTGCATATTCCCTTTTCTGTGCATCTGTCAGCCCCCCGACCCCCACTTGACCTCAAACTATCTGAGGGTCTGAGGTGTGAGAAAGGAGGAATAACCCAGTGACTGGGATGAGGGGCAGAAGCGGGGGTCACAGAGGGTGTTGGAGGCAGTGTAACCCGCCCCCTTCTCCACCCTCCACCCTCCACCCCCCCCCTCCCCCATGGCGTTGTGGAGGGGGGGGGGTGGGAAGGTGGGCAGCAGGCAGCCCACCCAGCAGATGTCGGCCAGTTGTTGTGTGGAAGCGGCACGTCTGCGGGGCGGCTCTGTTGCGCGGGGCACACCCAGAGGGAGGGGCGGGCGAAAGGGAATGTGTCTCGCTCCGCTGTCATCCTCCACGACGCAGGCCAGATTAGATTGGAGCTGACAGCGGAGGATATTCAATTAGATTGTTCATGTCACTCAGTGGCTTCGATCAGAGGCTCCCGGTGCCTTTGTGTTTGCTATCACGACGAGGGAGAACACAGCGCGCTCCGTCTCTCTGTGTCATTTCCATTTATGTCGACCTCTAGCTCCGGACTTCTTCATTATCTCTGCTATTGAACGCTACACGTTTAGGTATTGACATCACAGGGCCATGTACATTTTTTGATTTACATTGTTCACTTTTCAGATGCTTTAACATTGCCTGACCCGAAAGAGCCGCTCAGCTTCGAGATGACAGATCCTTTATTCTGAGATGTCATTTCCACGGAGGAGGCCGGCCCCCAGTGCAAATCTCCTTTATTTGTCTTTGCAGGGAAACCAGCAGCACCTGCAGCAGTGACCCCGGCCTGTTCACCAACGACGAAGGAAGACAAGGTACTGAAAAAGCACCCGCGCAGCGCGTGCGTCAAAACTCGCAGTATGCAGGTAAGCGTCGAGTGACAGAAGACGGCGAGCTGTCAGTCGCGGACGATGAGGGAATGCCGGGGCGACGCAGGGAGGTGCGGATACAATGGGATGGTTGCTGGGCACCCAGGCGACTCTAATAAGACGTTGTCATGTCGTGTTAATGAGCGCTGAAGCCTTTGCTAATCTCATTAGCCGTGGTGGGGCCAGGCGGCCTCTGATTTAACAGTTGTCACTACACCTTGACTGTGAGAGGCACGGTTCCTGCGCGCGCCTTCCTGAGTGACAGGTCTGAGAGCGCGCGCCGTCTGGGGACGGGGGGAGCGCACGCGTCTGGCGCCGCGTGTTCAAAGGGAGCGCTCGGCCCAAAATGAAACCGCAGGCCCCTCAGACACACACGCACACACACACACGAGCACACAAAAATGTGTTTTCCTACCTTCCTAACAAAACCTCGTGCTCAGGTCGTGCAATTCATCAAACATTTTAAAATGCTCGCGTACAGTTTTCACTCGTCTGCTCGTCACTGTGGTTTCGTCGCAGCTTTGTCTCGATCTGCGTGATACAAGCAGAGGCTCCAACGCTGCGTCCTCTTTCCGTCCCGTCCCTGTGCGCAGGTGACGACGAGCAGAGCGACTGGTTCTTCGAGGGCGACTGCGGGGTGGGGACGGGCGTGGCCGGCCTGCTGCCCGGCTGGGACTCCGACAGCCAGCTTTCGCTGGAAGACAGCCGCACCCTGCCCACCTTCCTGCAGCCCACACGGCCGCCCTACAGAGGTAGTGCGCACACACTCACTTTGGATTCAATCGTCGCTCCAAAAAAGAATTAAAAAGAAAAAAGATGAGACCAGTGGAAAGAAATGAAAGCATCCTTTGAGAAAACGAATCCCTCTGTATCTCAGGTGCATTCTGTAGTCACTCCGAGGATGCTTGTGACTTCGCTTTACATGTTTCTATCATCTTCATCAGCCATATAGAGGCCAAACATACTTTTTCCTGCTCCCCCCTTCAAACACTGAATGACTGCGGTGATCATCGTGCAGCGCAGGGAGATAAATGCAGTGTTTGGTGCCGTTGCAGGATATCACTCACGTCTGAGACGGCTGCGTGGCTCCGCCGCCTGCTGCATCAGGAAGGACAGGAGGCGCATTCCCAGCAAGGTTAAAGGAAAAACCTCCATCTCTCTCTCTCTCTCTCTCTCTCTCTCTCTCTCTCTCTCTCTTCGCCGACGGAGACTGCTTGTTTCTCACCGTCGGCCGTCTGCTTGTGTCTGACAGGGCAACAGCGTGCCGGTGTTCGTGGAGAGACTGCGACACTTTTCACAAGATCCCTACCAGAGAGAGTAAGATGGAGTCTAAACTCCTTGGAAACATGAGCATGTTTTGCTGCCTCCACTTGTCCGTCACCATTTTGATCGTCTCCTTTTAGCTTTTGGCTGCCTGCTGTTGGAAAACGAGACCGATGCCAGGTACGAAGGTTTTTCCCAGCTGTGTAGTCTCCATTTCAGACTCCTGTGGGGGAATGAAAAGTCTAACTTCAGTCCTTTACCCTTTCCAGCTGAACCCCTTGTGCCCGTTTCCAGTGTGTCCTTTCGACCTGGCGTCTGAGAGCTCCCACCCCAGAAGCTCCTCCTCGCTCTTCAGAAACAGGTAGACGATGGCCGTCGCCAGTCCGAACCAGCGGCCTCTGAAGGGCCTATCGGGTTCAAACTGTTCAATCGGTAGTCACTATATAGATGTGGAAGTTGGTGGAGAGCTCAGGCCGTGACCTCTGACAGTGACCTTTGCAGAGGGGAGGTGATAGTTGCTGCTCCCAGATAATAACCTGATGGTTTCCCACTTAGATGTGACGTCCACAGACTGTAGGCCACTGAACTGACATGAACTGGCCAGAGAGGGACATGAAAGTGCCTCTTTTGAACCCTGTAATCAGGTGTTTTTTTCTCTATTATTACAATTGATGAAGTTAAATAGCAACTTGTGAGCAAACACTCTGATAGAACAAGCAGCCAGTCACCCATCATGCCCGCTCATGTCACAGAGTTTCATGATGTGTTGCCATGAGGAGCCTAATGAAGTGAGGTGGGCAAAAAATGTCGAGCGAAACGACTGAAACCAAGTAGAGTTGAGTTGGTGTAAAAGTCCACAACAGGTGTGTTGTGTTGTTGTCACCAGCTTGGGACCCCAAACAATCAGCGGCCATTCATTGGTTGATAGCTGTGTTTAAATGGAATGTATTTAATGTCAATGTAAACTCCAAACCACTCATGAATGAGACGAAGGCCTGAAGGTTGAACCGGCAGCAACAAACTACAGCAGGAGTAGTGTGGATGCAGGTGGCTCCACACTACTTTTAATTCACTACTTTTCAAGGTCAGCCTTCCCAAATAGAGAAATACTCGCTGTTGACATAGTTGTAATGCAGATTCAATTCCCGGCATTTATGGGACTGCACAAAAAAAGAGAGAGAGAGAGAGAGACATGAAATAAAGGTTTCTCCAGAAGATGTTTGTCAAAGCCTCGCATTGCTCCCAGTCATCCCCCTGCAAGTGTTGGATCTGCATGGGGGACTATTGAGGAGCCGAGCAGCCCTCTTGGCCTCGAGACTGTGGGACTCCTCATTGTGTTGTTTCCACTCTGCCTATTTATGGTGCATTCTTAATTTTGTTTCACACGCGCTCCCCCCCCCCTCCCCTCCTCGCCTCTCCTCGCTCTCTCTTGGGTTATTTCACAGAGCGCTCCGGCGCTCCTTGATGAGGGGCAAAAACACGACGGCTATGAAAAGCCCCCGACTTCTTAGGGCTTTCTTTTCTAAACTGGCCCTTTCTTCTCCACCTGAAAGGTTCCTTCAGATTCCAGTTTCAGGCATTGTGAATACTAATTTCTGTCTATTAAAAAGCCCTCATATCCCTGCCATGCTCTCATTTGAATGGCAGACTCGGGGGAGACCTCTTAATTCCTTTATAGTGGGATTCAAGACCCTTCACTTCAAAAAGTATAAATCATACTCCCAAATGAATGAGGGAGAGGGGGGTGGGGTGGGGTGGGGGGGGTGGGATTGACGAGAAGGGGCTTCTGATGTGTCCCGTCGGACGGCACGAGCTGAATCCATCTCCCCAAGCTGCTCAAATCCACTCTCCAGCGAGACGCCGGCTTTGTCCCCCCCGACCCGGCCCCGCAACACGCGGCACCCACTCGGCTCCTTCAACGTCTTCAGTGCCCGCGTGCAAACAGCTGTTTGCCGTGACGATGCAGAACAGGATCAGTCCCCCCCCCCCTCCCCCCAAAAAAACCCTCCCCAAATCTCCGCTTCATTTCTGCCCGCGTGATCGATATCGTTCGGCGCCGAGCGGCCGTCCCTGTGACTTTTTTTCCTCGCGTCCAAACACCCTTGAGAGAAAAGTGTTTTTTTCCCCCCCGCAGTCGCAGTTGCGAGCGCTCGTCCTGTGTTGTTGAAATGATATCGCGTTAATAAAAGCTGTCATCTCTCGTTTGACGCCAGTCACAGTCGCATATTTGATGCTTAAGCGATATAGACGGCGCGGGTCCCGCACGCCGCGCTTCGGAGGATTTGGCTGTGAGCGCTTGTGGGGGCGGTGGGGGTGGGGTGGGCGGTGGGGCGGCCACGTTAAAATGCATAACGGCCTCCCACCTGAGCCGGGCAGCCGCAGCTTTTATCTATTGACTTTATTTATTTCTAAATGACACTCGCGCCGTGAGATAAATCATAGTCTTACGCCACTCCCTTCCCAGTTTTCATTTTAATTGTGAGATCACGGTGTCAGCAGTTAGTATATTGGTGTGAGTGGCCTATTGATTATTGATTTGGGGCTATTGATTATGTTCCCTGGAGACCCTAATCCTTTCTGATTCATTTGAATACCTCTATTAATCTTGAGATCCTGCTCACACCTGAAGCACCATGTAACCTAATGAAAATAGATGGCCGCCCCGACGCCGCCCGCTGCTCGCTCGTCTTCGGATTTATTATTTTTAATTGATATATTTGCTTTTGGATGTGGGCGCCAAAATTACAATTGACCCTGTGTCAGTGCTGCTTTACGCTGCCCCCCCCCTCCCCCCCCGAGGGACCGCATCGAATTTAAAAAGTGTCTCATATGACCTGGGAAAAATCCATCTTGGACACTTTCTTTCCCTCCGTGTCCTTGTGTCTTTGATGGAGTTTAGTTGTTGGTCCGTCTCCGTCGCTCATTCCAAGTCACTCGTCGTTTCCTCATCAAAGTTCCAGTGAATTTAAGCTCAGAGTGGCCGACATCTGTCAAGCTGATGAAGTAACAGATGTTAAATAATAACAACAGTGTCGTTGTGTGTGGTTTTTTTTCACCTGTTTTCGTTGCAGTTTCACGCTGCGGCTCATGAAAGCCTTTAGTTTATGCTCAGACATGAATGCTACTGTTTTTTTCCTTGGTTAATGAGCCAGCTGATGGTATTCTCAGGTTTGATTAGCATTGCACTGAGTGCCTCAGTGGGCTCCCGACGGCCCCCCGAGTGGCTCAGCCTCTCAGCTCCCAGTGGCAGGGGAAGGGAGGGGCGGGGCCCCTCGCCTTCCCCCCAGACTGAAAGGGGGCCCCGGGGTGTCTCGGCCTGGGTGTAATCAGGGACGAGATGGAGGGACGGCCCCCCTCCGCACATTAAGACCAAATGCATCAGGGTATTACTTTTAATACCACGGGCGCGCCTCGTGAAATAATGCGACGTTTAAACGCCGATCGATTTTGGAATTAAAAAGTTAGTTTGCAAAGATTTACTGTGGGGAGTTCAATGCCTGAGCTCTTTATCAGGGGCGCAAATGGCTGGTTATGTGCTGTCCGACAGAGGTACGATTGAGGGATCGATAGGCGCGTGATTTACTAACTGGAGTACAGGTAATCAATAAGTATAAAAGTAAATGAAATATGCATTACTGGGATTTTATTAGAGAGGGGTAGCAGGGAGAGAATAACGGTCAGGCCATTTATTTTTATATCTATTGATTATACAACATAGAGACTTCGCTCAAAGCGCGCCCCGCGCAGCTCTCAGCACCCACAGCCTGCACACCCGTCATGTGATTTATGGGTGTTGAGGTCATGGAACACGCCGCCTGTTAAAAGGCTGGCCTGACGGGGCCTTATTGTAGCATGTGTCTGTTAGAGTGCCGAGCTTTATGTAGCCTGCAGCCTGAGCTGAGGAGCACCAGCGAACATGCAGCCTCTGTGTGTGTGTGTGTGCGCGCGTGTGTGTGTCTGTGTGTCTGTGTGTGTTTTGGCCTTTTTAAGGTTTTAACAATACAATTTTTACTAAGCAGGAGTTTTCCGTGGTCGAGCCGTCCACAGCCAGAACAGTGGCTCTTCCTCCTCATCGCATCTCTATTCCTCAACCAGCATTTGACGCGGCTCAGCGTGGTCGTGCCGGTCGCTCAGCTCTGGTGCTCATCCCACAAATGCATTTCCTTACAAATGTGGAACAGGCTTTCCGTCTTTTTGGACACACCCCGTCTCTCTGTCTGCCGAGCGTCCTGCTCTCTCTGTCCCTCTCCTTTCATACTCCACAAACTGCACTGATCACATCTGCTGCCCCCCCCCCCCTCCCTCATGCTGGAACAGACCTTGACCTCAACTTTACATCTCACAAGTCAGAGCCATTACGCCGGGTGGAGGAGCTTTTCCTATTTCAGGGCTCCTGACATATGACACGTGGGCGGCGCAGCGCCGGGGGGTAATTTGTTTACGCGAGCCCCTGCAATGACTCAGGCTCGCGCGCCCCAGCGTCTCCTCTCACCGGACCGTCTCTCTCTCTCTCTCTCTCTCTCTCTCGCTCTGCTGAAAACGCGCATTAATGAAGAAAAATTAATGCAAAGCGAAAAATATGGCGCTACACGCAAACTGCCACGTTGACAAAATTTGCAACGCGCGCAATTATCGACTTTTGTGAAACTATTAAATTTCTACCTGTCGGTTTGCGCGCGGTGGACGAGGGCTGCTTCATCACCTCTGTGAGTAATGCCCGTTTTTGTCTTTGTTTACGTCCCCACAGGCAGACTAATGTCACTTCGGGACTGCTGTGCACAGGAGAGATGAGGAAGAGCCGGGACGCCCTATTCGTCACCACTTCAGGTACCGCGATCCACACGTCCACGCCACTTCACAGGTTCAGTGCTGAAGAGAGGAGAAATGGTAGCAGGAGGCCTCCGCGGCTTTGCGTTGGGGCGTTGGTGTCAGAAACCAGCGGTCTCACTCCTAAAACTGGACAGAGGAGCAGCAACAAAAGATCCTGACTAAACTCGAGCTCATTGAGTCGGCAGAAACATCGATAATCAGTGGAATACTGCGACTTCTTTTTCGCAGTTTCATACTGAACACTTTTTTAAAAGTCTCGAATTAAAGCACAGTTAGATGCTTGATACTGTGATGGAGGGACTCAGTTCTGGAAAATCCCACCGCTTTGGTTTTGTGCAGTAACAACAGTTGGCCATTAGGGGCACCGTTGTCTGAAATGAGCAGTGGCCTGGAGGGGAAGAAAAAAGCATGAGGGAGAAAGTTAATAAACTGAACAACTGTGA
>JAUESF010000048.1:2025573-2038402 GCA_032274765.1 Malacoctenus tetranemus
CCCCCACACACACACACACACACACAGGCTGCTGAATAGAATGGCCGCTGATGACCGGCATCTACCGTCCAGCTGCGGGTCCTACATCAAGACGGAGCCATCCAGCCCCTCCTCGGTCATCGACACGGTCAGCCACCACAGCCCCAGCGGCAACTCGGACGCCAGCGGCGGCTATGTCAGCGCCATGAACAGCCACTCGAACGGCCTGGACTCTCCACCTATGTTCACCCCCGGCGGGCTCGGGGCGGGCTCCTGCCGCAAACGCTATGACGACTGCTCCAGCACCATCATGGAGGACTCGTCCATAAAGTGCGAATACATGTTGAACTCCCTCCCCAAGAGGCTGTGCCTGGTCTGTGGAGATATAGCCTCGGGGTATCACTATGGGGTAGCCTCTTGTGAGGCCTGCAAAGCCTTTTTTAAAAGGACAATACAAGGTATTTTTCTCCTTTCACACCCCCTCCTCCCCACAAACACTCAGTACAAGTTATTGCATCCCATGTCACCGCATCACTAGACACAGAAACACCCTCCCGACAAGACACCTTTGGCCTCACAACAGCACTGAAACATACTCAGTCCGAGCAATTCACTATGTAAAAGAATCACTGGAGTGTGGAAGATGCTTTCTCTACCTCCAGAGACCTGCAGCCCCCAGAAAAAAGGGTATTTAAGACATTTAAAAGTGTGATATTTAGCTGCTGTAGCACAGAGTTAAAAACACACAAACTCCATTTAAATGGTTGTAAATCTGTTTCATGTATTTTTGAGTAGCTTTTAAATTTCGGTGCCAGACGAATATTTTGACAAAGAAAACTCACGGGATTAGGATGACATCATCTGTCATCAGCGGTGAAGCACGGTGGATGATGCACCATCATCAGTCAGAGGTCCGATTCAGGGTGTTTGCCCTGCCCAGATGCCGGGTGGGGGGGGGGGTGGGGTGGGGGGTTGTCTCAGACAGAGAACATGCTTTATTATTCGCATGCGCGTGCATGCGTGTGTGTGGCATGCCTGGGGACGAGGGTGCGATTTGGCTATCTGGACGGCTTGATGTATCACAGCTTCTCATTAGAGAGGCAATGAAAGGCCCCCCCACTGTGAAGCTGTGCGCTCTGCTCCAGATTAATCAGGAGAACCAAGATATTGTTGAGCCTGGAAAAAAAAAAACAAAAAAAAAAAATCTGCACAACAGGCACAGCTGCCCAGGACGACTAAGCTCTGCCGGCTTAGTGGTGGAAAACATGCAATGGAAAAAGTAGATAAAATAGGTAAAAGGAGCCAAAGGGGGGGTTTGGATTTCACAAAAACAAAATGATTAAGAGTGGAAGAAAATAGAAACGTGATCTTTTAACCCAGCGAGCGGGGCATCTCTCATCCATTGCTTTGAGTAGATTTTCATCAGCAAATGATTGCAGGCATTACATGGACAGCAGGCTGTCTGTCTTGATGCTAGGTGTTGATTTTGGACCTTATAGCCCTATCAGCTTTAGACAGTCTATGTACCTTTTGCGGGCAAACAAAAGCATTAGGCCAAATCCTCCTGTTTACCCATGCTGCCATCAGCAATCCTGTCTATTGACAAAAGATGAACATTTTTCTCTCAAGTAACATAACTAGGCTTTTGTGCCCTCACTAAAAGTACACTGATGGCAACACAATGGAACAGAAAAGAGGCATCAGGGAAAGAAAGAGACGTCTTAAGTGGAGCGACGGCCGAAACAATTAAGAGCAAGGTACATGGAGGGAAAAAAAACTGAAAGCTCCTCTTTTCCCCGCTCACTTTGCATTGTCGATTTGAAATCCCTCTCTTTCTCTTCTTGGAGGGCTGCCTGTAATGGAGCTAATCTGCCGTCGTTTGTCCGAGCCACAGGAGTTTTGTCAATAACAATCAGCGTTTGGAAAGTGTAATTAAGGCCGAGGCTTTTCATTAGGAAGAAGGGAGGGGGCCGTCTCCAGGGACGGGCATGCCAATTAGAAACTCAGGCACGCGTCGCCGGGTAATTTCAGGGAAAGGAGAGGAAAAAAACCCAGGACTTCTTTAGATTGGAGAGGGACCCTGCTGCTCTTTCAGGGGAGAGGAGGGGGGAGGCTTAATGGCATAATAATCAGACAGGGGTCCCAGGCAGAGATGCAGGAGGACAGAGGGACTTTTTTGGGTGGGGGGGGTGGGGGGGGGGCTTTGGGGAGGTTGAAAGCCTCCCGAAATGATAAAAGAAACACATGCGGGGGTTTGCTGGCGGAAAATGGAGGCAGTAAATAGCAGGGTGTAGAGCCCTTGAAAAGAAGGAGAGGGTGCTGTTGATGAGAACTGATTAATTAAAGGAATAACGAGGCAGTCAAGGGTGGAGTGTGAGACGGCCCTCTCTAATGAGAGGAAAACAAAGGAGCTGTCTTTTCCAGCCCTTTATCACATTGTTCTATAACACTTAGGGCAAACATGCTAAGTTGATGTTAAGCATGTACATTACATTTCCCTTATCACCTTGCATTCACCTTGTGCGTTTATTGCCACACGATGACTCGCTCGAAATCGCAAATTAGTTTTGGGAAATATTAAAGTCGGTTAAAATGTATTTTTGCCGGTGCTTGTGAATTCGTCCACGTATGCCGCTGTTATCTTTGAATCGGCTTCACTTCCCGTCCAGCCTCCTCCTCCTCCTCCTCCTCCTCCTCCTCCTCCTAATGTCTCTACCTTTTCAACAAAAGCGGACGGCAAATCCATCTTGTGTCGCCCATTCATCCAGTGAAAAGCCCCCCTTGAACTCGTATGTGGAGATAGTTGCATTAGTCAAGGCCGAACCCAAATGAATGTCAACCCGGATCTCCATCCATCCCGGAGGGAGTCCCGCTCTCATTGCGCCCCGATCACCCCCCCCCCCTCCCACCCCCACCACCATCCCCACACCTCACATGCCCCACCAATCAGAAACATGGATGTGGTATTGAACCCTGTTTTCTTCCCATTTTGAACTCAGGTGTAGAATTACTCGAAAACCAAGTGAACTCCGTGGCCCCTTTTTATATGAAGTAATAGACCTTGACAGTAAGCCTGTAAAAGTCAGTTTAGATTTTGATGAGAAATACCTGCCATTTTACTGTAATTTACTTACAAGACCTGACTTTCCCCCTCTGTGCCCTGGCATGGGTCCTGAAAAGCCATAAAATAGATTGAGACAGATACTTATCAAGAGAAGAAGGAGGGAAATCTTTTTCTTCTCCCTTCACTCTGTAATGTTATTGGTAACCATACCATAACCTCTTCCTGCGGCGGAGAGAAACCCGAGCGTGGCCTCGGGGTTAAAGGGGCGTCGGTCAGCGTGCTTCATTTTTGAAAATGAAACTGGCCGTACTGTCAGAGCGCCCGTCAGTAGGGGGTTTTTTCCCTGACCTCCTTCCCGTGCCGTCATAGTCCAGGTTAGAAGCCAGTGAGGACAAAACCACTCCGGTGGTCTCTCCTTTTCAGTGTCAACACCGCGTTTTATTTGATTAGCTTCGTCTGCTATGTGAGAAGACTAATGCTCAGAAACACATCGCCTAACCACACAAATAAAATGCAACTATGAATAAAAAATACATTCATTAAATGAAGCAAATACACATAATTTTGTGGCCTTTTTAAGGGGTTTAAATCTTCCTGGTGTTGCTGTTTATTTTCCTGCTCCAAAGTTTCATTGATTTGATGAGAGAATACATTTCACGTCATCAAGTCAACATGACGCAACACCTGGTGGCAACAGGTCAAAGGTCAGACGCACCAAAACACAAAAATCCAGCAACAGATACCAAGTGGGCAGCAGCTGCTCGGCTAAACGCTGCTGCTGGAAACGGCAGGTGTGCAGGGAGGAACTCCACCTATCAATTCCATTCAATAAGCTCGCCTCATTATAACATTGATGACTTCAGTGCTGTGTAATAAATGAAGGCGAGGAAGAACAATACATTAACGTCGCGACACAGATTCGAGCTGAGGTGATGATTCGCTCGTGTTAACAAATCAGGACGAAACGAGACTTTAAAAATATTTCCGTTTTGACATTGATCTTTGAGAATGAGCGAGTAATGAAGTCACAGTGTGCACTGGCATGTACAAATGTGTTCACT
The DNA here is from genome assembly GCA_032274765.1 of Malacoctenus tetranemus. NCBI lineage: Eukaryota > Metazoa > Chordata > Actinopteri > Blenniiformes > Labrisomidae > Malacoctenus > Malacoctenus tetranemus. The sequence goes on from JAUESF010000048.1 coordinate 2,029,678, forward strand.
GCAAATCACACAGGTTGAGCTGCTGTCTGATATCTGCATAGAAGAGGTCAAAGAGCTGAGTGTCCTGAGGTGGGCCTCCAGCAGGGCTCCACGAATACTGACACCGAGGCGTCGCCTGCTCTAAATATAAGCCACATGTTGGGATGCGAAAAATTGGTTAATCCGGCCCTCACTCTTTATTGAGCTCCGAGAAGCCCCCTGTGACAGAACATCAGAGCCGCGGGGGGCCCCCGCCAGGACAGGTGGGCACAGTAGCGCTGCGGCGTGGGAGCGTATGTTTGTGTTTGTTTTTGGAGAGTGTGATATCGAAGGGCTAACGAAGTTAGCCGCCAGGTGCGGTTTGTGCACGTGTCCTTGGCAGCGGGAGAGAGGGGAAGAGAGGAGGAGGAGGAGGTGGAGGAGGTGGAGGAGGGGAGACGTTTAAAGCGCGACCTCACCGAGCGAACCGTCCTCACAAAGGCTCGGCAGCGCTGTGGGCTGGGACGCTGCAGCAGAGCGGCCGCGCGCTCTGGCAATTCGCTGCAAACTTTCACTTATCTGAGGGAGGTAAATAAAGGCGCAGAGCGCAGACGGAGAAATACAGGCCTTCACATCCAAACTCACTGATTGGTTTGTTTCTAATGGAAACGCAAACAAAAACGAAATAACTCCCGAGCAGGGTGGCACTGATTGCCTCCTGGCAGCTTATGGGAAATGGATAGGATTATTATGGTCTGATTCTTGCCATGACAACAGAGAAAAACAGACGGGGGGAAAGACAATCAGAGCTCATCAGCCACTTCCCTCACACCTTTATTTACCCCAGTCCCAAAGAGATGAGGAGAATTAGCATAATGATTTCTAACCCAGATATAAGGAGGAATTTCTAATTATTTATAACATCTTGGGACCCTCCACTTGATCTGTCCAATAATGTTAACATAATTGCATAAGTTGTCAGAGGCTGTTGGAGGGCTGCTGAAGGCACGCCGGTGGAATATTACGCAGCTTTCCGTACAGAAATGTGGGCAGCGGGTCACCAGTGTGGGGCAGCACGTCGGGCCGGATTGCTAATGCGCACTCGTAATATCTGTCAGTTTAACAAACACGAGAGGAAAATACCACGTTTGGGCCGAAGCTGCGCGTTTATTCTCTAAGTCGACGCTCCGTGTTGAAGTGAAGTCGTTCCCCCATCTGACAGCACGCAGCACTTTCACTGCGCAGTATTGAAATAAGATAAACAACGGTGTCAAAGAAAAGTTTGGAGTAATATCAATGTCAAAAGCTCTGAAGCTAAAATAGCCCTCGCAAGAAGAGGGTAATTCGAAGGCTGGAGGCAGCCATTACGCTGGAACCCTTTTATTGAAAACCCCCCTGAATACCGTGAAAACGCAGGGAGGAGCGGCCGCACGTCTCCTGCCCCCTTTCTGTCGCTAATGCTAGAGGAGAGCAGAACCGGGGCTTTTATTGTGTAGCAAAGAAACTCTTTTTCATTGCGCCGTCCTGGAATCAGACGCTGCAGCTGAATAATGCATCAGGCCTCTTGCCTGTGCACTATGTAAATAGTCAACAATGGCTACAGTGGTAACAACAGGTTTGGGTCTGCAGGAGTATTATGTAAAGTGGTCGGGGGTGGGGGGGCAGCGTGTGTGGCTCTTCGAGCCCTGCTATTGAGGCAGTGGCGGGGGCCCCTCCAAGCACGCGGGGGGGAGGGTGGCGTGCACCCGGACCCCGGAGGGGACACACGTGGAATTAATGAGGCCAATTTAGTGTTAGACCAGAGTGGCATCCACTGAACGGTCCTCAAGGACTATTTCAGCTGCCCCCCCCCCCAAAACCCTGTGTTTATGTTTTTCACACAGATGAACCAAAATTGTGTATTGTGTCAAGTTGCGTATCAAACAGCCTTGAAACAGCAGTAAATAGAATTTGTCGTACATGCACATTTATTTCTAAGATTATTTTATTCGACAAACACACAAATCAAGGACTCTCTTGGAATAAACACTATACACACAGCTGCCCAGACTTGCATCAGGTTGGCTCTATGTGTGTGTGTGCATATGTGATGTGTACATGTCATCTGAAGTTCAGTACCTCGTTGATCTGATGGTTCGACCCCTCCCTCTGCTTCTCCCTCTCAGGAAACATAGAATACAGCTGTCCTGCCACAAACGAATGCGAGATCACAAAACGGAGACGCAAATCCTGTCAGGCTTGTCGCTTCATGAAATGCCTCAAAGTGGGCATGCTCAAGGAAGGTAAGAACGCCTCCATTTCCCTACGTCTTTGTCGCACCCCCATTCATACATATCAAGTATTCTATGAGCTCTACAGGAACGCAGGTGGTGCTCTACTTGGTGTTATCGCGGTTGTGCTGTTCAATCCCACTGTGTTTTTCTCACACGAGGCCACAGTCAGAGACACAAATGACCAGCTGGGCCAACACAACACTTACAGCCCCCCCTTGTCCTCCCCCTTCCTACACAGCAGTAAATAATGTGCAGTTGAGCTGGGGACAGAAATATGCTGAATAGGTTGATCCCGCCGTCTGAGTAATAGAAATGTAACAGTATTCCACCTGGAGAGGCTCGGGTCGGGTCCCCGAGCACGCGCCCGCCACCGTCTCAGCTCTCCCCGGCATATTGATCCACTAAATGTTTTCCGAACATCTCAGCTCTCTTCCTGCGGATGGTTTTTTAAAGTCACGCCAGCAGGGAATTCAGCAACAATTAAACATGCTTCCTATGGATTCGTCTGGCTGGGGGTTTTTCTCTCCCTCCCCCACCTCTACGACTGCTGACAGAGCCCCCCCCCGAGACCCCTAACTGTGGCTGCTCCCAGAAAGGAGGCACCTACCCAATGTTCCTTGTCTCAGTGGCCCACAAGCTTTTTTACGCCTTTTAAAAGGCGTTGGTCCACCAAAACCTTACACAGTGAAGCCAAACACCAGTAGAAAAATGCAGTGTAGCCTTTAAAACAGAAGCAATGGGAATTGTGGCTTGTAATTTTTTTTATCTTTTAAGTTTATAAACTCTTTGGCCCCCTTTGCTATCTGTGCCCCCTCAGCTTCAAAGCCAATGCGCCCCTCTGCATTCCTGGTCCCATTCTTACCTGCCTCGCTCTGAGTATCTTCTTATCAGTAGTTTCTACAGAGGCCCGACAAATGAATAATGAACAGTATCTGGCTCAGAGATTATGTTACTGTTTATTTTTTTTAATCCTTTTATTTGACTTTCAAGCCCTGATTGTTGTGTGTCGTGTTGGACTCGTGCTGTGTGAACTGTAATAGTTCCTCAGTGGTAAAATTACTCTGCAGAGTAGAAGCTCAAATAAGTTCAATTCAGTTAAGAAAAAAAAGGAACCTTCCACTTTAAGTTTTTTTGTCAAACTCTGTGAAATATACATCTTCAACCTTTTATTCGTCCCATTATTCTCCCGTTGGAGCGTGGGATTTATAGATACATATATATCCAGTGGCCACCTGAAGCCACAGTCCTCGGCTGTATGGATCCTCGCACAGTAACAGAATCCCCTGGACTGCATGCAGCCAGATAAAGCCTCAGTGCCAGAAAGACAGAGTAATCGCATTACTATCTGATGAAAAATTTATGCCAATATATCATCTTGGAGAATAAGAGACTACAAAAATATGTAGCCGCGGCTATAAATGAATGACCAGTGTCGGGTCAGAGTAAAAAAGAAGCGTAAAAAACTCAAATGTGCAGACTGGGGCTAAGCCCGAGGTTTTTCTAATGCACTCTTCTGTGTGTTCAGCACATCGGCGCGCTGAGAATGACTCCTCTCTTTTACATAGTGGCCGTCATCACCACACCGCAGCTTTTGTCATCGTCTGATTAAAGTCTCTGCGCCGGTGCTATCGTAGAGAGAGATGGGAAGTAGATTTGTGCACCGAGCGCCGTCGTGGCGTCCGGCGACTTTAGAGTGCCAGCAAGACTAAATGGAAAGAGGGGCACACATGGTCCGTGCGCGCTGTAAGCCTCATGAAGCCGGTGGCTCAACGCCGCGCGCGGGCTCAGGATGTGGAGATGGCCACCGCTCATGTGACTGAGGTTGCCACTTACTTTCATTACTGCAGAAAGGTCACATTGTGTCTCAATGGAAAAATCACCTAATTATAACTTTGGTGCAGCGCTTGCGCTCCAAAGAAGCACAGGTTTAAACACATTAATGTCTCGAATCAAAGCGCAACTCTCGGGGAATATATGTGCTATTTCTGTGTGAAGCCTTTCTATGAAAGCGCTCCCATGACGTGGTGTTAGGTGGTCGACCACAGAAGCCACAGTAGTGACAGAAAGTGTAGTCGGAGGCATGAGGAAAAATGCTCTGTAAAGATCAGCCGTTTGATTACAGGAGGCCGGTCTGAACCCCGTGTTGTGTCGCTCTACTTTCCCCCGACTGTATAAAGGAGGAAGTGATCAATAGAAGAATCAAATGTCAGGGGCAACAGGTTTTTCCTCTGATCAATGGAAACGGATCAGAGCTTAGAGCAAGAGAGAGGACAAGATAGTATTGAGAGATTACACTGACATCATTCAGTGGCAGTTGCTCTCTGCGCTCACTTCCTCCCTCCCTCCCTCCCTCGCTCACACACTCGTCCTCCCATGCAGGGAGTGCTGGACAGTGCTTGAGTTTTACGCAGTGACAGACAGTGTGAACGGGTGCATTTCATTACGCGCTTCACAACAATTTAGAAAAAATGTGCCGGTGGAACAAATTCACAGATTTGAAAATATACATTATTTTTTTGCAAGATATAACATCAGATATAAGATATAATAAATGAATTGTATCTAGTGGTGTGACTTGATTATAAAATAATTTAATGACTCTGGGTTTCCAAGTTAATGCTGACAATTTATCCCATATCAGTGTTTGACAACAAAAGCACAGTTCTTTAGCCCCATATTTGTCTTTGGATGACTGAATCATTGGAGGCAATACTCATACTGATGACTTGAATAGCTTCGGCCGCGTGCTAATTCATTTTTTGGATGTTTTGCACACCACCTCGCTTTGATCCATCCTTTGTTTGAACAGTCTATTTGAAGTGAAACTTTAAATGGTTTGAGATAGATTATATGTGAAGTGAAGTCTTATTTTTTTCAGTTAAAAAATATATATGTATATCTATATATATAAATTAACCCTTCACTCAGTTCAAATTGTGTGTGTTCAACGTGTGCGTCATTAGAACTTCTGCAGCATTAAGAACAATGAATCAGGTCTATTGTCTTTGTGTCATAGTAACCTGCGTGAGAGCAGAAGGTGTGTGACTGTCGTAGACATTTCCTGGAATAAAAGCATGAGGAGTGTGTCCACTGATGTACAATCCAGCTCTCATTGTCGGAGTGTCTGGCATACAAAGGATAGCCTCGGCAGGCCAGTCACAGTCACATGCGCGGCAGGACATGTCCACGGAGCGCACGGCGCTCACCGACTAAACATCACGCGTGTTCCGTACGGCGCGTTCCCGCAGGATAAATAAAGCCCGCAGTCATAAATGCCGCAATGCCAATAAAACAAGGAGCACGGGAGGGTTTCAGGCCGCAAAGAATACAGTCGCTCGGAGTCTGAAGTGCGGTTTAAGTGTCGTTCAGTCGTTTCAATTAGCAGGAGGAGCACCGGTGTCAGCGCAGCAGGGATAGTGTAGCTAACCTGTAAATGGAGTATGTGACGGGAGTGTCAGGATGGCAGCCTCTGGGGTCAGCAGATGAAGAAGGGGAGGAGGGGGGGGGGTTGGGGGGGGAGGGGGCGCAATGCGTGACAATTTTTCCGCTACCCTCGCTCATCACCACTCGTGATTAAAAATGCTGCAACACACTTACAAGCACGCCAAGCTGGCAACAGGGCTCCTTTGGAAATAGTGCTGACGGCAGTTTAGCGGGGCGGCTTCCTTGAAAGGCAAGGTTCACCATGCCTTGCCATGTGGCCTTCTGATTTTCCCAGCTAAAATAGGGTCCGCCTAAGCCCCCCTTGGCATTGCCAACCATCCCAGACATCCTGACACTTTCCCCAGGGAGAGACACCCAGAACAGGTGAGGGACTCAAAATAAGGGCCCCGGCCACGGTCGGCCACACAAAGTGAGTGAAGACAGGCCCTTTTGTAGGAGTGTGCTCGGAGGGGGATTATTATTGTTTTTGGAGAGAAAGAAGAGCCCGAGGTCAGCTGGCCCCAGCCCCCACCTTCAGGCCTGCGCTAATCCGTGCACAAATGCCAGCCGCCTTGGCCAAAAGCCCCCCCTCCCCTCGCCCCTCGCACCCTTCTTTGAAGAGATGACACCCGAGCTCACCCGCTGCTACCCTCGCTGCACTGTGTAGTGGGCCATAAAACAGTGCGACGACTTTGGATGAGGGGGGCTCCTCGGCTCTCTTTGCACTTTTATGCCGCACCTACTGTTTACTCTGGAGGGAGCACAACAACCCCTCCCCCCCATGCCCCCCCGAGTCAGACCACTTAAAGAGTCGGGTGGCACCAAAGGGACACATGAACCCCCCGCTGAAGGCTCCTATAAAGTCCCGGCGATAGCGGCCGACAGCATGACTGAATGGATGTGTCGAGCTGCTCTTAATCACTCTCTCTTCCTCCCTGCCTGTGTCTGGCCCTGTTGGACAGTAAAATGAGGCAGGTTAGTGCCAAGCTTTAATTCCTGTCAGCATCTGTTAATTATGGCCAGGACTGTTCTAATTAAAAGAGGCACCCATCTACCTTCATCGCCGGGCTTTATGCTGGCTGACACAGCCACGCGACTCGACTGGCAGAGGGGAGCGCAGGGAGCAGGAGCGCGGCCACCTGGCAGCGGCCGAGCTCACCGGGGAGAGCCACAAGGAAAACTGCAGGAAGCGGTGACATCACTCACGACAAGAGGAGGACTTTTCCATAATGATGCTATTCTCTCTCCGAAGACGGGGAAGTTTTGAACCGAAGCGGCCGGCGCCCAAAGTAGAATTAAGACACCACAGTAGTCGCCAGCAAAATGTTTCTCTCGTGTTTGTGCGCGTGTGAAGAGCAGGTAGCTGCCATCAGATGTACCCCAGCTTCTTGCTGGGAAGCACGAGGCTCCGTTGGGAATTGGGGGTAATTAGGTTAGTAGGTTGTCAGTGTCAGGAAATTGAAAGACAATCCTAATCAGATTTGTGTTTCTTGGGAATCAAATAATTTATATAAGTAGCAGAAGTCTCGACACTACAGTTACGTGATAATACGACACATAGAGCAGCCCCCCCCCCATTTCATTTGTGGGTCTGTGTAGGAAAAGGAGGTGGAAATCAAGAAGATAGCCTGAATTTGCTGTTGAATTCCACAGATTTCTTCCTCCACCGTCTGATCCCCCCCCCTCCCCCCCCTCACTGCGTTCAGCGAGCGACCTCCAATCACCGTGCATGGGACACATCCAAACTCATCCTCTCCGAGAGCACTTGCTGATGGGCAAATTGTATTAGGCTCATTTGCAGTGGCCACACAATGCCCAGGTTTGACACCGTCCTCCCTGTTATAAAGTGATGAAATCATCAAGGAAGTGCTCTGGCTGCCGCCGTCGTTCCCCCTCTGCCGGAGGACGCGGGACGCTGACAAATTAACTCCTCCTCCACCACAGGCATTTCGTCGAGCCTGTTTCTCCTCCCAACCTTGGGTATTAAATTTGTTTGGGGGTCACATTATGCATACAAGGTAAATTGAAGGGATTCTCCCTCTTGACAGGATTAAGATACCAGGTATATTTAGGCAGCGCGGCCGCGGTGACACGCCGTCCCAAATATGGGCATGCGGCATATAAATGTTTACATACAATTACATTAAATAACCAAATACCTGCCTGGTGGTATCAAATGAATAGAAAAGATGAAATACGTTAACAGTGTTGGGAATTAATAGAAGAGAAAAGACATCCAAATAGAAACATTCTTATCAAATAATGAGATAATAAATAACTTATGTTATGATGAGGCCGCCTTGACATTTACAGTATCAGTGTGGAACCTGGCCCCCTAGGTGTGGCTAGGGGTGATAAGGCCTCACTGCTCCTCCTGCTGAAAGAGGGTGAAATAAGGGGTCTTTTTTTATGGGAAAGCAATACCTAGTTATCTATCTGCAGCATGACAGCGGAGCCTTTGTGCGTTGTATGTCTGACTGTGTCCTCCCTGGTAGGCTGCTCCTGGATATTGAGGAGCACACACCTGAGCCCGCGCGCGCCAACACACGCGGGCAAAAGAGGCTGCTGGCAGCTAATTAGCATGCAGCCTTGCTCACCCCAAAAGCTAAATAATTAGAGGGCCAGTCTGTGAGATCATTGACCCTGCGTTAAATATTCATATGTTTAGACCTGCTCTGGGCTCAGCTGTGTCACAGTAGACCAGCCAGGCATGGACCACATATGGGCAGGCAGCCGCGCCGCTGACACGTCCGCACTGACACCGCAACGCCTGCTCGCACATACGCACGTCGTCTTATACCACCGCGCACTCCTCTTTCTATTGATTTTATAGATGCGTGTTGGATTTCAGAAGGAAGACTCGATTTAGGTCTGATTGACTGATTTAAAGATCTTTTTGTTTCTTAGTTCTGAGTAAATCTATTGAATTTTTCCACAGTAATTTGCCTTTTTTTAGGTGTTTTTTCTTTTGATGCAACTTTTTTATTTGAGTCATACTAAACCCTCCAATAATTGTTTGTGCAATTATTATTACATGTTGATTTCAGTTCGACTATTTGCAAATTTCTCGT
>JAUESF010000048.1:2142119-2155764 GCA_032274765.1 Malacoctenus tetranemus
GGTGCTGGTTGTCGTTCCTTGATTTGTCGAGAGACCAACAAAGTTTAACTCCAACAAAAGTGAATACAATAGAATGTGCTGTCACAATTATGACGCCTTTATTCAGTTCCTGTAAATCAACAATCTCTTGATACAAAACAACTCGGTCACACCGCACAGGGGAGTGAACTAATGAACACGTACTGTACAGATGAAAATGTTCACCGTAGCAACACTCAGAACACTAAGTGATAAAGTTGAAATGTTGACTGGTGATCACGAACACTGACGGAAGTATAAAATGTTTGACTTTTCCCATTTAAAAAAAACCAAATTACAAAATACAAGTCAAAGTGCTGTAAAAAAAAACAACATTTACAGCTTAAATGGAAGCCAGTTGCTTGGACACCATTTAAGGCAAGGGAGAAACATTAGATCAAATTGCTACAAATCAAAGTCCACATGTGTATATAAAGCCGTGTCAAGTCACTTCAAAAAGGTACATCTGGATTCTTTACATCCTCAGTAGATACAGACCGGGCCGACAGCTGCTTCCTCATTGGTCTCGATTCACGTGAAGCGTTTAATGTCTGGCAGCCAGAGTGGCCCAAAGGTAGCATGCTAAACATGAACGTTAGGTTCTCAGTGGCAGGGCAGACTGCCACTGCCACGCTCTGTGTTTAGTTAGGTGATGTTAGCAATGGGTTAGATATAGATATTAAAAAACAAAGTTCATTTTAATTTACTTTTGGAGTTCAATAAAAAGGCACATGGGTAGTGGTTTGCAAACTACTCACTACACAGGGGGAAGTGTGGCCCAGCCCGGGAGTCCAGCGGGACCTAAACTACGCGACACGTATTAGCACGCTCAATGTACGACAACACAGACTGCAGAGCAGCCTCGAGAATAAGAAAAAAGTAGCGTTCCTTTCCTCAGTCCTGCCTCATTAGATGCATTTTAGCTGTTATGTGTAGTGACCAGGATGGAGGTTTTCAGCCTGTGACTGTCACCCTGCATCACTCACCACCAGGTGACGTCTCTTTTATTTCCACTCTCACGCCGCGACACGTCGGAACGTTTTTGTCCATGACCCTCCTCCCACCAGTACTTTACGTTACAAGATAAAAAAGTTTACATACATGTGATGCAGGAGGGTTTTTGGTTCCCCTCCCATGTCCCTCAGCTGCAGAGGAAGAAACCTGCGCACTTGATAAACGCTGATCCGTAACACCCCCTTAATGACAGCACACAAGCCTATGATATGTCCAGCAGCACGAATGACACTGACCGGCACTCCGGTTCAAGAAAGGTCCGTATTTCACTTTGTGTGCAGCCCTACTTAAAAAACATGTACAAATTACTGCACCTCTGCTCCCGCGTGGACTAGGTTGGGAGCACTGCCAGCACCAATTACTGTGCACAGTGACTGCTACAGAAGTGGCCTGTAACAACACGGGGAAGCTGAATGAGGCGCTTGTTTGGAGACACAAAAACAAAAAAAAGTTGCTGGTGACCTATTCAACACTGCATCCATCGAATAGGCCAGTGTGTACTGAAACGTAGCCTGGGAGTAAATCTCTGGCTCACCGAAACGAAGCGTGGGGGACATTTCCATTTATATCCCTGCCTCACACTCGGATCTGGTATCCGTTGATATCTGCTGAGGATTTTGGCTCCAGGACCTTCTTGTCTCCAGAGGGACTGCAGCAAGCAAACATTAGGAGAAACAAACAAGTAAACAACGAGGTGCATTCAAGCAGGAGACACTGTGACTAATTCATGAACTACCTCTTTTGCCGTGGATCATAAGACAGCTGGAGTCTGAGCAAACATTCGGCCGAGCATGTGATTGGTCTTACCGTCTCTCGACGCGGCTGATTCTCCGGATGGGGCTGTTGGGTCCTCGGAGGGGGGAGCCCATGCTGTTCCTCCTGTCTTTGGTGGGAGACGGAGGCGCGGGCTTCCCGATCTGCACAACACAGTCCAAGTCAAGAAGTCAGACTTTCAACACTTGCAGCGATGCACAAAGCTCCTGTCTGTCTGCTCGTTGATGTGATGGTGCAGGAGCGCCCGCTGTAAAATGATCGGCCATCGATGGATGGAGCCGGCCGGCAGGGTCGAGTCATCGCATTAGTTTTATTACACAGGGAGATCAGCATCATGGCTGCATTCATTACACGAGCATGAGGGGTGACGAGAGAGAGAGAGAGAGAGAGAGAGAGAGAGAGAGAGAGAGAGAGAGAGAGAGAGAGAGAGCAAGAAAGCTCATCTAATGGCAGATTGTCTCTGACTGGCTGCTGGTGGCCTGCGAGCCCCTCGAATGGCTCCTTTTTAGGAAATAAATCGTGAAAGTTTTTCAGTTTGATCATACCAACAAATGTCCCATGAGCCTGATCAACAAACTTTTAAGGTGAAAAAAATCTAATCCAGGATCATAAGTTTCACTGTGTCTGCATGGAAGGTCACAGCTTGAACTTGCTTCATTCAAATGCGAGGGCGGCTGCTCCCTGATGGGCCCTGAAGGCATCAAAGATGACCTGTGAGAGGATTTTCACAACACAAGTCCATAAAAGTTGTCGTAATCAATTTTGAACTGGAGTTCAGAATGACTCCAAATGTGATGTGACTTCAACTGATCCCTCAGAGGGAGTTGAAAGCGGTTTTCCAGCAACAACACTGAAGCACTTGTGAGGCTTTTATAGCTACATAATTAGCGATGAGAAACAGTGATTGGTGGATCGGAGTGTGAGTGGGTCCCAGGACTTGTCGTGTTTTTTTCTACAGTTGTGTTGCTGTCTGACTTAGAGGCTAAAATACATCTGATGTGTTTAGTCTGCTGTGTCAGTGAGTGAGCTTTAATCACTGCCAGCAGGAATATTTTTATCCCCTCAGTTACAAAAATAGTCCGACAAAGAGGAAATGCGTCAAGCAGGAAATCACGCTCCGCAGAGGACGGAGACAAACAGCAATAAGGGAAAGAGTTAAAGCCTCGTACAGAAGCTCTCCTGTGGAGCCTCCCGCCACGCTGTACCTTCAGCCTCATGTCCCGAGTGTGCCTCTCCAGCTCCTTGCGCAGCTCCTCCTTGCTCAGCTTGTCGACATCCAGGATGGAGTGCTTCCACTCGATCTGCTCCACGCTGTGGGGGTCGTGGGACACGTACTGGCCGATCTTGACCTTGCGCAGCGTGTGCCAGTAGCCCCTGTAGGCGCCGTTGAAGTCCTGCACCAGCTCCGTCAGCGTGCGGAACTCCAGGGGCTTGAACATGAGGTCCTCCCTGCGACTCATGCCCAGCGCCCCGAAGCGGCCCCCGCTGTGGACTCCCAGCACGATGTGGTAGAAGTGGTTCCCTGAGAAGTGAGACTTAAAGCTGAGGGGGAAGCGCTCCACGCCGGGCATGTTGTTGGTGAGGTAACTGCGTCGAGGCCGCGAGTCAAAGAACATCAACGTTCAGTCTCGGGACTGCAAAAGAAATCCAGTCAGCTCGAGCTCGGGCTCCTATTGTCAAAGGACCGATATTATGCAAGAACTCTCTTTGTTTGTCTCTGCAATAATTAAGATCTGACGCCAAATATCAGAAGACAAAACACAGTGAGTCTGCCAAGAGAATATTTCTCACTCCATTAGCTCACCACGTGTGCCTGCTGCCCACAGAAGAACCTCTCAGTGGCTTTAAACATGTACAAACACTCTCATCGTGCGTGATGCCACATGCACTGGGGCTGTCAAAAGATACATCCCCAGGATCACCGCCTCCAGACATTTGATTGGCAGGGCCTCCCGTGTCATCTCCTTAGCGATGTCCATTAACCTGAGGGAGAAAGAGAGCGCGGCTGTCAAATCAAACACGTTAATGTGCTCCCAAGCTGCTGCACACACTGCGTTTTAATGCAAATAGTCCCCACATTTAACACATAGTAAACAAACGCAGTGTCGCTGCATCTCCTGAGGAGTCGTGTGCTCCAGGCCTCAGCCGACTGACTTTCCCTCCTACTCATGAACGCCAGAGACGCAGCTGGTCGGCATGCATCAGCTGTCAGCTCTGACTAACTGAGAGGAGCCAAACTAGGCCGTCTCCGGTGCCGCGGACCCCCCCACCCCCCACCCCCCACTGGTCGGACACTGGTGGTCTGTGTCATGTCAGTTTGCTTACGCAGTGAGCGGGCGGCTCTTCCTTATCTCGAAAAACTGCGTTCCTGTGTGATTGTACCTGTGCGGCGCGAGTTAAGGTCATAGAGAAGCGGAACAGAGCGATGCTGCTGCTGCCTGAGAGAAGGGACCACCCTTTAAAGTCTTCTGTGATATTCATAGTTTGTCAGTTAATTATGGATGAATTTTTCTCCCTCACTGGTTACTGAGCTTCTCCTTCACGTCAACACTGGCCTACATTGCTGCTCTGGTGTTCGACCCATCAAGTTAATCTGTGACCAAGCAGCTGTTAGCACTCTGGCATCACAGCAAAACGATCCACGGTTCGATCCCGCGCTGGAGAGCCTCTCAGTGAAGTTTGCGCGTTGGCAGCCGTTTTCTGGTCACTCCTTTATTCTCGCCGTGAAACTGGGATGAACTCGCAACCCACTCATCAATTAGGGAAACTACTTTCCCTGTGTCTAAGCTAAGACAGGCTTCATTTCTATGCAAAAAAAACACCTCGTGGCTCAGAATTCACTCCTTAAACACAGTCAGTCATCGCTGCTGCCAGCTCTCCCGACTCGGTGAAAGGATACTGCAATTCCCTGATGTACTTCTGTATGGCTTCCAGGCGCTGTGGGACAGTGGTGGTAGGCTGATATGTAGGCACGCTCGGTACTGGAATCTGTGGGACGGACAGAGCATCCAAACAGTTGCACTATAACACAATCCCAACATTCAGTACTGTAGCAGCAGCAGCAGCAGCAGCAGCAGCTACAGAGCGCGGTCCTGTTTGACCTTTGTGATCCTCTTTAAGTTCTGAATTACTGAGCAAGAGCATCATATGTAATGATTATCGCTGATCAGGAATAACAGACTTTGCTGTTCTGTACTGCAACATCCACATCCACAGAGGATCATGTGCTGTGCGGTTGAGACCAACATGTGAGATTCCACCTGATTGCTTCCCAACAACACCTTGGTGGGAATGTGTTCCCAATAAGACGCAAGTTTCAGATGACCAGTGTGAGAGAGGGGGGGGACGACGACGCTGTGCAGTGCTTTACCTTGGGCAGGTCAGTGGCTCCCCTTATCTCCCTCCCAAGCGCCTCCCCGCCGGGATGGATTCGAGCCACGTGGCGCCACATCCTCTCCCAGGTCTCCTCGTCCACGGGGAGCCCCCCCCTGTTCACGTAGAAGGGCACCCCTCCATCCCTCGACTCCTCCTCGCCCTCGTCCTCCTGCTCCTCGTCCCTCTCCTCCAGCGAGCCCGCCGTGGGCCTCAGCATCCCCGCGGTTCACCCCACCCCCTCCTCCCGGCAGCGGGCTGACAAGAGTGCTGGCACGGGGATGGTCCTGACTGGCCGCCTGGGATCCTCTCACTGGTTAATCCGCTCGGAGCTTTAAGTAGGATCTCACAACAGATGGCCCTCTCATGACATCCGGCAGATTGGTGGCAGTCAGGAAGTCAATGCAGCAGGGAGTTAAAAAAAGAAGGGGGGGATCTGCTGTAATTAAAAAAGAAAACAACAGAAAAACTCACTTTTATAAATGAAGCTCATAAACTTGGAGGTGTGAGGACAGGAGTGGAGGACAGGAAACGATGTTGTTTGAACAAGACTGTTTATCGTGATTATTCTGTACTTTGGAGGGAAAAACAAACAGTTGACTCCAAAAGATTATTTTCATCAGCATCCGCTCAGACAAATAAATAAATAAGACTTCACGCTGGCTCGGCCGTCGAAGCGTTTTGAAACGTGGATCAGCGTTAATTAATAAGCGGGAGGGGAAAAAAACAGTTGCTCTCTTACGGGAATGACTGCAGGGAACAAAGTACTGGGAGCGTCTTAATTTCCCCGTCTCGCTAGAGGTCATTTACGCCGCAAATGTCCGCAGAATGACTGCCTCTGTTCGGTCTCATCCTCGCGTCCCACCAGCCCCGCTTACGTCAACTCCGCGGCCGTTTCACCGAACCGTTTCCGTCCAGATCCGCCGGTTCATTGTTCATGCAGATGCTCTCCTTGGCGTCAGTGTCTGCGGGTTACGCTCTCATCCAGCGAGCCGCTCAGACACTCCCCGAGTCGCCTCCACGGCGCATGCGCGTTGTTCGCGAGCGGATGAGCTCGCGCTGCATTCAGGTGCATCTCGTAAGATGTCATTGTGAGAGCCACTACATGCAGGCTGCCCTTTTATCCAGTAATCACGGATTATTAACAAAACGACCAGAAATAACGCTTTTGTTTCACTTTGATATTCTAAAATTGCAAAATATGTGCGCATGTAAAGGAAAAAAGCGATATTATGTTTTCTTTTTTGATTAATTATCTTTTTTTTTTCTCAGAGCCAACATGTCTGGACACATGAAGACCATTTAAGGAGAAAATAAATTAATATTTCTTCATCGTGGTGTCTGTTGTTGTGTGCTATGTCTCTGGCAGCAAGATATTCTCTTATGGTTTGGAAGTGTGACACAAGGGCACACAAACAATGGACCTTGTAGCAAGAGGCCAGCTCTGTCCTGGAGGTAAATCTGAACACCATGAAGCTGATTCCCTGTGTAACACTGTGCTTTGGTGACAGATTTGCAGCACTCAGCCAAAGCCCACAGGTTCTTCAAAAGCACTGTGACATTGTTTGTTTTTGTTCTGTGGCTGCTGCAAAGATGTGCTGTGATGATTTTCTTATAGAGCTCAGTGTGGCACTTCTGTCAATGTTGGCGAATGTAAACATCTGAGAGTTTGCCTCCAGCTAGAATGTGACAGCTCAGAGCCTCTGCAGCTCCTGTGAGGTGTACTCACTCTGCAGGGTTGAGTATCTACCAGAGGTAACCTCAGAAAGTACAAGTGGTGAGTGACAATTATGGCCATAAGGAGTGAAGGCAAGCCTGTTATACACTCCGACAGACAAATAACTGTAGAAGTTGTTGCTGGTTTAGCAGAAAGGTGTAGGAATACACAATGAATGGCTGGTTGGCCTGGGGCAGAACATAACCTGCACAATACTGAGTAGTTGGTCTTTATATTCTGGCTGATTTGTGTTTCTGACGAGCAAGAACTGTGAAGAAAAAAGTCCATTTCATGAAGTCTTTTATTGAATTCAAAAAAATTCATGGTAACGAAGGAATGAAGGAGAGGCCGTTTCCTGAGACACCGTCCATCTGAACTTAAGATGTCAAAACTTCAATATAATCAAAGCAAGAGAACGTCATAATAAATCCTACCAAACTGCTCTTTTATTTACATTTTACAGCTCACTTGAAGAAATCTTAAAACCTTGGAGCACCATAATCATCAGGCATACGCTCAATGTTGTATCTGTTGAAGAAACAAACACAAAATGTCAGCAAAACAGATGTCAACAAACATGGCATAAGGTTGGAAATGAACCTCAGAGCGGTGTTACCTGTGGTTGGAGATGTACATGATGGGCACGCCAGGTATCTTCCGGATCCTTCTCTTTAGGTCTCTGTCCACAGTGGCCAAGATGTAACACTTGTGCTGCAGAAACATTTGAAATGTTACATCATCTGTTTTGTACCAAAGCCAATTTTATAATACCTCAGAGGAATTCAGAAACCTCCTTTAACATACAAGTTGTGACATTTTGCAACATTTTTTTGTCCCTGCAGGCATAATGTGTGGCAAGAAGCAAGCTTTGTAGCGCGTTACCTGAGTGACCCGTTGGACCAAGCAGTCGTCAGCATACGTCCCCTGGTGTGTGCACGGCAGCCGCTCAAAGCGAGGATCCTTTGCTATTCTATGAAACAACAAAGAAAAACGTCATTAGTGACTGATAGAGTCGAACACCACTGATGCTCATAACCAACCCACTGCCCGTACCTGAGTGCAACTCTGTATTTCATTCCAAGCTTCTCGATTTCAGCCATCACACAGTCTGTGATGTACGGGATACCTGGATTGGGTTAGAATTCGACAAACAACATAGAATGTGTTATTTTATCGATTCTGAACTAAAAACACATGTTGTATTGACATCAGTGCTGCGCAGTACGGTGCATACATTTGGCATAGAGGCAGTCCATCATTGACTGAACAATGTCCAGTTTAGCCTTGATGGAGAAGTTGATGAAATTGGTGTCAACAAGGATGTGATACGGCGGGCCAAGCTGGGTGTTGTACTGGAAGAAGAGGCATGATGGGTACTTTGGCCTGCACGGAAACAACACAGAACATCAACAAAGTCAAGGGACCGTCATACATCGTTTAGGAAACAACTACCAAATTCAGAGATGACTCACACTTCTCTCTCTTTCAGCTGAGAAGGATCTTTCTTCTTTTTCTCTTTGGCCTTGGCGCGGTCTTTCTCTTTTCTACAAAACAATTGTTGAAGATTGGGTGATGAGCTTGGCGACAGAAACAGATTGATAGAAATCCTAAAGCCGCAGGTAAACAAAACAACTCACATCCTGTTGTCTTTCAGATTGATCATTCTCTTCATCGCAGCAAATTGCCTCGTTTTCTGCTTCCCCTGTTAGAAAAAAGCAGGCAAAACAATCAGGTACAAACCAAAACTACACACTATAAATACACACCAATACACGTTGATAGCAACGGACGTTGCAGAAGACTAAAACACTTGGGCTGGTTGTGAAAGGGAAGCCGAGCAGCATTTCAAAACAAACGTGTCCTTTTAAATCGATTCCTATAAACTACAACTCCACACTCACAGTCGTTTACTGTTAGCCACTCAGCTGACTATTCATGGAGGTATGACTGCGAGAAACACCTTTAAAAGGACAAATGTAATCTATATTGAAAAAATAAAGCTCACAAAACATTTCTCTCAGTTGCTGATGCAGCGTTTAGGGACGTAAATACTGTTAGCTGCCGGAACGTTGAGTGCTAACTGGGGTTAAGCTAACTTAGCATAGAGGCCGATACGCTCTACGAGTAGATAACTCGTAAAAATTCGTGGTTGTTTTCGAAGGAAAATGTTTCAATGTAATAAATGTTCCACTTCGAGGCAATAACAAACTACTTACCATGTTAAAACCTGAAATCCGCTGGTCTCTACCAGGCGAAATCGTCCACCTCTCCCCTCGTGTGGCGATGCCGTGACGTAATCAACAATCGACGTCTTGTTATTGGCGTTTTCCGGTTGCTATGCTAATGCTTCACAAACGAAGGTAGATGTGCAGCGTTCAATAGCATGGATTCTGTGCACCTTTGCCCTGTTCCGTGTATTTTCACGTGTATGTACTTTTGCAAACCTCGCCTTTTGACTGCGTTGCGGCCCGCGTATCGCTGAGCACCACGACTCGGTGACGGGCTTTCCTTATTAACACCGACATTGTTGGCTAATTCGGCTAGCTTGCTGTTAGCGCTGTGTTGCAGTGGCATTAGTGTCTGTGTCGTGCTGGGAGTCGTTAGCATTAGCCTCCAGCTTTCCCCAGCACTCCAGGTGTCAATAGAGCTGCGAGAATTGATGATGCTGCAGTTAACCTGTTTATTTCCACCTCTCAATGTTTTCTGGTTTGTAACCTGCACTTAAACGACTGAATGCAACTTTTAAGCCGAGCTTTCTGTTGCTTATATAAATACAATATATATTTATTGATAGCTTTGTGGTTTGTGTATGAGTAGCAGGTTCAGACACCTGAGCTAGCGAGCGCCCAGAGCTCTTTAGTACCAGTACCAGCACCATAAACCGGGCTGATGTCGTGTAGGATTTGCTCTGTAATCAGATTGTGACTGGCCCTGTTTGTTTGACTCAGATAGTTGTGGCTAAACACGCGGATGAGCGTTTGGTAAGCGGTCTTTGGACCAATTTGTTTATGCATATTAGATGGCTGTGGCTCGCACGTCTTGTTGTTCCACATACCTCCCCAAGGTGACGCTTAAATATTCACGCCTCTCGGCTGAGCAGCCCACAGTCAAAACTCCCGTGCTTCGCCAGCCTCGCTGTTCCCGGGAAAACTTTCACTTTCTCTCCGCGGCTCCTGATCTGATCGGTTTCTTCTGCCGCCGTAGGAGCCTCGACTGCTGGTGTGTGGCGGGTTTTTTCCCCCTGCGGAGCTCGGAGGGGTCTCGGTGAAGGCTGAAAGATGGTCTGATGGACCGCCGCTTCTTCCTGACCTTCCTCCTCTGCTCACTGTCGTGGATCTTCTTCTGGGAAGTGCGCTGGAAGAAAGGAAAAGAGAGTCAGATTGAGGAATGGCTCCAAGGACATAGCCTCTCTCAATACGGGCACCTATTTGAAGGTCAGTGAGTTGGAGTTTTTTGGTGAAGTTTGCAGTTTCCGTCATGATTTAGATCACATTCCCTATTACTGTGATGTAAATACATGCAGAAATTGTTTAAACTCTTAGTTTGGCATGTCATTCTTCATATGTGCAGACTTCAGTGACACAAGACAGCCAGCCTTAAGCACTGTCATAGGAGACAAATGAATATTTAGGCCTGCGCTCAGGCATTGCTCGTGTATCTTCTGCTGGCCCGTGTGAGCAGGGGGAGTTCATCGCTCTCTTCATGTGTCATCCAGATGTGCGGACTCTGGAGGAACTGAGTCTGAGTGCACTTAGTCGCCTGGAAGAGGTGGTGAAGGAGCAGCAGCGCTGGAGGGAACTTGCCGAGGCACACATCGAGCTGCTGCGAGACTTTGCCTTCCAGGAGTGGCTCTGTTCACAGAACCTGGAGCACTTTTACCCAACGTAAGCCGTACCCCCCCCCCCCCAAAGGTCCCAACTTGAACGATCATGGGTGTCCCCTCTACTTTTGGTGGACTCGGTTTTTCCCCTGCATCCTGCAAAAGCACAGTGTCCCATGCAGAGTTTTGGTTTTTTAAAGTCTTGTGATTAATGGTTGTAGTAAGTTCAGTGCAGGTTACTACAGACCCTGTTTACTTTTGTCCACTTGAGGGCAGCCTCTTCATTCATGACTGGAGCTTGCTGACACTGAGCGGTGGAGGCTGCAGTGTTTCAGAGGGTCACTGCAGTAAAAAGTATTCTTTGGAGACTGCAAGTGTAGGACCCTGCAGCAATGCAGATGTTTCTGCACCTGGTGCTTTCTACTGACCCCCCCCACACACACACACACACACCTGACTACATTTAGTGGTCATTGTAAAATCACAACAGCTGTTTTTTGCGCATTTTCTTGTGTGTGTGGGATATTTGTGTCATTTTCGGAGGTCAGTAATGTCTCCACAGACACAACTGAGCAAAACTGTGCAACACCTCAACTGCAGCACATCATGAATGTATCGTGTGTCATGAAAATGAAATGCACAATGTACATATTGCATATGACAGGACTGCAGTAAAATGTTTCTATGCAAAGTGCATTCATGCTCTGCGCATCAATATTTTTCGCCAATCAGATGAAGCCATCCCATCCTAGATGCCCGCCTCCTATTCGGCTGTGTATCCAAGGTCACAAAGTGTGTTTGGAGATATTTCAGTGACAGCAGAGCGGCCAATCAAACAAGCAGCAAGTCTGTTGTTTGGGAATGTTGTATTTTACGGGGTTCCTACGAGTCCTGGAAAACCCGGAAAGTAGTTTGTTCATCAAAATGTGGGAAAAGTGAATCGTCCTGGAAAAGCTAATATTTTCTGTGAATTTCAGCAAATGGGATTTACCAAGGCTGAAGTAGCATCAGAGCGGCTATCAAGCAGACCTTTCTTGAACAACGATTTGAACAAGAGTAGAACACTGATACGTTAGTGAATGTTTCAAAGGTTGTTTTATTTTTTTTTAACAGTACTGAGTTATTGACTGTTGAGGTATAGTCCCAGCCTGTAGCCAGCGGCCGCAGATCGTGGGACAATGTTACTGAACCAGTTTTACAGGAACAGGAAACGAGGCATTTAGTCATTTCCTCCTGTAGCATTTTTATCCCTTGGTTTCGTCTCGTGATCGTTCAGTATCAGTGTTCACATCTACTTCCCTATGAGATTGTTGGAATGTGTCAAGTGTAATCTGCCGCATCGTATAAAGGTATCATCTTGTGATAATGTCAAGGTTAACGTCAACCACAGCCTCTCATAAAGTGATATGAGAAGTGGTTGTGTTCCATAAACGGTGAATAAAGTCCACCAAGTGGAGCGTTTCCTCAGGCTTCTGATGTGATCGTTTTAATCTTGCCGTTTCCTTTCCATCAACTCCTTGTCGCGTGCTCTCTGCAGACTGAAGACCCTGGGTTGCATGAATCTGGATGACCTCTCCCAGTTCGACAGTCAGCTGCAGCTCTCCCTCGCTGCGTGGGGCTACTACTACGACGACTACTTGAAGTTGTCCACGGGCATCAAGATCCTCCGGACCTCCAGGGGGAGCCGCGACCAGGACTACGAGATCCGGCTGGTGCACAGCCTCGCAGAGCGGCGTCTGAATGAGAAGTGGTCATTTGGTGAGGCTCCTGCTATTTTCCGCCATTAGGAGCTTTCAGATTTACTTGCTCCCAGCAGCTGCGCAGCATCAAGTGGCATTTAGATGCTGGGTGTAAACAAAAGATGGCTTGTACTGTTGCTAAGCGCTGGTAAGTGTTTTCACAAATGTTGTTGCTACAAGAGTCACACATCATTTGAATAAAGCTTAAGTGTTGTAATGGAGCGTTGAAGGGTTGCTTCATCTTTCACCCTCAAGCCAGCATCACTTTGTTCCCTGTCTTTTCCCCTCATAAAGTCTCCACATCCACCCCACTGAAGTGTATCATAACTGGTAAAATGCTGGTAATCATTAGCATTGAAATTGCTCAACCACAATCTTGTTTTTTTTTTTTCCAGATTGGTATCGATGTGACTTCTCGAAATAAAAGTTTTGTTGTGCGCTCTGAAGTCGAAAGCTGTCCTCTTATGGCATAAACAGTTCCTTGTTCCCTTTTCTTGTGAAAGGGCTTCAGTGGTGTCGACGGTGATTTCGAGCTTATATAATCTCCACCCTGTCTTGTAAAGAGTCGCGACGACAGCCATGAACATCACATCCGCGGTCTCCTCGTCGGTGTAGTGCTTTTGTTCTGCTTTTGTTGACTGATGCCATGTCGCTCTGTCTTCTAGCGGGAGCGCTCATATTCGGCTGTACAGTGGCACTGTGCTTCTTGATCAGGGACCTCATGTTTTACGTGATTGGTGAGTAGAATCCGAGAGACTGCTTAGCATTAGCTTCAGCTTACTTTCACTCTGCAGAGCCACACAGCTGCAGCTTGTTTGGTGGCGGTGTTGCATGAAACGTGCAAAAATCTGGCCTGCTGATTGGTCGGGACTGAGTTGGGAAACTCTATGACACCAGTTGGGTTGCTTTTTGCACCAGTCAACAAGTGCACCAAGGTTCACTTGCAAGTGGACCAAGTTCCATGTGACCACTTCACTTGTTTGGGCTTCGTTCATTCTCGCCAAAAAACAGCCAATCAGGAACCAAAGTGGGTCAAACCAAAGTGCTTGGCTGTGGAGGCACCTTTACAATACTTCACCTGCAAGAGAGACACATGCTGTTACTGCTCGACTTGCTTCTGTCTATTTAAAAGGGTGATATCTCTTGTTTTTGAAGTGTTTCTGTTGTGTTGACATTTCAACATGACAAATT
>JAUESF010000048.1:2163236-2173900 GCA_032274765.1 Malacoctenus tetranemus
GGAAAGCGCTCTGATGGTCCGTGTGAGGTGGATTTCAGAAGATCTGCTTTTCCATTCTCACCCTGGCCTCCGACACGTTGAGCTGTCGTGACAGCTATGAAATCGAAGTGGCTACGGTCAGACGCTCAAAAGCAATCAAGGCATGAAGCTGGCGTGTTTTCAAGGTTAAGTCGGAGTTGAACGCCGGCAGAGACGAGGTATGAAAACGAGCAGTCGGACTCGTAAACATCCCAAAACCTGAACGCTCCATCGGACCAAAAATATCCAGACAACATGTGATAGAGAGTCGTATCGAACAGCTCCCACCTTTCTTGGACGGGTTCCTGAAACATCTCCGCGTGCTTTTATGCCCAATTCCTTCGCGGTGCGTCAGTGAGGTCAGACTGTGATGATGGACCAGAGGAACTGGCAGCTCTGTAACTCCGGTACATCCCAGAAATGCCGCACGGGGTTAAGGTCAGACTTCCTTTTGCCAGGTCCAGCTCTGCAGCAGCAAACACATCACGTCTTTATGGAGGGGGGTGGGGGTGGGGCTTAAAGGGTCAGATGTCTGGATGCTTTGGTCCACGTGTGTCTGGGCTCTGATGCTGTTGGACTACTCAGAGAAGACGCTCGGGCAGGGAGACCAAAGCAGACTGCGAGGAACCACTGCGGAGACTTTAGATCATATCAAGGAGCCGAGCAACTGTTGGCCTCTCAGTAGAGTCTGCGATGACCTGGCGACCCGCCTCCACCCTGTGACAGCTGGGACCTGCACCCCCGTGACCCTGAATGGTAAATATCCACCTAATGAATAAGGCGGCGGCGTTCCTTTCTAATCTTTTCTACCTCTGACTAAAGATCAATGGAGCGGCGACTCTGAGTGCGAAGCAGGTTCTAACTGGTTTCAGCTCACTTCACAGGTCTCATCTTTGATTCGTCAACGCCTATCGAGAGAGAAGGCTCGCCTCTGAACGCCGCGCCGCTCTGCTCTGATTGGAATGTGATGACACCAGAAGTGCTGAAAGTGAAAAAGGAAACAAGTGTTCACTCTCTCTTTCAGCGCGCGCAGATGGACTCCAGATCTGACAACCGTGTCGGCCCGGGATGTGAAAGAGGCGCGCTCCGTCCAGGACTCTGCGAGTGTTTAATTGTGGATTCAGATTTAAAAAAAAAAAAAGAGAAGAAGAAGACGAAGAAGACATGTTTAATTGCTTGCGTCCACATGCTGCTGTCAGGGCTCCTCGCGCTGTGGTCCGAACGCTATCAGGAGCTGCTGAAAGGCATCTTGAAGCACTCGGAGGAGGCAGGACGCCGGCTATTTGCTCTTGGCGAGCACCTGTGCATTTGCATAATGGTCTCTCTCAGATTTCCCGAAGGAATGCTCGCTAAAGAGGGGCCACAAATCAGAAAGCCATCTTCTGGCGCTCGCTGAGAGGAAATGTGCCATATTGGAACCGCCCCCCCCTCCCAAAAAAAAACCCCCAGAAGAACCTGTGGGAGACTGTTGAGCAACAATATTTAGCATTTTTGTGAAATCATCAGCTGATACAAACGGCCCTGGAAAACCTGTTTGCTGGACGAATCATCTGTGTAGATTTGAACTCCCTTCATGGCCTCAGAGGCGCCGAATATGTTTCCTCTTCCTTATGGGGGGGGGCACTGCAGGATGTCAGACAGGCCTGTTAGTGGCGCTGTAAAGCCTAAAACAGAGAAGAAGACTCAAGGACAGAGCGCCGATCAGTTTAACAAGTTGTGCTCTCAAACCAGTGTCCACAGGGACGGGGCCTCGCCCGTGTTGGGAGGGGGGGGGTTGGACCCTCTGATCAAAGCTAACTGTACTCGCAGCACAAAAAGCAGCCCGCCCGCCTCACGCATCTTCAAAACTTGACCCCCCCCTCCCGTGTCCTCAGCACACCCGCGGGGTCGTCTGCTTCCCGTTCCAGCTGGGCAGGTCCTCATTACCTGATTGGCCGGCGGCGTAATCACCAGCAAACCGGATTGGCTGCAGGTCTTTATCACCGGCCGTGATTGAGCCAATTTGGAGGCCAGTCTCAATCAGGGCTGCTGAAGGACAGGAGTGTTCTTTGGCTGCGGCGGCGGGGGCTCTGGACTCCAGTTTGCTTGTTACTGTACAACACGATGACCTCATGTGTCTGCTCCACCGCTGGCAAACATCAAGTGTGTCTGCGAGCAAACACGCCAGCTCCGGCCTCCAGACTGCAAAGCGAAGACGGTCGTCTCCTCCACGACGGTCGACCGCGAGAATGACTCAAACGTTGTTGTTTTTCGAGGGAACTTTTTCCGCCTCGGTCTCCTGAGGGTACCCTCTCGGTTCCTATGCGGCTACCGATGACAAGTGACAGCGCAGCTCCCTCAACCGGCAATTTTCGGGTGGTTGCGGAGAGAGTGGCTGTGAGAAACGCTCCTCGCGGCGATGACACAGGTCTGGCAGCTCAGCGCAGTGCTGGAGCGGATGAACGGACGCTGCTGCTGCTTAACTGAGACCCCCAAACCCCCCCCCCCCCCCAAAAAAAAAAAAGACAGCTGAAAAAACACAAACACTATTCACATTCTTCAACTCCCTGAGGGCACTCAGTAACTCTATCTGAGGTGAACCTTTAACCTTTAATACAAAATAAGAAAGCAATAGAAACAGTACATTACTAACAATTAAAATCCTATAGGATGTATATGTACATTTGTATCCACATATTAAGATTAAAGAAAAATCTCCCTCAGGGTAAATATGCCTCACACTCCCTTCCTCCTAACTTTCTCCCTCACTTTATTTAGTTCCTCCCTCACTCCCCCTCCCAAACCCCCTCCCTCTTACATACTGTTGTGCTTTCAAATAGGGTGTTTGGTGATTGACAATCAATTGATTAATTGCTAAGCAACAAATAGATAAATGATAATTAGCAATTCTAATTTAATAATTTCAGGGGCACCAATTATGTTGGGATCTCCAGAAGGTTAAGTTTGATGATTGGATATTAATTAATTGCTAAGCCACAAATGTATATCAACTATTAATATCAATTATAGTTCAAATAAGTTTGGAGCACCACCCTGTGAACAGGGAGCAATGACCAAACCGATCAGTTTTAAACACTCAAAGTCCCAAAGTGCAGACTTTAGTCTGCACCTAATTTGTGTCGAGTATCCCCCCAAAGATGTTAACGGCTCCCCTCTGTGTGGAGTGAGCGCCATTTGCAAAACAATGGAGACGGCCCCATGCAAGAATGTGGTTTGGTGACTTCAGCTGGTGTGCTGGGGTTTCCTCATTTGAGCTGCCTCCCTTTGTGTTGTAAAGGAGCTTTTTCAAGGAGTCGAGTAATTTACAGAATTGCTGTGGGGATAAAAAGAGCAGGCACAGCACACAGACTCAGAATTCACCCGGACTTCACCATGGCACAACCAAGGCGACCAAGAAAGATGAACGCTCAGGAGGCTTTAGCCATGCTTCAGAGCATGTCGGACTACGAATCTGATGGTGGATCTGTTGGAGACTTAGCATTTCAGAATGAAAACAGTGCAACAGATTCTTCAAGTGAAGAGGATGATTCTGATGAGAATGCGACTGCTTTTGCACCAGCAAATCCTCCCCTCCAAAGACGCACCAGGGGCCGAGTGGTCAATTATATGATTGAGCGGGACAGTTCAAACACTGAGGCTACGTCAGACGAAGAGGAAGACACAGTGCGCGGCAACCCCCCTCCTTGCAAAAACCAAAAAACTGCTGATGTTGGCACAATGCCTGGATCCACAGAGAAGGCTGATGGCACTGTTTGGTCCCACTGGAAAGTTGGAGACTTTTCTGTTCCTGAAACCCCACAGACTGCCTTCAATGGATCTGAAGGGCCAACAGAGTCTGTGAAACGCAAAATCACAAGTTGCCTTCGCAGCTTCCTGTGCACAGTCCACAAGGCCCGCAGAACAAACCCTAGCTGGCAGAGCTGAGCTGATGGCTTTCCTCACAATCCTTTTTCAAAGGGCTGCCATGGGTTACATTGGTCCCATGCGACACATGTGGGCCAATAAATTCGGAAACGCAGAAATCAAACCCCTAATGCCTCGTAACCGCTTTTTTGAAATAAGACAGTACCTTCGTTTTGACGTTACACAATGACAAATTTGCAGCAATTTTAGACATCTGGATGCGGTTTGTTCAGAACTGTGTGTTGTCCTACAGTTCAGGACAGCATGTTACTGTGGATGAGCAGCTGTTTCCGTCCAAGGTTCGGTGCCCCTTTTTGCAGTACATTGCATCCAAGCCTGACAAGTTTGGAATCAAGTTTTGGATTGCAGCAGATCTGGACACAAAATACATGTGTAATGCTATCCCTTACTTGGTAAAAGATCCCACTCATCCAAAAGGAGAGAGGTTGTCAGAGAACGTTGTTCTGAAATTGATGGAACCATTTTTGGACCAGGGAAAGACTGTAGCAATGGACAATTTCTTCACCTCTCTGTCTTTGGCTAACAGGCTCCTTCAGTGAAATACAACTCTGCTTGGCACCATCAACAAAATTCGTCGGGAGCTACCAGCAACTGCAAAGGAAACCTCGGGGTGCCAGTTGCACTCCACACAGGTGTTCAAATCTGGAAGTGCCTTGCTGACGGTGTATGCAACAAAAAAAAGAAATCTGTCTGTCTTCTGAGTACCATGCATCAGAAAGTGGAAATTGCAGATATTCAAAAACAAAAACTAAACACTGTGGTTGATGACAACCATCTCAAATGCGATGTTGAAATCATGGACCAGAAACTGCGCAACTACTCTGTGCATGCAGGAACACGGAGGTGGCCCATGGCTGTGTTTTATAACCTGCTTGATATGGCCGCCACAAATGCACATGTTTTGTACACAGTGTGTACAGGAGCCAAAGTCTTCAACTGTTCATGCTGGAGCTTTCAGAGGAACTCAAAAACAGGCTCCTGCAGGAAAAGACACAAGAGGAAGAGCAAAAACAGCTACGTTGTGAGATGAGAGTTTCCCAGCAGAAAAAGACTGAATGCCAGGTGTGCATACTCTGCAAAAACAACATAAGTACCTAACGTTTTGTCCACTGCGGCAAATTTACCTGTGGCAAATGTAGGAAAGGCTCACCATGGGAATGTGGAAACTGCTAGATGGGACAATTGTATTTTACATTTGTCCACTTTATATTTAGTGCCTTACCCATATGAAGACTGCTTTTCTTTATCTGAAATTTAAAAAAAAATTCTGAAGTTGTACCTTCTGTCTGTTTTTCAAAATTGAGCTTTTTGAGGTGCTAATTGGCTGGTGGCTGGTGGAGTGAGCTGCATTTGCAAAACAATGGAGACAATTAGCAGCTTGAGTGAAATCCACAAGTTCTGCAAGGGGAGGGGTCGGCAGCAGAAATAGAAAATCTTTGGACTTTATCCATTAAATCACTTAATTGAAGGGTGAAATCAAGCACTGACCGTACAACCAGCAGTTACCACAATAGTGTACACAATCATCACTTACAGGCTTCCTTTTCCACACACAACTGTTTATTACAAAATGTGTATCATCCACATCCATATGTTATCAGTCTAAAGCTATCTACAAAGGCATACACCTAAAATCACAATCAAACAATCATTCATTACAACATCAGGTAAGCATGGATGAGTGGTACCTGTGTGTGTGTGTGTGTGTGTGTGTGTGTGTGTGTGTGTGCGTGCGTGCGTGCGTGTGTTTAGTTGTATGACTGTGCTGAGGTTACTAAGAGTGTTATATAGAGATTGAGGGTTGATAATAGTTCATCCTCAGACCTGCAGAGTCTGTAGCAGATTCCCAAGTTCACAATTATTAAGCATGCATACCATATGACAACTTGGTGTCTCTTTCCTATTTAAGTCTCTCCTTTTCCCCTCCTACCCCCCCTTCCCGTTTTTCCTTTCCCTCTGTGTGTCGCCCTCTCCTTCCTTCTCCTCTGGCTTAGTGGTGTGTTTCGAAGAGATAAGACGACGCTTGCTCATTTCACACATGAGCAGAGAGGAGTTAAGTAAGGTTGTGAGTGTGTGTCTATGAGTTCACAGTGTGTGCATACCTGTGTTGTGCATATGAGTTTAGTTCACTTAAGTTTGTATTTAAGGTTAGAGAAAAAGAGAGCAAGTACCCCAAGTTTCCTCTCCCTGCTGCTTTTATTTTTTGATTGTCAGAGGGCCACTTCGTTTAAATCACTAATCTGTTGGAAAGATAAATAAAGCCACTGCCAAAGTGGTGAAAAAAACAAAACTGTCCTTTTTCTTGTTTTACGCTGCAGCTTACTTTAAAGAATTCATAGATGAAAATCCTAACATTAAGTCTGATTGTTTAAGATAAACTTTAGAGGCCAACTAACCCCACCCTGCATAAGTCTGCAGCAGTAGTTTTAGTCTATCAACCTATTCCAGTGAACAACAATTTCAACAATAGGTCTGAAAATGCAGTGAAGAGAAAGCAATGACAAGAAGAGCTATCCTTTGAGCTATGTGTTAAACTTTGTAATCTTCATCGTGCAGTTTTTTGCTCAGCAATACAAAAAATACTTGAGGGTGATAAACATATTTTGGTTTTTAAATAAAGATGATGTTTCTGTTCATCTACTGGATGCCACACCAAATGTCCACACCTTGTTAAACGATAATTAAGCCCACCTTTCGTATGACTAAAATTTCATCACGTACGCTTTACAGCAACAACAGACTACAAATTACAAACATGGCCTACAAATTTATAATTCGATTCTCAATAAATCCACAGCCCAACCACATCCTTTTATAATGCTTTTTAATATTTCACAAATGCAAGCTGAAAATGGGTGACGCTGAAGAATACAATGAGCCAGTATGATGGCTGAGGTTTCATTATCTCTACTGATGCTAATTTCTGTCTGTTTCAGACACCAGTGTTGTGGTCTGGATGGTTGGCAAATTTCAGTGTCTACTTTTTTTTTAATGTTTCTTTTGGAGCGATGGCTTCTTCCTGGCAAAGTGGCGTTTAAGCCATCGGTACAGTACTTTTCTCACTTTGGAAAGTGACACATTCTTACCAGATCCAGCCATCATCTTCACAATTTGTTTTGCTTTGATCTTGGGTTGATATGCACTTTTCGGATCATAGCACACTCATCTCTGGGACATAGAACCCATGTCCTTCCTGAGCACTACATGGCTTGACATTCCCTTGGTGTTCATTCGTGCATCTTATTGTTTGAACAGGTGAACGTTGCATCTTCTTGCATTTGCACTCAAGGGTGAATCAGCCTTGGGCAAGTCCACAGTTCTCTTCCTGATGCCTTGGCTGATTTATTTGCCCCATGTTGTTCCCATGATGTTTCACAAAGGAAAGCTTTGTATTCCAGGTGTGCCTTAAATCACATCCACAGGTATGTCTCTAATTAACTCAAACATTGAAAATAAACCAGAATATTCCAAAGACACGGCAACATCATCTGGGATTGTCGAAATAGTTTGAAGGCATAGCATTTTTTGTGTATGTTAACTTCTCACTTTAAAGAAAGCAATAAAAAATGTAAAAAAAAAAAAAATGGCCTCACAGTGGGGCATGCTTGGGACACCTTCCTCTGGAGGTGACCAGGATGGTACTGGTCACCTTCAGGGGAGGAATGAGGCATCCTTACCTCAATGCCCGAGCTACCTCAACTTGCTCCTCTCTATGCAGAGGAGCAGTGGCTCTAATTTGTGCTCTGCCCTAGCACACAAAACCGCCCAAAAATCAGCTCCTGAAAACAGAACCTCCTTTGCAGAGGAAATTCTGTCATGGAGGCATTACCTATGCATGCCTACTTCTGTTTTACTTTATAAACATTGAAACTTATCGGTCATCTGAAATTAACCACTGTTTGGTCACAAGAAGTACTGAAGTTGACTTAGCATACATCTTCCTGAATAGACCCTAAAAATACAGATTCCTTTCTTTGTCAGTCCTAACATAAAGATCCTCTTTCTTAGTTCTTATTTTCTGTCAAGTGAATGCACGACTGTCAACCATCCATTTTAGAAATGTTTGCAAAATGTGCATGCAAAATTTTTTATTACATACTAATTACTACTGTCTGTCTTAGTACTGGTCTGAACAAAAAAAATGTTTTTTTTTTGTTTTGTTTTTTTACAGAGTTTTTGGTTAATCCAAAAGCGGTACACTCTGGCCAGCATGTTTTAAAGTACAAGGATGGAAGAAACACAAATACATAGATACCCAACCAGTGTTGTTTTCGTCAACGATGACGATAACAAAATTATTTTGTTGATGCCCCCTTTTTTCATGACGATACCACTCTCTCTAACTTCACTTCTTTCCTCCCTTCCCTCTTTGTCTTGTCCT
The DNA here is from genome assembly GCA_032274765.1 of Malacoctenus tetranemus. Classification (NCBI taxonomy): domain Eukaryota; kingdom Metazoa; phylum Chordata; class Actinopteri; order Blenniiformes; family Labrisomidae; genus Malacoctenus; species Malacoctenus tetranemus. Next base: position 2,171,560 of record JAUESF010000048.1, read on the forward strand.
CCTCGCACAGCCCTCATTGCACCACTTTACCTGATGATAACCCCCAGCAAGATGGCCAGAAGCCAATGAGGGCAGGTTATGGTCACAGTTATGATTTTAAAAAACAGCAATAATAATGATAATTAAATCGCAATTTTTTCTATAGCAATTTGACACCTTCAGCAATGATGTCAATACTTAAGAAGAAATGTAGACATGGAAAAAAAGAAAACAAACAAAAAAAAACGTGTATTGTCGTTCTTCTTCCCAGCAATTGAATCAAAAAATTGTTACATATATACTACTTTTAGTTCTCTCCGTGTCAGCTTGCACATCAGCCATATAAGTAAAGAGCCTTAAATTACTCGCCCATCAGTGCACACTCAAATGAAGAATTGTTCATGATGCAAGAGGGGCTGACATACTGTAGTTTCCAGGTGGCTTTGTAGCTTTTATTTGTCGACGCAGCAGATGCACTCTTGTTGTCTCAGCATTACCTTTTGTGGTTTGGTGTATGGATTTGTGTATGCCACACAAATCTGTGTTATTTTTACCTGATTTTTTCAAACGCATGAAGAGATGGCATGTGATATGATGCCAATCCATTATTTAAATCTGTGTCGCTGATTAAAACAGAAAGTTTTTTGAGCCCAGATGTTCTGGAAAAGGTGATGCACACACAGCTTAGATGCAACATTTAAAATACCCAAACTATTTTTTGCAGAGTGTCTTTTTGTTGTCTTGTCTTTATTATTAAGTACTGACATCATCACAGAAGGTATCATTTTGTTGTATATGCATTTTAATGATTTTTTTTTATAAATTAAAAACTGTGACCAATACCTTCCCTCATTGGCTACTGGCCATCTTGCTGGGGGTAATCATCAGGCATAGAGATTCACAATGAGGGCTGTGCAAGAGGGACAAAAGAAAAAAGTTTGGACACCCCTGATCATTTTCAGGATTTTCTTTGATAATTCATTAGTTGTTTGGATCAGCAACATATGTATCAGACAAACACAGTGATATTTTAGAAATGAAATGAAGTTTACAGGATTCACAGTGTGCAATAATTAAACAAAAGTAGGCAGGTGCATAAATTTGGGCACTGCAACAGAAAAAAAATCATCAGTTTTAGTAGATCCTCCTTTTGCAGAAATAACAGCCTCTAGACGAGTCCATTGTTAGAAACGTGCGCTTCTTCAATGCATCGACTCATTGTTTTCCAGGCGCCACTGTCCCCGCTCTCCAAGCCAAACTCCAACAGCTACTGCTGTCACTTTCACCGTCTGTCCAGACTGTTGTTGGAAGAAACGACCCTTCTCGTTAGTGGTTGGAACTAACAAAGGCAGATTTTGTTGAGCTCTTTAAATTGCTTAAACAGGCCCAAAAAGTGTCTTTATCTCAGGACCCATTCCCACCTTTGGGTGTGGTACAGGCCCGTTAGGACCTCACCATGCCTCAAAAGAGGATAGTCATGTCAAACCTGGCAACCCTCTCAAACATAGCAACCTAGTTCAAAATGGTGGCCTGCCGATACATTGGACCCATGATTGGACCCTGAAGGGGGTTTGGTTCCAACTCCCATCGCTCATTTCGCTGGACCCCATCAGGGGTTGAGTTCCAACTCATGTCCTTCATTGGCTGAGCCAGCCTTGGTGCGGGAGTTCCGCTGATGTCACAGCCAAATACAGTGCAGCATTTCGCGTTGTGCGGCCCCTTTTCATTCAACCCACGCCATGCACCACAACCCGGGCTGCAGTTCCACCCTGGACAAGGGAGGAACTGTGAAGTGATTTGCCAGGCACTTGTTTTGGATTATTTTGGAGGAAGCCGAACAACCCGGCTCCTACCTCACCTGCAGATGCGGAGAAAAGGACTTTCTCCAAAACAAGCTACAAAGGCTTTTCCAACGGGTTGACTCAGCTGGTTCCTCGCTGCCCCTCGAAACCAGCCAAATTCACCCTCCTGCAGAACGCTGCAAAACCACCCCGCACGTTTCCCATCAAGGGATCGGCAACGCTGGGAAGCACGCTTGTCGTGACAAGCGACGTCAAGTAAGAGAGCTTTGTGTGTGGGCAGAGACTCTTAGCTTAGCGTGATCTGTGTTTTGTTTTTCTTGAAACTGTCTACGTGTTTGGTTTGTTTCTCGTTTGCTTATGTGTTTCAAGGACCACCAGGTCTGACTGTAACTCAAGCTGTTGCTGCTCGAAGCCGCTTTGTTTGACCCACTGGGTGAACATCGTGCTACTTGCCGTTTGTGTTGAGTTTACACCGCAAGACACTAATTGCTCTACCTACGTGTTTTCCTCAAGCCACTGTCGAGCGAACGCGGTTCGGGGGGGGGGGGGGGGGGGGGGGG
>JAUESF010000048.1:2205184-2217343 GCA_032274765.1 Malacoctenus tetranemus
GCTCACAAATTCGTCACTCGTCCGAGGTTTCGATCCACGACCTCGTCGCTCTTTCGTTGCTAGACTTCAACAGTCTGACCTCGCTGCTTCTCCTCCTCTCGTAGCGTCTCCTTTTTTTTAGTTCAGTTTGGCAAAAATAACCGGAGCACAAACAACAACGGAGGCTGTTTACAGTCACATAAACAACAAGGGGGTGTTTCCAGCGCGCTGCGCTCTTCAGCGCACGTCCCCCCGAGGCTCAACTTTTCTGGGTCGTCTGGAGGGTCCGAGCGCCCGGCGAGGGACTCCCTTTCAGGTAAACACTGCAGCCAGTTTCCTGGATTCCTGGTGAATGTGAAACCAAAGGGAAGTTTTTGCACAGTGTTCTGCAGCGTCCGTGCCGACATCTGCCGTTGACATGGCTGTTTAAGTAATTGGATTAATGGCATGTCCCGCCGCACGCAGACTGAAAGTATGGGACAATATAGGATAGTTAAGCCCAGGAAACGGGGAGGAAAGCCTCCCTGCAGCATACACAGGAACTGGCTGCGGCCTCCCCCCCCCCCGCGCTCACGGGGAGCTCCCTGAAGTGGAAGCCGCAGCAGCAGACTTAATCCTGCCGCGTTTTTACATCAAACCGCGTTCTGCGGGGAAGGATGTGGCGCGTGTGGCGGCCGCGCTGTGAGGGTGGCACCCGATAGGAGCGCGACCCCTCCGGAAAACAGTGATTTCTGCCTGTTGTCAGTCGCTGTGTGCAGATGATCGTCGCACGGGAGAATGGAGATGTCGTTGACGGGGAGAAAAAAAGGCAGAGAGGAGGTTTTTCTTCTTCTTCTCCAGCTTTCTTTGGCATGCTGCGCTGCTCAGAGCGCCGTCGCAGCGCCAAAGTATCTCCTCACTCAGAAAACTCTCCCCCTCCACCCTCTCTCTCTCCCCCTCTCCGTCATGCTTACCTTTGCCATCACGAGGTAATGTTTCCGTCCTTTCCCGAACCTGAAAATACGGCGTGGTAACGTGCCTCTGTGATTCCGTCATCCTCCCCCCGGGGTGCTGGGAGCAGAGTTACAGCCCTCCGGTGCGGGGAGTCTTGTAAGTCATGTTCAAGGCTCCGCTTGGTTGTTCAGCGGTACCCCCCCCCGCCCCCCGCTCGCCTCCTCCTGCTCCACATGGCTTCAGCCGAAACTCCCACATCAACCAATAGGAGGCAGCGCAGATGACAGAACAGCGGTGAATTATCTCACTGCGTATAAACTCATCACAACAGTAACCCCCCCACTCCCCCGCCCCCCCTCCTTTAACGTCGTCTATCCCGGAGCTGCACATGTAAACCCCCGTCTCACGTGCGAAATGTATTTATTGCCTGTCTGACATGTGGGATGCAGCTGGCGAGAGGGTCAAGGACGTTCCACGTGTGAACGCTTTCTGACCCCCGAAGCGGCAACCCCCCCCCCCCCCCGAAAAAACTGTGGGTTCACCTGCTCTCGCCTAATAGATACAAGGCGTCTCAGTTTGCCTCGTGCTGACCCCCTCTGACGCAGAATTCGAGACACCTAACAGGTTTTTTTTTTGCCATGACGTCGAGGGAGCTCGGAGCCTGACGCGCGCTCGTCCCAGGGGGGAAACAATATTTAGGGACGGGCTCCGGTTCTCCCGTGACATGGGACGGTATACGAGCAGCACAGCGCGAGGTCACGATCGCGCGACGTGCCGCGACGCGCCGCGACCCACTGACTCACCGGTGCCTTCCTGTTGGAGACCGCTGCTAAATGCATTAGCATCTTCAGCAGAGCCACCGATGAAGCGGTGACTCAAACATCCTGTGGAAAGTGCAGGATGTGAGGATTCAATCATGAGCTTTTGAGATGAGGAAGTGTTTTACTGTGAAATCATTGTCATGTGTGAAAAAAATCGTTCTTTTCAATGTGTCTTGATTCTAGATAACAGCCCCCCCCCCCCCGCGCCCCCCTTTGAAAGGTTTGAATCAGTGAGACAAACAGACAGTGGGGAGAAGCCAGCCAGTGCAGCAGCACCCACAGTCTTTACAAGAACAGGAGGAAGTTTCAGAGACGCTGGCGGTCGCGGTGACGTCATCGAGCCGGGTGACCGCGGCAGGAATTACTGACGGCCGCAGCCTAAGCTCGATGTGGCCCCTGTGTACGTTTGTGTGTGTGTGTGTCTGGGGGGGGTGGTGGTGGGGGTGGGGGGGTTTGCACAGTTTACAGTTCAGGGCCGTGACACCCCTCCGGCAGCCCTGCGGAGAGTTATGGCCCATTAGACAGATCCTGTAATCAATACACGGCCCACCGTCCCGAACCCGGTGATTAACGCTCAGGGGCCGGACAGCTCGCGCTCACTTTGTCTCCTCAAACCAGCAGTGCGGCTCTCAGCGCCCCAGCTGCCGCGTCTGTTCGTGAGGGTGCGATTGGGTCCCGGTTTGGCCTCCTCGCGCCACATGTTTTTGTAATTGCTACCATCGACAAAGTGTGGCGCGAATGAGGGACTATTTAACCTCGACTCTTCCACTTCTCTGTGGAGGAACACTGTTTATTTGAACGTCTTTGTTCACCAGAAGAGAGGAGGAGCCGTCCTAGTCATGCAAAGATCGAAGATGTTCTATATTACCACTCATTGACTCACGCACTCACTCACTGATTCACTCGCTCACTGATTCACTTAATGAATCACTCACTCACTGATTCAGTCACTCATTCATCCTTTAGTTCTATAAATCAAGCTGCTCCAATGTAAAATCCTGTGTGTGTGTGTGTGTGTGTGTGTGTGTGTGTGTGTGTGTGTGTGTGTGTGTGTGTGTGTGTCTCGCAGCAGGCCTCGGCCACAGGAACAAGCCTGAGCTTGATTGACACTTGCCGAGCAGCATTACCAAGTCGCGCCTCTTTGCTCCAGTCACCCTCACACACACACACACACACACACACACACACACACACACTCGGTGTTGTTATGGTAGCATGTGACCGGCCATATATCTCAGCACCCTCCTGCTTTAAGACCATATGGAAGTTGTTGGGATGTGATCCCCCAGGAGGATGGGGTTTGTGGGCTTTCGGTGAGCAGAGTCAGCTTTACAAGTTGTAGGCGCACTCCCCCAGATCCCAGATATCCTCCACAGAGCGCCACAGCATGTGGCCCATTAGGGGTTGAATGTGGGAGTTCGGGGGGGCGGGGGGGGCGGCACGGCGGTGCACAATGCGAGCTAAAAGTAATGTACACAGTGTCATGGGTCAGATGAAGGTTAACAAAATCCCCCTATGGAGTTGAGGTGGATTTGTGGAATAAAGACTTCAACTGCTGTCGTGGAATTGAACCTCCCCACTGTGTTTGAGATGTGCATCCTCCGACAGCGACCCCCAAATTAAGTGAGAAAACACGCTTGTAAGATTTACCAGAAAGTGAAAATAAAGAATAGCTCAAAAACGGTGTCAGTCTCCGCTCTGGTTTCCATTAGGAAAAAAAACAGAAGAAAGAAGAGAAGTGTAGTTCCCTCGTAATGAAAGCTCGCTAAGCTACAATAACAGTCGTCGGGTTGTAGGAAGCCGAGCGGGGTTTGGAAAGGCTGAAACGAAAGCGTTTGTACTGGCAGCCATGTGGGAGTCACATGTTGCAGAGAGATTAGGACTCACTGGAAACGGCTATCGTGGAGACGCAATTGTATTAGCTGCTCAATAGACCAATTCTGAGTTGCTCAGTGGATAGTGGGTCAGGATGGGAGGCAGGTCTGGGAGCCCGTCTCTCTCTCTCTCTCTCTCTCTCTCTCTCTCTCTCTCTCTCTCTCTCTTTCTCTGTTTCTTTCTCTCTTTCTCCGCGCCGTTTCCCACAATCTTCAACACTTGACCTATTTCATGGGATCTGTCAGTTTTCTGTGGTGACTCCTTCAAAGAGGCTCCTGCTGTCATCACAGGAGGTTCACCAGACTGCACATTCTGCGATGGGAGGCTGACACTCTCAGCGAACTCGTCTCGAACATGCACTCGGAGCTGCTTTGACTTTGACGGGACTTGAACGCATCGCTTCAATTACGAACGTAAGGACAAATGTCCAAAAAGGTTGACCCTAACCCAGTTCCCCGTCTGTCTGCCCGAGCCTCCTGTCTCTCCTTTATGTTTTAGGGCTCCACTGAACCTGCAGTCGAACCTTTTTTGTCCTCAGTTCTGATCTCCGGAGTTGCCCCCCCACTCCCACACCCACCCCCCTAAATCTCATAATGGTGCATAATGCTCCCAGCCTGTGCAGAGTACTTCCCCAAGATTATTGTGATTAGCCTTTCATTATCAATATTATTTTCAGACCAAGTCGGGTTACCTCTGGCAGCGCCGCTGACCCGCGTGAGAGCGCGGAGCGCCGGGGCTTTTTTTCCCTCGACCTGTTTGAGCGGCGTCAGATATTGGTTTCAAATTGCCTCCCGCTGAATGAGAGGACTGTAAAGATTTGATGGGTTGTGTTACTTCCAGTCGGAGGAGAGGCCGAAGGTGGATCTGTGGTGGATTGTAATGGACTGGAAAAGGAGGGCTCGGAGTCCAGTGGGGGAGGGGGGGGGGGACGATAACGGCGATACGCCTCACACACACACACACGTGCAAAAGCGAAACTTTTAACAGGTAACTGTAACCTACGACAGATTAGCGGCGTGTACCTTAACAAAGCCCCTGGGAGTGCTTGAGCCCTGGAGGAGAGAGGCTGGAGTGTGATTTCCTTTGGCGCTGGGTGAGACGTGTGCACACTCTGATGGCGTGGTGACGTGTTCTTCAGGGTTCCTGAGGGAAGAAATGGGTCCTGATTTATTGGAGTCCTTATCGAGGAACAAAAAAAAGCAAACTTGATTCATGTGAAGCGGTGGGCTCCCTTTTTTTTTCTCGCTCTGGAGCCCCCCCCCCAAAAAAGCCCCTGAAGCCTCACTGACCCCTCTCAGTACACGAGGAGGAGCATTCTTGGGACTTGAGCACCACTTGTGTGGACGCTCGCTGACTGGCTTCTTTTTTTCCATTGACTTCTGTGCATCAGAAACCCGACATGAGCACTTCTCACTTACTACCTCCGCGGCTCCTAAGACAGGAGTACATTTCAAGGTTCACCATGAAACGTATAAATCCGGTTGCGTGAACGAAGTGTTGCTGACCAGCGTGTTTCAGAGAGCTCGGAGCCTCCAACTGCAGTCTAATAGCCTCCTCTTTTCAGCTGACTGGACGTGGACACAATTCCCCCCCCCCCCCAAAAAAAAAAAACTTGGCCAGGCTGCCCCCCCCTCCCCACACCACCCCCTTCATAATTAAAGGCTGGGGTGGCAGCGGCAGGAATGTTTGCGATTTCTCCTCTTTTATTTCCGATGGATTACCGTTGATCATTCCTCCTCGCAAAGTAGTAATTGCTGCACATATTTTTCGAAAACGGATGGAATGCGAGGCAATTAGTTTTAATGATGTGCAAGACAGATCTGCACGACAGCAATTATTGTGACAATGTGTTCAGCAAAGCCCCGAGGGGCAGGGCCCACAGACAACGCAGGCGGGCCGCGCGTCCGTACGTCACCGGCACGCAGGCGTCGTGTGGGGTGGACGTCCGGAGCGGAGACACCGAAATGTCTTCCCTGTAGTCAACGCAGTCAACGCGTCAAGCTAACCCCCCGCAATGTGTGACGACAACAAAGAAGACGCTGCCATTTCATCATGAATGCGACTGCCTTTCCTTGTTTGGCCACTAGGGCGTCACCCTTTCTCAAGTATGTGTCGCGCTCCTAACAATGCCACGAGGCAATGGGTGCAAGCTAGCTACCTTGCTGCAAGCAAAATAGCATTAGCATTAGCATCCTCCACCAAAGCATGGAGCCCTATTTATCATCCGACCCAACTGACTTCACTTTAGTGAAGCTCTTTTCTGTCTTTAATCCAACTTAGTCAAAGTTGCAGTTCAGTGCCATGGTGGGGGGACAGTTGGAGCAGTCGGGGTTTTTAGGAGCCTTGTTCAAGACCCCACACTTGTGGTGGGGCATGGGGGGGGGGCAGTGGCATCCACGTTCCTCCCCTTGCAAGCTCCTGACGGTCGTGACCTTCCAGTTACAACTTTGCCTCTTTAATGTCCAAACCAGTTGCTCCCAACTTGAGGTCTGGGACCCAGTTTTTTGTGGGGGAAGGGGGGGAGAGTGGGGGGGGGGCAACAGAGATCACAGTGAAGTGGAAGCTTGTCTGTTCTAAGTATAGAGATGCACATTTCAAAGGAAGCCAAAGTAATCGAAGTTGATTGTCTTCATCAGAGCGAGTAAACTCCCCAGTACATTCGGCTTGAAGGTTGAGTGAACATGGGTGTTTTCAGCTGTTTGGAGGTTCACAGCCTTTCTTAAAATGCACCCGGGGGGGGGGGGCAAGAAGCAACCGGTAACTGTAATCGAGCAGTAATCCCCACTGGCCTTGATTAAGCTCCTCTCTTGCCCTGTATTGGTCCTCATTTTCCTTCTGTTCAAAGAACGCGGTTGCACAAGTTCCCCAGTTTCTAGCCTGGAGCATAATGTCACAGGAATCTGTGGCCTGCTTCAATCCACTGCTTCATCTCTAAAACTTGAGGTTGAGCAGACTCCGGACAGGACGGTGGCACGCGGCCAGCCCGTGCTCTTACTCCGATGATGTATTTCGCCTCTTGCCAAGCGGAGCTCAGACAATCCCTTTTTTTTATCCCATTATGGAAATTTGGGATCACGCACCGGGTTGTTCAAATCCTCGACCACATGTCCCGACAATGTGTACACCTCATCAAAAAAGAGGGTGTACTTTTCCCTCGGTCGTTAAAACAGAGGCTTGAGTGAATTAGCTGCTCCCAGTATAAATCGCTTGCCCATAAAACAGAAGAGAGTGATGATTGTCTGAAATCGAATCCCCCAGTTTGTTAATGTCCCTCGTCGGAGCACGGCCTGACCACGCGCAATGCCGTGGTTTTCAATTAAACATGATCTCGGAACGCCGGGGCACCGCTTTGGCTGCCCGTGTCGGAGCGTTAATGTGGAAATAAACACGGGACGCTCCAGTTGTTACACGGTGCCCGTCCTGTCACCAGAAACAGCCTCCCAAAGGTTCCTGATCGCTGAAGTGCAATAACAGGAAGCGTGAGGCAGGTAGAGGTGGGGGTGGGGGTGGGGGGCTGCTCGCGCCCGGTGGGGTCCCTTCTCGGGCTGCCAAGCCACCTCCCGGCTGCCAAGCGCTGCTGTTCCTGCCTGCGATCTGTCAGCGTCCACAGCATCTGTGTCAATAGCATTCCATCGGCCCGTTGACAAGGGGGGGTGAAGGGGGCTGTTTGGCGGACCACTGTCCTAATTTATTGTTTGAGGACGACGTCATAAATCCCCGAGTGCCGCCGACTACGCGCATTCGTGTCGCTGGATGGTGGAGGTGTTTACTCTGAGCTGCGTGCCGCGGTGCGCCCGCGTCAACGCTGGATGTGGAGTGTGATGGGGGTGTAAGTGGGGGTGTCGGGGGCGGGGGGTGGTGGTGGATGTGGTGGAGTGACACCGATTATTTTTCCATGGCCACAGAGTAACCTCAGTCCTCTGTACTTGCAGACTCTTCATAAATACTACGCACACGTTCATCTCGTACAGACAGTCGGCGCCATTAACTTCTGTTTGCTTTCCAAATAACGGCTCCGTCGACCGGCCTCTCGCTGCCAGAGCTGCTCGGTCCGGTTTAACGGGCAAGGGGGGGGTCTGATTTCCTCCAGACGGTCGGTTGTGAGAGCTCACCTGAACCCTGCTGCGAGACCCCCCCCCTGGTGAAATGCAGGTGGATTATCTGCAGGCTGGATGAAGGCAGGAAGCCTGGGAAGCTCCTTGTTTTCAGATCCGGCCAATCAAAGAGCCAGGTTTCATCATGTGCTCGTTCAACGGCCCCAACACGAGCTGCTGTTGCACAGATACTTTGATGTACTTTGTACGGATGTACGGTCTTCCTCTGTTTCCGTCTGCTGATCAAATTACCCAACCGCCAATATACAATTGGTCAGATTTCATTGCTTTTTATGACCTCTCTCTGTTGGTCCCTTTTTCGGTGTATTACAGCAAAACACACACTGGTTTGGAGATCAGTAACGAAAGCTATATTCAGGAAATCACTTGAATAGACGGCTGTACCGGCTGAGCAATTGAATAAGGATAAAATGTACATGGCGCTCATACATTCAGACTAAACATGGCAGTTAGAGGCTCAAGAGAAATTGCAGCTGACAGCCCCTCCAGGCTTCTGCTGAGTAAGGAAAGGACGCAAAACTGGGCAAGACGTGATGCTAATGGCCCCTCGATTGAATCAATTTAAAGAGTGGCTCTGTGTTAGGATCAGGAAAAGCCATTCCTGCTACCGCAGGTGGGAGGGGGGAGGGGGGGGGACATGCTCTAGTGTGACCTGCCGAGAACTTGATCTCCATCTGTTGCTCTTCCCTTCCAGCCGACTGCCAGCCCCCCTGCCAGAACCGCGGCTCCTGCAGCCGCCCCCACACGTGCGTGTGCCGCTCCGGCTTCCAGGGGCCCCGCTGCGAGGAGGTGGCCCCCGAGCAGGTGTACATCCGCGACGGCGGCGGCCTGAGGCGCATCCAGCCCGGCTCCAACCCCTTCCAGAAGGACCAGCCTCAGAGGAGGCCGACGGAGAGGCACGCCGCCGACGCCGCCAGGGTCCAGGCGTCGCGACCCGCGGCCACCAGACAGCCCGCGCACGCTGGGTGAGTGGTGCTCGCTGCCGCTTCTTAGCAGGCCTGAAAATAGCATGGGTTTCTAAATTTAGATGCACCATAAATACCCAAAAGGGAAGTGTTACCTCAACTGAAAGCTAAACAGCCACTTTAATGTATGGTGCATATCAGTTAGAGACAATGACTGGAGTTCCAGTGCACTTTTCACATGTGAAAACATTAGATGAGTTGCAGAGCTGCTGTCTCTCCATTCTGCTAATGGATGGTTAGCACGTCATCCACAACCTGGAGTTAAAAAAACAGTGAAATTACACCCAAACAGGGCGTAGAAGTATAAATGTTGAAAGCTCCAACCCTCACATACAACTCCTTGCTGTTCTTCGGTAGAACCTTTCAAAGAAACACCTGTAATCAATAACTGCTGCTCACTAACGCTCGCTAACCTCCGACGTCGTGACAGCTTTCTGGACTCCTCGCACCCCCCCCCACACACACACACACACCGTCCCGTCCAGAGCGTTCACCCGGAGGTCAGTCGAACAGTTTGCTGTTGGTAAACGGCTCCGGTTTGCTCGCCAAACACAGCGTGTGGACTTGTTTTGCCCCTGCAAGCAGATCCACAGATGGTGGCCATTCCACAGCGAGGAACCGATTTAGCCGCTTTAATAGCCGGAGCGCCCCCCCCCTTCATACTCCCGCTTTTGCACTTTTTTTTTTGGTGCTCCTTCGCTCTGCTCTCCTTTATTCTGGCTCCCAGCTCGACGCGCTCGTGAACATTAAGTGGTGTTTCGTTTCAGCTTGTATACGTAGCGCATTTTGTGGTTTTTTCGCGAAAAAAGGGAGAGGTTTGTTTTAGCAACAATTACTGTCATGCAGAAACGGAGTGGCCACGCTGCCGCCATTAGAAAACCAGCTCGAGCGTGTTGAGCAAACAGTAGTTCGTTGCTAACAAGGTTAGCGCTAGTTGTGTTTATCATCACGATAAATCAGTCCAGATGGGCGGGCTTATGTGGTTAATGTGTACGGGGAACATATGCAGAGTGAATGGAAGGAGGGTGGGGAGGGGAGGGGAGGGGAGGGGAGTGGGGGGGAGTTTGCTGCCTTTCGTTGCCACGATTTAAAAAAGGTATTAAGTCCAAATCTGCGATACGTAGGAAAACCCCACGCGGGCCGGGGCAGACAGGAGCATTAGAGGCCGCGCTGTTTGCAGTGAAAATAGAGCCGGAGGAGCGTGTTTTCCTTCGGCTGCGACTGCTCCGCGTCTCCCTCTGATTTATGTGAATAACTGTGACTGTAATGTATCGCTGCTAATAATTGCTCAGACGAAGGCCTCTCTCGGCGCGCTCAGCGAACCCTCCAAAGGCCGCTAATCAGACAGGCCTAATCGTTTCTTGGCCGCCGCCTCTCACTGTTTTTCTTCTTCTTCTTCGCGTTCCACATCTCGCTGGAAATTACTGTAAGGTTTGATTAATCGCTGTACCATGCCGAGAACCGGATGCCTGATCAGAGACGCTGAAAGAGAATAATTGTTTTTTTGGGGGGAGGAGGGAGAGGGGGGGAGTATTTTTTTGACAGACGGTTATTGCTTACAGGTTCCGACTCATCTTGTCAAGTTGTGGGGGGGTGTTGGGATGGGGTCTCGGGGTCTTTTCTCATTGGCGGTGGAGTTTGGGGAAAGAAAAAAGCAACATCTCTGATTCCAGCTGACATTTATGGCCCGGCTCTTTGCTAATTGTCAGCGCCCTGCGTCGTTTTGGGCCCCGTCGCTGGCGTGATGGAACTACACTGGCTGTTTGTGGGAGCTCAGAGGAAAATGCGCTGCATGTTTTGGCTCATGGTTTCATTAAATTAAGAAGAGGGTTCTCTTTTTTTTGTTTTCTTCGTCGACATCCTCTTTCCCAAAACAATTATCTTGAAGTCATAGTAAATCTTCTAATCAATACAAGACCTCTGAGGAGCGCACAGTTGCTCTGCATATGTTTGCTTTGTTCTCCGCTCACAGCAGAGGACATATTTGTGCCCTGAGTCACTGATGTGGGATAAATAGAACGAGACTCAACAGCAGGTTCAGCGCTGTCAGAGGCAGACAGTGTTCCCTGAATCATACGTGCCCGTACGATGACTGCTTCCCCTGTTATGTCTGTGCTCAGGCTGACTAACTGTTTGTAAGAGGTGATGCAGAGGTCAGAATCAGCCTCTTTACCCCTCACTGTACCACCATGCAGCAAGTCCTCTGCCTGAACCCCCCCCCCCCCCTCCATGCTCCAGTGACTTCCGGTGAAGCTGGAGTTACTTCCACAACCTCTTTGATGACGCGTTCACACGTCGGCCTCATGGGGCCGTGCAAATGTTCCACATTCTCTCGGTGCTGAATTATCTTCGTGGGGGTTGGACTCGTGTCCCCCTCCTACCCACCCCCACCCCTGGGGCAGTGGTGGATGCAAGTCTTGGTTTCGTGTATCAGGTTGAGGTTCCAGAGAGCGAGGAGGGGGGGGCTGATGGAGGGGTTGGTGGAGGAGGAGACGGGAGGACCGATGCTCAGGCTGAGACAGATCCTGTCAGCCGTGCCCCCTACATACGTTTCGGGTGGAGCGAAGGCTCGCGCCCGGTCTCCTTTCATTTATCCCAACCAGAGAAGGTGCGAGGCACTATATATGTCTCTCTTGGAGCGGCCTCGGCCTGTTATGTCAGCAGCACCCTGTTACTAACCCGGGGCCTGTCAAGTGGCGCCAAGAACAAGAAATACTGCAGCGAGGGAATGAGACAGGGCCAGCGGGGAAGGAACAAAAACTATGATAATAAGAAAGGAGTGGGGTGGGGGTGGGGGGGTTCGAAGGAGAAGGTGATCTGACGGAACCGAAACAATGTCACGTCCAACACCAGCATGTCTGAATTCCGCCGGCGCGCTCTCTCCGTTCGGCGCTGCCGTCCAGCCCGGCGCTGCCCCCTCGCTCTGGAAACCCCGTGGCGCGCACATGTCAGGAGGCGGCAGACGGGAGGTGGGAGGGAGGGATGAGGGGGAGGGAGGTGGGGGGGAGAAAGTGTAGCGTCTGCGGCCGGGGGGCTTGTCAGCAGCTCGGTTCGAAGACGATACTTTGCACGCGTTTCAGCCGAGGGGAAGCGCGTGCTCGGACGCGGCCTTTTTCCAATTAGGCGAAGGAGGAACCGAAATAGATCCGCTGTGATGTGGTGAGACTGCTCCGGGGTCAGTGTTTCAACTATTTACTCGTCGGACAAATAAGGACGATTTCGCCATTCCTCCTGCGTCGCTTTCCAGTAAACAAATTACTGTGTTAACACTTGCTTGAATTATTTGTTATTTCCTTTGGCAGCGCGCAGTCTGTGCGTGTTTGTAAATGTGTGAATCACAAAAAATGATTGGGTTGAGCAATAGTGCTCTGCAGCTTATCGCTATGGTGACGACTGGCTCGGTGCAACAGAGTTCATTGACTTTTAGTGTCCCCGAGGGGGAAAAACTGCATTTCCTCGGTGACAAAAACG
>JAUESF010000048.1:2219794-2231816 GCA_032274765.1 Malacoctenus tetranemus
GCGCCCCCCCCCCTCCCCGATCTGGCGGCAGGGAGGGCAGCGGTGAGCTCATGCCGAGAAGAAGTCACTTTGCCGTTGCGAGAGAGAGAGAGAGAGAGAGAGAGAGAGAGAGAGAGAGAGAGAGAGAGCAACATCTGGCGGAGGAAGCGAGGCCGGATGCTGGCGGGCCAGGTGTCACAGGCGGCGGTGGAAAAAGCCCATCATGACTTGGGACGGACGCGTTTGGCTTTGGCACCTCCTGCCTCTTCCGTACCACCTTGACACCGGCACCTCTTCGTTTCCCCCCCTCCGACCGCGTCCCATCGGAGCACCCTGGAGACCCGGCGTCTGGGTCAGCAGCTGTCGGCTGTCGGTGCTGCCTGTTGTATGTCAGCACGATGACGTGAGAGACGCCATCATCAAATGTTTGTCTCCCCCTTCATATTTGGTGCTCCACCCCCCCGCCCCACCTTCCTTCTATGCTAGAGGAATGGGGCTTGTACCTTGCAAATAAAGAGACTTGCAGGGACTTGTTCCACATCCCACACAACTGTGTGTGTGTGTGTGTGTGTGTGTGTGTGTGTGTGTGTTTGCCTGATTATTGTTATGTGTCTGTGGGCTGACAAAGTGGAATCAACACATGATGTGTGGCTTCTAACCACATGTAATGAACGTTAATGCTCAGGTTATCTCCTCACTCCGGCTTTGATTCCAAGCTCCATTAGTCGACTTTACACAGGTGTGTTTCGTCGACCCGCCCTGCCTGGATCTCGTGCGCGGCCTCGTCTCCGTACCCGCGGTCTGTCAGGGTCGATCAGAGGGAAGCAGATTCCTCCGGCTCCTCCGCTGGGGCCGAAATCACCGACGCCCCCCCAGATGCGTCTGCCGGTGTGTCTGCGAGGCACGCGCCTCGCCGAGGTCGCTCACATGAGCCCCGGCCTCCAGTCTCAGCAACAACGTGCGCTCAGCAATTGACCCAGATGAAGTGCTCACCGGGGAACGAGAAACGCAGGCCGGGGTCCGGCTCTGTTCGCCGACCCCGGTCTTAATACTTCCTGCAGTCCGGGGCAGCACTCAGGATGTTGCCCCCCCCCCCGCACGAGGAATCCGCAATCCCATTGGGCGATGGACAGAGCTAATGTGCGCTAATCACAAACTGCGGCCACACGCAGACTCATGCGAACCAGGACGTGCGCGTCCTGTCCCCCTCCGGTTTGCCTCGTGCTTTATTTTCTGTTAATCAAGCGACGAATAATCGACTCCGGTGAAACGTCTTCAAGGTAGAACACGATCCTCCATTCATTAGTGGCGGTCAGAGCTGTCTGACTTCCAGCAGATGTTGGCTGAGAGACGCCGTGTGCTCCGACAGGCTGTTATTAACTTCATTAAAACACACTTATCAGAGGGTCTCATCTATAAAATCAATTTAACAAAGCCAGGAGACAGACGGCGAGCGCCGTCTCTCAGGAGAACTGTCTGTTGCACACGCGAGTGAGACCTAAACGGATTAAACAGTGACTGTCTGTGCGGGTGTGTGAACGTGGCTCGCCAGTCTGAGGTAATGTGTTGACCTGTCTCATGATGCTGTGTGATTGGCAGGACCCCGGTGAGACGGGGACCCCCCCTCGACTCCTCCCCTCAGCAGACTGGGACCTCCCGCACGGTGAAGCGCTACCCGTCCTCCTCCGCTCCCATCACCTCCAACGCTCTGCCCGCCGGCGGCGCCGGCGAGGCGGCCAGGCACTGGTTCGGCCACAGGAACGCCCACCGCGGCTCGCAGCCCCCCGCCGCTCGCCGGCCCGCCGGCGACAACAGGCTGCAGGGGCAGTTCAACAACGCGCTGTCCCCCCCCGCAGGTAAGGAGGCGCAGCAGTGTGGAGGCATGTGTCGCGACCCGGAAGCGCCGGAGCTCCGGTGCGAACCGAGCGCACGTCCTGTGGCGTCAACTGGAACATTCGCCGCAAGAAAGATTCAAACTGGCGCCATCCCAGGCCGCACTCCCCCTCCCCCTCCCCCTCCCCCCTCCCTCCTCCTCCCAGTCCACACTCCTCACCCTCTCGTGGGGCCGGGTCACACCAGCGCGCGCGTGTTGGTTTTTCACCTCCGACAGAACGAGATGAAAACGTCTCCCTTCACTGTTAGTCCTCTGTCACCGCGTGAAACTCTCTCTCTCTCTCTCTCTCTCTCTCTCTCTCTCTCTCTCTCTCTCTCTCTCCCTCTCTCTCTCTCTCTTTTTGTGTTTCCTTTTCGGACGCTCCATCCAACACACACAGCTGTCTGCTGTTCTCTTGTTGTTTAGCCGTGTACCAGGGAAACGGCTGTTGAACAGCTTCCCACCATTACACAACGTTCACATGCACTTTGTCTCCTTCACACATACACACGTCTAACACACCTTCTCCCGGAGATAAAAGGGCCTTGGAGGCCGGCCCGCTCCCTAATAGTATTCTGTCTCCGATTTGTTGGCCTGTGGCACACCGCTCGTTTAGCTGCAGCGTGCCACTGGCCGACCGTCAGCACACACCCTCGCACACTTATAAACCTCCCTTTGCCCAGATGGGGGGAGAGTGTCACAGCGAGGCTGAGGGAGAGAGAGGATGCAGCTCGTCTCCGGCCCGAGTCTGCTGCTGCCTCGTCTTCTTCTTCTTCTCCTCCTTCATTGCCAGGTGTGTGTGTGCTTCCCAGGGGCCAACCTCACCTCCAGCCTGGACCGCATCAAGATCGTCTTCACCCCGATGCTGTGCCACCGGGTGTGCAGCGGCGGGCGCTGCCACAACAGCTGCGAGAAGGGTGACGTCACCACCGTCTACAGCGAGAACTCGCAGCAGCAGCAGCAGCAGCAGCAGCAGCAGCAGCAACAGCAGCAGCCGAACAACCAGGGGTTCCGACTGTGTGAGTGTGGAGCGAGCGGCCTCTCCTCCTCTCCTCCTCTCCTCCTCTCCTCCTCTCCTCCTCTCTGCTCCGTCCCGTCCCCTTTAAGACCTCCCGCCTGCCTCCTTCTTTTGCTTTCCTTCTGGTTTTCACACACTTTTCATGTGCGCCCGTTCCGGCGTTTCGTTCCTTTTTTTTTTTCCTGGGGTGACTTTGACAAAACGGGTTCCCAATAGCATGCTGTCTGGGTTGAATTCCGAGCTCACAGGGTCCTGCGGATGAAAGCTGAAAGCCCCCAGTCAAAGAGAGGGACCGGTAGAGCAGGAGAGAGACAGGGGTTGAGCAGATTAAAAGCGGGCCGTGCCAAAAGGGGGCTAATCCACCCCCCCCTCCCACGCCCCCTCGTACGCACACACGTGGAGCTGGTGGTCCCACGCTCCCAACACTTAGCCCCGTCTCTTTGCGGTTTACACCTCGCGGTCGGCCCCCTCCGGTAACCATTTAACATGCTCCCCGGGGGGGCAGGAACAAATGAAGGAGTGCGGGGAGAGAGAAAGAGTAGCAGCATGAACAGGATTTTATAGGGATTACATTAAACTTGCCATTCATCCGGGGGTGGGGGGGGCGGGGGGGTGGTTGCTACAAATTCACACAGGAGTGTCCCTGTGTAGGGGAGGGCAGGAGGTGGGTGGGTGGGGGGGGGTCAGTGCCGATGGGAGGGTCGCACTCCCGCATGTTTCCTACTTTTTCTCATCAGTTTTAACCAATTAATGCACATGGATTTGAGGGGAAGGGTGAACACACACACACACACACACACACACACACACACACACACACACACACACACACACGTAGGTCCCGCTCAACTTACATCAACAACCAAGTCCAAAAGCCACCACAAACACACAACCGGCCCTCACCTCACCTCGCCGCGCCAGTGTCTTCGGGGAGCACCGAGTTGACTTATGGGAGCGTAAACAGGTGGACGATGCAGATTTATGTGCCCATTAATGGTCTTTTGGAACGTGCTGCACTTATTCCAAACACTTGGGCGTCCCCGCAGAGGCCCGCCGTGTGATTACATTCCTGGTGCCTCCACTTCTTCCGCGCCGCTCTCTCTGTTTTCGTGGCCCACTTTTATCCCTCCCGATAAAGTCTGCCCCCCACCTCCCCTCCCTCCCTCCCCCTCCTCCCCCTCCTCCCCCGTGATGCAAAAGTGTGAAATAACACGTTTGGAAAAAAAAAAAAGACGGGATCGCCTCTCATTTAGCCCCGCATCCTGTTATTGCTCGCCGTGTGCGTGTGCGTCCAGGAATGTCAAGTGGACAGCAAACAGTTATCTCATGCGGCTGTTATGTTGCCTGCACCGTGCTGTAAAATCTGGCAGCGTGATTAGAACAGGCTCTCTTGATGCACACCCTGTGTACAACACTTTCAAGCCTGATTATTAGATTGGCCAGGAGGCTGTTTATTGAGTGACAAGCGTGCGCGCGCGTGGGGGTGCGTGCGCACGTGCGTGCTCGGCGATCAGCGGTCGGTAAACGGACAGACGGGTCAGGCAGACAGGGCGAGTGGGGCGCAGAGTCGGCGGGAGGATGTTGTCTAAGAATAGTTCCTGCCCCACGCTGGGTCGGCACTGGACTGACACAGAGCAGTGCCAGCATGTCAAATCACAGGAGGCCTTCCTGTGTGTCTGGACACCAACGCCGGACCTCTCTCTCTCTCTCTCTCTCTCTCTCTCTCTGTCTCTCTCTCTCTCTCTGTCTCTCTCTCCTCCCGCTTTTTCCATCCTCCCGTCCACCTCTCGTCTCCTCTCTGTTTCCAATCTGTTATGTTAACATCTCTAATCCTCTGCCGTCTTCTCCTCTATCTGCAACCTCTGCTCTCGCTCCATTCCCCCCGCGTCTCTTCCACTTCCAGTCCTCCTCCTGTTGATGCTCTGTGACAGAGAGCTCATTCCCCGCATGCCATCCGGGCTCGTCCGGCGTCTCCCCCTGTTAGCGTCGTCCCCCCCGTCCCGTCCCAGCAGCTTTCCGTAAGCAGCATCTTCCCTCATCCCAGAGGTCCGTTTCTTATCTCTATCTCGTAAAGCAGGCTTCATACCTGTGGTGTGCGGCCGTCTGCCGCCCAGCCAAGAAAAACGCACTTTTTTTTCCGCCCCGGCGCCCCAGAATAGTTCTTCATTCGTCACGCTCGGATGGATCTTCTTTTTTTTTACATTTTGATCGTCTTTGATGTTTTGAGTTAGAAGGGAGGGGGGAGGGGAGGGGGGGGGGGTCAGGTCAGAGCAAAGCTGTGGACGGGAGCACGTCCAGGTATGCTGGGTCCTGGGGCTGGCACCCATCCTCTCTGCCAAAGAGATAGGGCCGAGGTGGGTGGGTGGGTGGGTGGGGGTGCTGGGAGGGGGGGGGGCTGCTGTGAGAGCAGCGCTGTCAGACACCATCTGGCCACCGCCGGCCCGCCCTGCGTTTTCCCTCCGTAGCGAATCGGAATCCATAAATCAGAAGGCAGCGAGCGCGCCCTGTGGAAGCTGATCACTGGGATGTCTCACCATGAGAGGGTCCACGGTTCGTTCCTGCAGGTGTCTGCGAGGGGTTTGCATGTTCTCCCTGTGTGCGGATTTCCTGCATGTACTCTGATTTCCTCAAACGTACCAGGTTCCTTTGGGCCTGAACTGTCAGCGGGTGTGAATGTGTGTCTGTGTGATTGTGTAACTCTGTGTTTACCAGCTCTCAGCAAACCCCTCAGTAGGATTAGGTGGTATAAAGTGATGCATGGGGCACAGGAGGATGCCCATGTGGCAGAAGGGGTCAGTGAACGCTGCACGAGGAGCAGTCTCATGGTTGAAAAGTTGCAATGTATTTTATTCATTCTCTCCTCTCCTCTCCTCTCCTCTCCTCTCCTCTCCTCTCCTCTCCTCTCCTCTCCTCTCCTCTCCTCTTCTCTCCTTCTCCTCTCCTCTCCTCCCCTCTCCTCTCCTCTCCTCTCCAGTCTTCTGCCAGCTCCCCTGCCTGAACGGCGGCCGCTGCATCGGACGGGACCTGTGCTGGTGCCCTTCCAACTCAACCGGCAAGTTTTGCCACCTTCCAGCCCCGCCCCCCGCCAGATCCAACCCGTCCACCCGTAAGGATGTCGGCCAGAACGGACCGAAGCCGCCCTTCCACTCCATGTACACCCTCCCGCTGTCCAATCAGCAAGGTGAGCGCGCTCTCAGAGCGCGGCCATCCGGCACACCTCATTTCAGGGGTGGAATTAGCTCTAAATCCTCACTATGTTCTATAAACTCAGTGAAGTAGCAGCTCCGTGTGGTGATAATTGACGACTCACACCCAGCAAGGCAGCCTCTAATCTCGTCATTAACTGGATTGTTTGTGTTGCGTTACGTTGTTTACTCTCCTTAAGTTCAGGAAAGGGAATTTCAAGTACTGGCGCCAAATGCTGCTTTTCCATTGCACTAATTCACCACCACTTTCCTCGACATGACTTAATTCGACTGGGGCCTTGTTTTTTGTTACGATTGTGCGCCAACTTCACCAAAACTGGAGAGATGTCAGAGAACCATCAGTTAGTATCTCCACAAGAGGCTTTTATTTTGAAGGACTCCTGCTGTTGTGGCTTAGCTGAGTGTCCGTGTGGTTGCTGGTGTTTGGCTTCACTGTAATGTTTTGGCCATTGAGAGGACAGACAGAGAGGGGCTGGAAGAGGAACTTGTTTGGGAACCACTGATCTACACCCTTGTTTACTTTGTTTTGCTCGGCGTTTATGGGCCGAGCGCGGAGGTCAGACTCTATTTTAAGCAGATTAAGTCACGGGTGACTCATTGAAAGCCCTCGTATTGTTCACTCGGCGCTGCTTCTGTCAGAGCGGAGCGGGTTTTGGGAGCAGAGAGGGGCGACATCAGCGCTCTCCGCGAACATTAAGGAGAACCATTTGCGGGGGCCTTTTACCTCTCCCCTGGTATCAGGGCTTTATTTCCTCCTCACGTCTCGCTTCGTATCTCACTCGCGTCACCTGTAAGTAAAAGCAGAAGGTCTGTCAGAGTCAATTTAAATGACCCTAAAAATATTCCATCCTCGGAGATAAATTACACGAAGGAATCCTCCATAAATGACAGCGGTCCGAGGTCGGTGTCGGTGTGTCACAGCAGAGAAATGTGCGCCGTGCTGCCTCGCTCGCCTCACGCGCGAACCGAGGTGCTTCCACGTCCCTGACTCTCGATGAAGGTCTTCTCCTTGCACTCTGCCGTCTTGTCTGTGAGTCTGTGATTCATGAAAGTGGGTCATGGTTCTGGGAAGGAGCCCTGGCACTCCCCTGAAGATAGATGCTTCCCTTCTGTCAGAAAGACAAAAGAGCTTATTCTCCACATTGCAACATCTTCTTAACATTTCGGCAAATGTGCTTTTGGTCATGGAAACGGCTTGATTTGAACCAGAAAAACCCCCGACTTTCTGTATTGTTGTTGTTTTGTAGTGTCTTAATAGCGTCTTCACTGCGGGGAATTCCCCGAGCACTCTCGATCTCGTAACATGGCGATGAAGCAAGTGTTTGTCAAACAAAGTTTGTGTAAGATGTTCGCCGACGGCTCAAAAACAGCAGTATGTATATACAAATTTTCATCCCTTGGCTGGAGATGCTTCCACACACATCATTCAAGCTCTCAAACTTTAAACGAGGCACTTTATTGTCTAAACCATGGCGTGTTTCCTCCCCCCACAGTGTCCCTCCACCCATCTCTGGTCAACGTCCACGTCCAGCACCCTCCGGAGGCGGAGGTCCAGATCCACCAAGTCGCTCGGGTCCAACCGGGGCAGAGGCCGGCGGCGACGGACGGGGCCCACTCTGTGCAGCAGCGCTCCCAGCCGAGCAACGGGCACGAGCACGGGGGCGAGCACGGCGGCAGCAAGCAGCCGCATCGCCACGGCAACGGCAACAGCCATGGCCACGGCCACGGCCATGGCCACGCCACGGCGCACAGTCGTCAGAACGAAATTGTGGGGAGATGCTTTCAGGAGACCGTTGATGGACAGGTACGGCGTCGGCGTCGCAGGGACTCAAACCAGGTTCAGGGTCATTTCTCAAGCGTGGACACGAATCCTTTATTTCTCTGTGAATTCATGACAAATAATGGCTCAGAACAATAGAACTGTGGCAATAGATGACATTCAATACCATGGATAAAGCTGCAGCCGGCAATGTAAAGAAACGCGAGCCGCAGCACGCAGTGTGGTGGCTGCAGGCTAGACGACCTTCCAGCAGCTCGTCCCACCGCAGCCCCCCACCCCCCCACCTCCCCCCAAAAGTGTGGAACGGGATTGAGGAGGAGGATTCTAGTGTTCTAGTGCTTGACGTCAATGATGTAACAGATACACAGACTGGGACGCGGAACCAGGAAGAATGAGGCACCCTGGCCCGAGCCAGTGAGGAGGAAGACTTTGGCTTCGGAGGGGCTTTCGGTGACATTTAGCTTCGCGGTTAGGCAGCGAACTGCGTCCGACAGTCGAGCGCTGGAGCCATGAACTGAGATCTCCATTCACATCAGACGTTTGCCTGAAGCGCCTTCTAGAAAAAAAAACATCTTGGATGCATTTTCTTTACCCTCCAAATTGTCTCTTGACTCATAGAAGAGCACCAGTGTGTCGTCTGCACCAGTAGAAAAGCTGTTCAAACCAATGCTGCCGTTAGCTTCTGAAATGTCAATCAAATCTGGAGCGCTCCACTTAATATTCTCAAAATAAATACATACGCAGAGTAAATATCACCCGGGAGTCTGTACACACAATGAATACTCTGTCTTCCTTAATCCAGGCTGGCTGAAGGATCCGTGTGGAGCTAATACAAAAGCGGCTCCGTCAACAGGAAGAAATCCTGTGCTAATGATTCATGTACCATTAAGGATTCTGGGGCTTTAGCCGCGCCGGTCATGTCATGTTTCACCTCCCGGGTTAGGACACATTCAGAGGACAGGGGTTAAACCCCGCCCACGTGTCTCCTTCGTGGCCTAAGCGGCGCGGCACGTTCCACAGAGCTACCGTACGTAAGTTATGCATCAGAAAAAGAGGGCGGGGCCTGAACGGCGGCGCGTGAGCTGCGGCTAATCTGAGGCCCCCGTACGGCTGGAACTGAGTTTTTAACCCAACGTTCCAACGCATCCGTCCCGACACGGGTCGTCCTCCAGAACGAAACCAGGAAGTCAGTTGTTTTTAGGACTCTTGTGTTTGTGTCCTCCTCCAAATAAACAGTCTCAGATGTGTCTGGTTCACTCTGTCCTTGGAGATAGGTGTACACACTCACAGTCTGACACGAACAGGCACACGCCCCTCGCCCAGTGCACACAAACAAGCATGCGAGCGCAAACATGCAACACTCATTCTTAAAACACTTTCCCGGGCAAGATTGAACACAGATGCGTGTCGTTGCAGTGTGGCAAGCCTCTGCCCGGCCTGACCAAACAGGAGGACTGCTGTGGAAGCGTTGGCGCCTCCTGGGGACTCAACAAGTGCCAGAAGTGTCCAGCAAAGCCCGGTAAGCCCGGCCGCGAAAGCCGCGAGATCCCCAGCATGTCTTCAACCTGCTCTGGTTCCAGTCGGCGCTGAAATCAACCCGGCCTTTAATCCGCTCTGATTCTGTTTGTATAACTTCATGTTTTGCCATTGATGTAAATCCTCTGGTATTCTGGTTCGCAAATCGAAAACAGTCTATTGACAATGGATTTGCGTGGGATTGACTTTAAATTCATTAGCATCCAGTTATTTAGGTCTGACATGCTTTGGGAATTAGTTGGCTTGGAACGCTTGGTACCAACCGGTTCTCGAGGGACCCCCGCCCCCCCTGCAGGGGGCACCAGAGATCACGAAGGGTGCGCTAAAGGCTTTTCCTGCCCTGAGGTGGTCAAACTTACACTTGAGCTGAACATCCCCATAAAGGGTTAAACGAAGTGCCTGTTTCCCCTCACGTTTGGCCTCACTGTAATGTTTTGGCAAATCAGCGAGCGAGGAGGGGGCCCCTCGAGGCCATTTTTGGGCGTTCTCCATGGCAACCAGAAGGAGTTGTAGCGTTGTAGCGAGTGACTCAGCGAGGCACCTAGTGGGAAACCAGGGCATTTTTGCCCCGTTACACCGAAACTGAAGCCTCATTTTGCATGACGGGGTTAGAGCCTTGCAGTCATGCCACCCACCCTGTTGGGCACGGCGAGCCGGCGCGGCCTTGGAAGAGTGAGGAAATGAACCGCCGCGGTTCGGCTGCCTCGCAACCAGAGCTGCGGTGGGCTTGAGAAATAGCAGCAAGCAGCAGCAGCAGGGGTGGCTGTTTGCCGGCAGGCAGGGTGAGTGGGTGGGTGGTGACACCATGCACGGGAGGTTGGAGGCTCTCGCTCGGCCTGACAGCTCCCTGTGTTCTCAGGGGGGGGGTTGGTTTTCCCATGGGGGGGGCGTGGACCTCATGGGAAGCAGCTGCGACGCAGTGCCACACAGGACGCTCCTGTCGTTCACCAGCCGTGCCCGCGGGTGCCAGTTGGCCATCAGATCGCCTGGACCTCGTTTATTGTCTGACTGGCCTCTAATCAACAGCAGAGCTCTTCTGCTCCGTCTGCTCAAGTGGATCCACGTCTATTGTGACAATAGACGTGGATCCGCTCTCCTCCCTCCCTCTCTTCGTCCCCCCCCCCTCACCGACACTCCAGATTCCCGCTCTTCCTCCGTCCCCGACCTGATCTCTTTTGGCTCCCAGATGTTTTCCCCTGCTCCCTTCTTTGAAGTTGGGATGGAGTCGGGGGCAAGAAAGGAGGGGTGGTGGTGGTGGTGGTGGTGGTGGTGGTGGTGGTGGTGGGGGAGACGGAGTAAACTGCCGTTCGCTCATTTTTGCGGCTGTTTCTCGGGGCAGCGGAGTGGAGGCCGGGGGTGGGGTGGGGGGGGGGGTCACATGCCGGCAGAACAGCGAGAGCGGAGGAAAAAGTGAAGTCAAAATGAAGTCATGCACTGTGTCCCGGAGGAAACTTTAATAAGTGAAATACTCCGAATTCCTCCGGAGTGTTATTGTTCCCAGTTTAGGCGCTTGGCTTTATCTTTAAGCTGCATTCCTCCCCCGCTGGCTGAGGTGTTGGCTTCCCCTCCGTGATCTGCGGCCTGCCGGACGAGAGCCTCCTGAAATAAACGACGTCGCTCCTTCTCCTCGGCGGCCGCGCAGCTTTCTAAGAGTCTCCTGTGTCTGCCCCTGAGTACGTGATAATGATGTCATGAAAAGCCAGCTCGCATTAGGGCGTGCAACGCTCCCATTGATCGTTCGTGGTCGGAGGAAATAAAGAGGACCTGCTGCTTTCTTTTTACGACATCTGTGGAGAGCGCCAGCGTGAGCGCAGCGCGCCGGTGTTCCGTTTCATGACGGGTCGAGTCACATGTGCATCAGCCTCACAGTGGCTCACAGTGGTTGCGTCTCATTTCTGCTGATATCAAATAGCTGGACGTTATTTGTTATTACACACCAAGGACTTTGTGTTGCTGTCGAGGCAATACGGGGGGAGGGGGGGTGCTTAGTGTGTTTATGTGCAAAGGAGGGAGGCGGGGAAGGGGTGGGCTTGGCCGGGGGCGCTGACGTCATGGAAGCATGAGTGCCAGTGTGTCCCATCTCAGTGGGAGACCAAGCCTCGAGGAGCCAGCGCCTCAGAAGTTACATGCTGAGGATTCCTGGCCCCGTAATGAGATCCAGATCGACCGGAGCCGGCTCGCCCTGGGCTCCGTCCTCTCCGCTTCTGAGGTGGGAGTCGCAGAGCGGGGCCCCCGGGAACCTCCAGGGCCAGTTCACGCTGTCACCAGAATCTCAGAGAGTCAATGCGGAGGTGGTCAAAGCAGCCGCAAGTATGAGAGCGAACCAGTGGCCGGTCGGGCCCCCGAGTGAGAACGAGGTGAGGTGAGTCAGCCAGGGGCCGAATTGGTTACGCAACTTCTGTTCGAGCAGTGTTTCTGAAACTCTCTGCAGACGGCCAAGCAGTGTCTCACTTCACATCAGGCTCTGTCGAACAATCATAAGGAGAAATGACCTTTTCTGGTCGTATAGTCTGGTCTGGAAGTGTCAAAGTCGAGGAGTTGGAATAAACATACGTACATACACACACACACACACACACACACACACACACACACACACACACACACACACACACACACACACACACACA
>JAUESF010000048.1:2333044-2358589 GCA_032274765.1 Malacoctenus tetranemus
GGACTGCTACAGGTTCTGCAGCCCTCCTCCTCCTCCTCCTCCTCCTCCTCCTCCCTCCATTGTTCCTCCTCTCCCCTCTCTCCATCTGCCTTTATAGGCAGACTTTTTTCTCGAGATAATCTTCCTTTCATCAAAGAAACTAACTAAATAAAAAATCGGTACTTTCAGATCCAGCGAATGCAGAATATGGGCCAAAATCAGCAGAGTGCACTGGAGCTACATTAAACCTCGTGTTCGACGGCAGGATTCTCTCCTCCGACCATGCTTTAGCTGCCTGTAGATGGACTGTGAATATTTATGGTCCTCACTGTGCCCCTTTTTCTTCTGCTCCATTTTCCACTCTATATTTAGGCACCGTGTCACCACACAGCAGATGCACTATTTGTCAGGCTTTCCTTTCTCTCCTCAGAGCTTTTCTTTTTGTTTTAATATCAAGAAACAAAAAGACAGTTGAGACTAAACGTGGACTTTGCGTTATCTATATAAAAGCATAAAAGGCAGAAGTGATGCAACCTGCTGTTTTTTTTCGTCCCCTTGCATTGATTTCCCTCCGCCTCTGTGCGGCTGGGGGCACCTTTGACACCATGAACCCCCTCCTCAGGCCCATTAACCAGCTTTAATCATTTAAACACTTTTGGGAATTTAATCGGCCTAATCCGATTGGCAGCGAAAGTATCAAACCACTTAATTTGATCTGGTCGAGCCGGCTTTTGTGGGAGAAAAAAAAAAAAAGGAGAGGATTTAAGCAGCTTTTCCCTGGTGGCAGTTCAGCACGTTATTTCCTATTAGATTAAACACTCTTGTAAAGCATAGACAGCATTACTGACCAGCCGAAGCAGCCCGGGAGACTCACAGGAGACGAATGCTCGGCAAAATTTGTCACAATTCTCCCCCATTTGTTAAACTGAGATATGTTTGTGAGTTTCCACATGCACAGTATCTCTCTGCAAGTCAAATTTGAGGAATTTCTGGAGGAAGCTGCTCTATGTGGTCCAAAACATCAGCAGATAGCAGGAGCACGGAGGTTCAGGTGCAGGAGCAGGAGGAGGCTCAGTATAAGGAGGAGGCTCCGCGCTCCTCCCGTACCTGCAGGAGCCCCACAGAGCTCAGACCGACAGCTCACAGCAACAGACAGGGAGATGCGGTCGTCACCTGGCGGAACGTGTTGCACCTGTGTGGAGGCGGAGCCGCCAAACATGGCTCCTCCCACTTACCAAGCCCCGCCCAGGCACACTTCAGGAAGTAAGATCGTGAATTTGCGTCATCTAATTCACCTGTGAAGATAAAACCGAGCTGCCAGGCAGGGGACCGGGACCCCCACCTCCCCAGACACCCCCCCTCCCCCTGCAAAGTATGACCAGGTCGCAGCAGAGTCAAATCCTGTCTTGTGTGGGATGAAATAAGTCGAAAGAGGTGAAGAATAGAAGATACAAGACGAGGAGGACTAATGACAGCAGCTATTTATCACATGGGGGGGCAAATTACGCTCAACAGTGTGAAAGCACAACAGAAGTGCTTTTGGAAAGCTGAGGTTATTCACCATAAAGCCGTGCCACGGGGCATCGCAGAGTTAATTTGGGCGGGCTGCGTTACACAACTTTACTTGAGTTGTTTGTTAGGGTCTGATAGAGACGGCGGGCGGTGTGTCGGGGATTAAAGGGAATGGATTTATTGCCCCCCAACATCCGGAGGAGATGAGAAGGAGCCCCGACTCCTCCTGTAGGTTGTCATAATGAAAAACATAATAGTCGGTGAATGCCAACATTATGAGAAGCAATTTCATTAAAGCCGCGGAAAGTTGCACAGTGTGTGACTCTTCAAGGTCCTCCTACAAATGTTCAATCAGAATATTAACGGTATGTGTCTGGATGGCGGCCCACGCCTGCGTGCCAGTGCAGGGGTGGGGGGGAGGGGGAGTGGCCGATGGATGCACCGCGGGTCCCCAGGGACGCGCGCGGGCTTTTGGCTCCGCAATTATCCAACGCACAAATGCAATATGTGTCGAATTAGCCGGGAGCGCTCCATCAGGGGGGGTGCACAGGTCAGAGTTTGTCAGCGGCAATTTCCAGACGGCGGCCGCGCTCCGCCGGCTCTCTCCCCTTCACCTGGAAGCGCGCATCCGCTTGGCGGCGCGTGCAAAATGCAAAGTGCGCAAGTCGGAGGGGGGTGGGAGCTCCGGCGCTGGGTTGCAGTTTTTAACGTCAGTCATAATTGGACTTCGTCCCGCGTCGGGGAGAGGGAGCGGAGTGGGACGGGTGGGGAGTCGCTCGTCCTCGCTGGCAGCGCCTCGGCGGACCGGGCCGCGCTCCGCCGCGGGGGGAGACGCCGCGCGCAGATTAATGGCGTCCTCCGTGGCGGGATTTGAGAAGTTCCATTAATGGAACACCAATGATAATTTATTTGGACAGGCGAGCTGCTTCTCTATGAATAATGAAGTGGCCTCGGGATCATTAATATGATGGATTCCCTCTAATGCGGTGACGCCGTGCCAGACATCCCAGCTGGATACAAAGCAGACAGGAGAATTAAAGAGAGTAAACAGAGCTGTATGGATCTTTTTTTTCCCTCGGATTTGTAAACAAACACAGTGGTGACTCGGTGCCGACGCTTTGTCCCCTCCTGCGGGGGACTGAAGCAACGACACCTCGGAGGATTAGCATCTGAATCATTACCAGTGGTTAATGAACGCGCACGCTGGTCATCCCGCCGAGTGAGTCGGCAGAGAGGCGGGTTGATGAGTCAGCAGGGCGTGACGGCGCACCGATGGGGGTCTGATTCAGACCTCCAGACCTCCAACCTGCAGGAACCCCCCCCCCCCCCCCCCCCTTGATGTGGGGAACAGCCTGTTTTTGTCGGAGTGTTTTGTCATAAAACGACAAGTGGGGTAGGGTGGGGGGGGGGCTTTAGCATCCAGCAGTCTGAGCAAGGCAGAACCAAGGAGAGAGCCAGACCCCCCCTATCTGTCAGAGGTTGTGGGGCCGTTGTGGAGGGGGTTATAAATAGGTAATCGTTTAGGAGGCGCTGCAGGTGAAGGCGAGGGAGCTCGCCCAGGGGCCGGCGTGACTCATCGGCCCGTCTCGTTGCATCACGTCAGTTACCTGGTGTTTGCACCTGTCACTGCACTCTCAGCCGCCAGCTCCAATCCACCGACTCCCTCGCACAAACAAAAGAAACCACCTCTGGCAGAGGGCATGGCCCAGTCCACTGTTCTGACAACAGCTGGTCTAGACTTATTTTTTACTGCAGAGTCGGTTTATGGTGGCGTTGTTTTTCCCTCCCCATGCTAAAGTTTAGTGGTTCGAGTCCCACATCTGGCGCTTGTCCTTGTACACACGCTGTAGCCCCAGGTGGTGCACTATGTAGTGCCGGCCATCATGTTTGTGAGCGTGTGAAAGTAGACAAAGTAGAGTTGATCTGAATGAAAATAATGTCTTTTTTCTGCCATTTTTACTTTGTGTTTAGTCAGTTTTTTCAAATTGGTGCTTCAGGCGTGCCTGCACACGTGTATGCAGACTGCGGACCCCCTCTTTGATTCTCATTGGCTTCACACAGTAAAGCCAAACACTGGCAGAAGCCCACACTTCCATCATCCACATACAAAAGTTAGAGCCTTGAAAATACAGTAAAAGCAGGGGGCCGTTTCCTTGGTCTGCTCCATCTGAGAAAGTGTTTTATTCTGGTTTTCTTTGAAATATCTTTATTTATTTATTTTTTAGTTTTGACAACTTCAATGCAGGAAAGATCTGACGCCAACGTGTTTCTTTTTCAGGCCCTTCTCTAAACGGTCCTTGGGAACTATTTCTTTCCAAGGCCCTGTGTGATGACTGTGTCAAACGAGTCACTTCCTGCGGCCCACTCATTGACGACGGCCGGGTTCTCGACCCGAGACGAGGGGCCTCCGTCACTCGTTTCCTCCAACTTCCCCTTGCCACTGCTGAGCCGTGCAGCAGCGAGCACAGGAGGACTTGGCTGGTCAGTGCAGCCGAGCGTTCACTGCTAAACAGGAAGGTGTTTCCCCCTCCCGCCCCCCACCTCCCCCCCGGTGGACGCGGTGGAGCCAAAAACAGGAGTGAAAGCAGAGTGGGTGTTGCACCGGCTTTCGTGCCGCAGACACGGTGATGCTCTGAATTATAGAACACATCCTCGTAGTGACGCAGCAGCGAAACACGTCGACTCCTGGTGACTCCCAAAATGACATTGTGTAAGAGCGACCAGCACCAACATGTCCTGCAGTGGAGGGCATGGTGTTTTAAAGGAGGAGGGAGGGGGGGGGACTCGAACCAGGTTGTCTCATGCAGCTCCTTTAAGCTTGTGTTGAGGTTGGCCATGAAGCTCCAAAACAGTGATGACTGAAGCATGACAAGCTTTGTGTGTTTCATGCACATACACGTGGGGTGCGTTCCAAATCTCTTCCTTAATCCTCAATCCTCAAACTTAATCCTTCACCTTCTTTCTCAACCTTAACCCTCAAAACCAAGTGTTAACGACTAGAAATGGGACACTCCTTTATGCAGGTACTTCCTCAAGACTGTAGGGGGCAGCATTAGCGGCGTTTAGTCTGTCAAGTCGGCTTGATGGTGAAATTGTCCTTCCAACTGTTGCATCAGTCGTCTTTCACTTCAGAAACACTCGTGTTGGTGAGACGGTTGCCGTGGCCAGAGATCCAGAGACCCCCTCTCCAGGCCGCGCTGCAGGCGGCTGCTTCATCAAGTGCGGGGTCTGATTTCACACCGTCGCACGGTGACGTCCGTCGGCCCGACATCACAACTGGCTGGAGCTTAATATCGCCCGTACGACAGCGCTCCAAACTGCCCTGAGGTGTGTGCGTCCCCGTGTGTGTACGTGTGTGCGTTCGTGTCTGTGCGTGTGTGTGTGTTTCTCCTGTGACTGACAGTTGACCTGTCCCGGCTGTGCCCTCCTGTTCCCATTTCACACCCGGTGGGTGAGAGACGCGCGAGCCTCCAGCGACAGCGTCTGGAACGAAGGCAGGCGCACATGATCTGCCGTCTTTAGGAAAAGGTCGATAGGCTGTTTAAAACAGTTGATTCTCTAAGTGTGTTCTCCACATTACTGCCAGAGCCTGGGCGGCTGTCATGCTTGATCCCTCCTGCCTAGCGGCCTCATTTAGCAGCCCCGTGTTGAGTCTGTCGTGGAGTGATCAGCACACACAGTGAGAAGATCTCAGGTTTGATTCCAGGAGGAGTCGGCTGGGACTGGATGCAGTGCTCAGTGGCTTCAGGTTGGTTGGACGAAGCAGGTATCAAGGATCACTTGATAAGGTCAACCAATAAGGTCTTATCACAGCTGCAGCTCCGGCCTCCGAGCTCCCAGTACCAAGTAATCCTTCACAGCATTGGAGTGGTTTGTAGTACTTTCTACCCTATCCAAACTAGCTAAACTGAGCTGCCTATCTCCACTGCAGCGCTCCCACTTAGGTGCCCTGATAAGAATTGTATTTTATTTATGAAAGCCGACTGCCTCCGTGCATCCGGTGTCGGTGGGAACGAGGCTGTCCCAGAAACACCATCAGCGTTATTACCCTTCCTTTTGTGCACGAGTTTTCGCTGCGTGCTGCCGACAATGAAACCAAGAGCGCCGATGTGAAGATTGGAGTGAAGCACAAAAAAATCCTCTGCAATCTAATGTGTTTCAAAGTCGTATTCCAGTGAAAGAAAAGAGTCATTACTTTATTTGAAGAGGCTCGCATTATGTGTGTGTGTGTGTGTGCTGTAAAACTCAGCACCTTCGGCTGATCTGAATCAATAGCAACACCCTCCCTAATGCTCCTCTTTAATGTTCTTCTCTGAGCTGTAATTGCAGGTGGGTTTATTATCGGAGCCTTGGCAGGCTGCAGCGGGGGCCCTTATTTAAAAAGCTATTTTGAGTGCACGCTGTTACACCGGCTTCTGTTATGACTAATAAATAATAGAATCCCCGGGAATCCTGCGGGTGTCAAAAGGTCGGGTGAGTGGCACCCGCCCTCCACCCCTCCCTCCTCTGCCTTTCGCTTAAAAACAAAAGAAGTCCTCAAAGGACCCTCAGGAGGCGTGAGTGTTGTTCCCTCTATGAAGTACCGTTATGGACATAATTACAGGCATCTCTGATGCTCTGCCATGTGATGAGTTTCTGGTGCCTTCTGAGACTCCTCGACTCGGCGCTGGCCAGATCGACGCGGACTTGGACGGGCCTTAAAGAGAATCGATGCTCCCCCCGTCACCTCTGGGAGAGGGGCGAGTCCTGGGTAGGATCTGAGGGGGCGGGGGGGGCGGGGGTGGGGGTAGTAGATCAGTCCAGCTGCTCATCCTTTCGGAGGACTCTCGTTCAAGACTCTTCGTCCGTCTCCCGAACTGCTGTTCCTCAGAGTTTCCGACAGGGAAAACAGAGTCGCTGACGGTCTCCGCGCCCCAGGTACGCGCTCCGACCTGCTAATTAGGCGCGGGGAAGCTAATGTACAGCCACGAACACCATCAACAAGATCAGTGCGACGGTGACACAACAGTTGGAAAAAAAAAAAAGAGGCGACACGACGGGGTGAGAGCGATTCCTGGAAGCTTCCGCCTGAGCTGATACGAGCGCGGATGCCTCCTGACAACATGCCTGTACTATAATTGACATTGCTCTCCCTTGTTAGGCTGAATAATAGATGCCTCGCGATGCATAATTCATCAAAAAAAGCAGTATTTGCAGAATTTTTACCCCCCTCCCTCCCTGCATTGAAGGCCAGAGTTGGCGTAGCCACTCTATGTGTTGTTTACTCTCATCAGAAGGGAGAAGCGGAGGCTATCTGCGGGTTGTAATGAGAACATCACAGCCACTATTTCAGCAGTCACAGCAGGGTGAACCACGGAGGAGGCGCCGCGCCGTCCTTCCCTCCCTCCCTCCCTCCCTCCCTCCCTCCCTCCACATTGTAGAACGGGCATTCATGCATACAAACAAACACATCCCGACAATCTTGCCCCCCCCCTCCTCCCTGAGAGTCCACCCCACTGATTAATTAGGCTTCGTGGCAAAAACCAGCGGTGACACGGGAGAGGCCGGACACTGGAGTGAAATCGGTTGAACGCTGGGAGCTGCGGGAGGTATCCATATTTCATTGGCGTATCCATATTTTATTGAAGCTCTCATTATGCCGAGTGATGGGCTGGATGGAGGTTTAATCAGGTCCTTTTTAATCTCTCATTCATTTCATAATGACCTATTTTTCACTTGACATTGAGCCAAAGGTGCGCGTGCAGTTTTACTTTGGCGCCGCAGATTGACAGAGAGAACGTCCTTTGTCGGTTTTTTTGCCTCACAAACAAGTAGTAAAGAAAAAAGAGAAGTGTGTGTGTGTGTGTCGGGTGGGGGGGGCATATGAGATAGTGGCGAGTGTACTGATAGCTCCGACGCTCAAGGACTTCTCCCTCATTTCAAGGACTGTAACTTGGCGATAATTGGCTCCTTTGGAGCAGAAAGCAGCACGTTTTCGAGTCATCAATACATTTACAAGTGCTTTGTGAGACGTCTCCTCCGTCGCGTGTCTGTTGGCGCGTTATCTTCAGCACAGAGCCGCGACAGTGAGAGGACAGGATTTCGGTCCTGTGCGGTGATTCTCACGTTTGCCGTCGTCGAGTTCGAAGCTGGAGTGCAGCGCGCGCGCGCAGAGAAGCATGTCAGGAGGACTCGTTCAACAGTTAGAATGAATGTTTGATCATGTTTGGCCTCGACTGTACGCGATGATTCTCCCCTCCCTAAAGATTCTATCCTCGCGCGAACTCGTCTCACATTCTCTTTATCATCAGGAACAAACCAAGGTGCCGTGATTACATTCGGAGGGCTATGAGAGCCTGATGTTTACACTCCCATTCAGGAAGCCTTCGCCAAACAGCCAGGAGGAAAAAAATCTACGTGAGTCACCGAGACCTCGTATACCTCCACCCCCAGAGAGCGCGCTGGCTGTCTTTATGAGGACATGCGTGAGTTGTTTTAGTAGATGTTGGGATAGTTTGCCGGATCTCATCGGAGCGATTCTGCTGGAGGTAAACTGCAGGGCAGGGAACCACAAGTTGTTTCGGTTGACCTCCTGGGCGCCATTAAACCCTCCCCCCCTCCCCCCCCGCGCCCTTTACAGTCGGTAATATATTTGAGCCATCGCTTACGGACTCCACAGCATCACACCATTTGCATGGATAAAAACATTAGCAGTGGGTAAAGCCAGTTTATACATAAAGCTCCTCTTTATCTCTATGCAAAAAAAAAAAGGAAGACGATAATCTGCACGATGGACGTGCACAGTCATGGCCTGGTGTCGTGTTTACCCTGCATGTGCAGGCAAAAGAGATTAGCCGGCGTTAAACATTACATAACTCAAAGTAGCAGCGTGATAAATGGAGTGGCTTCCTCCTACAAGGTGTGTGTGAGGTACTCTATATAAGGGATGATAGCTTCCTAAAATAGGATGACAAAGTGACACCCAACGTAACCATGGTTACTCCGTCCAGGAACAGGGAAAATAAGAGAAGTGCGAAACCTGTCGAGGAAGCGCTGAGTTATCTGTGCCGTCGATGATGGGAGAGATCCAGCGCCGCTCCGCACGGACGGTTTTTTTCCCCCCGCGGACGCTTTCGGTCGACCGTCCTGTCACGTCGGGAGGGCACGCGGAGCGCACGTGCGTGCGCACCAGTCTGGGTTCGGTGAGAGAGAGAGAGAGAGAGAGAGAGAGAGAGAGAGAGAGAGAGAGAGAGCCGATATTAAAACCTAAAGCCACCAAATGGACGGCTTCCATGTGACGGCTCCGGTCGCCGCGGGGGCCCCGGCTCGCCAAGACGGCCCCTGGCAGGCGAGAAAACAGGAAATCACAGAGAGAGGGAACACGCTCGGCGCCTCTGCAACGTGGCGTTTCCGTGACGGCCTGTCGCTTTTTTTTTTTTTCTTTAATAAAACCAGATTTTTATCTCTGATTAAAAGAAGAAAACAAATGGAAGTCAAACGGTGGGACGGACGCCATGTGTGTGTGGAGGCTCGCGACCAGCGCTGCTCTCGCATGTGTGATCGCAGAGAAACAACACCTCCGAACAATATCAGGTTGCAAAAAAAAAATTAAAGGTGTGTGAGGATCTAATTTCAGGACAATATTCAACACCTCCACGGTTTTTCAGACACCTCAAGAAGGGAAAAAAAAGGCAGAGCAGGAAAAAAATAGACAAGAAAATAATTAAAGTGTAGTTTACAGAGAGCGTTTGGAGAGATTTAATGATGCACGGTGAAACGACAGTCCTCTAATGACCTCACCATCCTTCAGCTGAGCGTCGGGCGGTGGCGGTGGCTTTGCGACCATGGTCCTGCTCATTATTTCTGTTGATCTGCCTGTGTCTACCACCCCCCACCCTCCCCACACCAGTCTCACGGCATTAAACAAGAGCTCTTGTAAGTGTTTGCAGCCCTATTCAGGTCCACATGAAACATCCTGAAGACGGAGAAGCTTGGTGGAGCACCAGCGAGCTGTCGTCAGCTCACGGCAGCGCACATTCTGCTGTTCAGAGGGTGTGAGAGGCCACCAGCTCGTCCCACGGGGACTTGAGAGCTGGAGGCTTTCTAACGCGCCGGGAGAGAGGGTCCCGTCCCCAAGTGATCTGACGTCTTAAGTGAGGAGCCGTGGCAGCATCGGCCGGAGCTGTCCACTCACATTATCTCCGCCCCCCCCCTCCTCCTCCTCTTCCTCTTCCTCTTGAGGCGCACGAAAGGTCACGAGTCGCTCATATTTCTGGACCCCGTCGGGTGACACCCACTGACACCCTGGAGACTGGTTGGCTTGTGAGTGGGTGAGTGGGTGAATGTGACAAAGCGTGAAGTGCTCAGAGTGTGACTTGCAGCGCGAGAACACCACATCTACAGTGGGGTCCAGTCACAGCTCGGACAGAGTCCAGACGCCTTCTGAAAACACTGATGTTTGGAAGGAGCTCGTTCCAGTCCGTCCAGAGGAGCGCCGCTCTGCTCCTACAGAGCTGCTCCGAGAGCGAGCGCAGCCTCCGATGCTAATGGTCACTCTCCTGAGGACACCTGCAGGGAGGAAAGCATCAAATCGCATTAATCAGAGCCGTCGGGTGGCTCCCCGTGGGCCGCCCCGCTCGCAGATGGTGGAGGGTTGGCGCGGCGCTGTGTTTAACTCCTCTCCAGTTGACCCAAATTAACTCGCGCTCCTCTCGCTTCCTGCTCCAGGCGTCGGCAGGGCGATCCACGTGGAGCGCGCTGGAGGAGGGATGTTGTTGTGTGAGCGGCTGAATGTGGTGAATATAAGGAGCCATAATGATAACATGAATGTGTGCATCTGCTTAGTTAATGTGGACCAGTCTTTTGTGGACATCCAGAGACTGCAGCGATCTGGAGTTCTGCAGCTCTCCATCATCGGGCCCATCAGGACGAACCATCACCTGCTGATTACATCACTCTCCTCTCCCTCTGAAACGACTCTCCCTCTGCAATAAAGCGTCCGGCTCTTCATCAGAAATCACAGTCTCAAGCACCGGTTTCTGTTCACCCCCCAAGCGACGAATCTCCCCCGTCTTCCTCCTCCAGACGTGACCTTCAGAGAGAACACGGAGCCCACCTCACCAAAGGAAGATGGAGGCTCCTCCTCTCCTGACCTTTAGGTGATGCATCGCTTTTTAGCAGTAAGTGATACCACTGGTTTAGTGTTGTTGCAGCCCTGCATCCTCCGGGCGCTACAGACGCACCGTGCTTGAGCAGCCGGACTCGGGGGGGAAAAAACCGACCGAGAGGCTCCGAAACAGTCGGCTGACTTCCATTAAAGTCCTGTGGCTGATACCGTCAGCCATGATGGAGAGGTGTGTGCGCGGCTGATGGTGTGTGAGAGCGATAGTCTCTCACAGCAGAGCTCCGACTGAAGCGTGATGACTGTTTTCAGAAGCGCTCCGCTCGGACGTCTGGAGCTCATTTGATGGGATCGTGAAGTGAAACCTCACGGACGGTTCTGTGGAATCAGGAGTCTGGACGCACCGACCCCCCCCCCCCCCCACACGTCTCCTTCACCCCAGCGCGGCCGACCCCAGCGCGTGGACGGCCCGGCGAGGTCCATCGATGGCTTGTTATGTCTCCTCCTTCCACACCGCCACACTTCCAGTTTTTAATCAGTCAGTGGAGCTGCTGCAAGTGCGTGTGCGTGCGTGTGCGTGTGCGTGCATGTGCGTGCATGTGTGTGTGTGTGTGTGTCCTCTCTCTAATAATCCTGAATCCAATTTAAACGGGATGCTTTCAGCAGACAGCTCCTTTAT
Source organism: Malacoctenus tetranemus (assembly GCA_032274765.1). NCBI lineage: Eukaryota > Metazoa > Chordata > Actinopteri > Blenniiformes > Labrisomidae > Malacoctenus > Malacoctenus tetranemus. The sequence goes on from JAUESF010000048.1 coordinate 2,344,315, forward strand.
AAGCACATCTAATCCACAGTGATTCGGCTCCTGTTTGAACACACATATTGAGCCAGACTGCGGTTGTTTGGAGATGCTATGTGCTAATCAGCGAGCTTGGCCGCGGCGTGGGCTTTTCTTGAGATTCTCCGTCTCACGAAAACACGCACGAGGCTCACTGATGACTCCATGTTGATGCGAATATGTGATGAAATGGTGAACTGTGAATGAGTGGGTGAGCTCAACATCTGCTCTGTTTATTCTTCTCGCAGTGAAAATCATGCAGACTTCATCTCAAAGTGAAATCAAGGACAAGTCGTGCTTTCAAGCACTCTCATAAGATTCGATGATGTGCGATGAAGACGAGGTGCAAAACCTGTGACGTGAGAAAAAAGAAGCAATGCAAAGAAAGGAGCAGACCCAGGTGGAACGAGTCAGTGTCAAGGAGAGGAGACGGATGAGGAACAGAGCCTCCACAAACTCCAAGTCAAACAGGAAATGTCCCACGAAGTGAAGAACGAACCGTTCCCTGAGAATCAACCTGCACTTCCTGGTCTGTACATCGTGTTCTGCCTTGAATCACTGGGCTGCAGCTTCCTGGTGGGTGGGCCGGGTCAGGTCCGGCGGGGTCCCGCTGCTCAGGCAGGAGCAGCAGTTAGATTTGAGGCTAACTGTACGTGAGCTGGATTTGCTCTGTGCCGCCCGCCCTCATAAGGGATGTCACTGGGGGGCGGGGGGGCAGGGGGGGGGGACCTCCTCCCACTTCTTCCCCCTCCTTCTCCTCCTCTGCTGCAGCCTCCCGCTCCTTGATGTTCGGGCTGCTTTCGGAGGGGTTCTGCTGACTGTTGGAAGGCGTTCTGGTGGATCCAGCGCGCCGGCATCTGTTCCTCTGCCTCTCTCTGCGATCCCCCACTCCTCTTCTTTTTCATCACCACCTGCTCTCCCGTTCTCATCAGTGAATGTGCTTCTCCTGCAGTCTGTCTGCCTTCCCCGTTTTTGTGACATCAGATACTTCGTCGCCGTCGCTTTCTTTTGGCTGTTGCTCTTTCGTCGCTCCGGAAAACATGAAACGGTACTCAGATGTGCTGAAAATCTGCTTATCAGTCCCACCCGGATGTGAGCCGATGCGTTGCGCTTCTCTGCGCGCGAGTCCAACTTTTAGCGCCGCTTTATTGGAGTTCAGTCCTCCATCGCATCCCACTGAAGTGCACCTCGAGGAGCAATAACAGGGGAGGGGGGGGAAAATCAGCTGTAAATCATCCCGACAGCTGCGGCTCGTGTATTCACGGAGATCTGACGACTCCTACACAACATGCAGCTCCTCTAAGCACCCTGCTCAGTCCTCCTGAGTCGCACTCGGGGGTTCGTGGTGAGAACAACATGCTATAAAGTTGCCCTGATGCCTCTTGGCTCGGCAGCGGCGCGGCTGTAACTCATCGCGGCTATCAAATCAATCGCCCTCCCTCACACTTGCTGATGGTTCCGTGAGCTTGTTACTGGTGAAGGATCGAACCATTATCACTCTTCTTCTGCTAGCTAAAGCTTTTGAAAGGTTACTATATTAAGGCCTCCTGTTTACTCGAAGCAGAGGGCTTCTCCAGAGTCAAACTTGAAGCAGCATTAGCATTAGCTTGGCTTCAAAAATGTCTTCATCACCCGGTTTTTCCACGTCACTGCTAATAAATAGACCCCCCCCGACTGCAGGGACGTGTTTAAGTGACTCAACTTCTCGTACCAAAGATAACGTCTGACTGATTTCCAACTCGTTTCCTGTGAAATCCACCAAACTTTTCGCACCTTCGATTCATTCGTCCACACGCGCTCTATCTCGCTCTCTCTCAGAGAGCAGAACCCACCGCTGCTCATTTACAACCACGGCTGCAGGTGCAGGAGCAGACAGGAACAGGCGGCGCGCGTCAAACAAGCGAACGCCGTCCTTTGCCGTGCGTCACTCTGCGTCGGCCGTCAGGAGCAAACTCCGCGCCTGTGCCGAACTATTGTCTGCTCCGCCCGCGGGATGAATAATACGAAGCCACTTTGCTGGATATTTGCAGGATATGAGCTTCTGCACTCGTACGCCGCTTTATGTGCGCGTGTGCGGCCTTATTATACGGCAGTCAGAGTGAGGGGGGGAGGGGGGGGGGGGGTAAGCCGAGTGGCTTTGTGAGTACTTGCACAGTCAACAGTGTTGCCCACACATTCATTAGCCTTGTATCAGGCTCAGACTTCGCCTCCTCTCTCCGTTTCCCTGCATTTACTGGGAGCCGATAAGTGGATTATTTGGCATTATGAAGCGAGAACTACATGATTGTTAAAGGCCAGGGAAAGAAGAAGAAGAAGAAGAAGAAGGGGGATAGAGCTGAACAACGCTGCGTCTCTGTGCAGAACCCCCCCGTGCAGCTCCTCTCTTGTTCCACTCCTCCGCTGCCATCAAGGTTAATTAAAAATTTCACCACGACTTCGGTTTTGAAGCCACCTCCGGAGGAATTCGATCAAAATGTGTGCGTCCTCCGTGGTTTTTCAACCAACCCCGCACCCTCGCTGCACCTCCTCCCTCCATCCCCTCCACAAGGGGTCCTTTGGCCATCATTAGAACTTAATGAACTCAGTTTAATAATCAAGGGAATTAGTGGAGTTGAGTTGGGCTGGGTGTCCTGCAGGCATGCAGTCGGTGGCTCCTTTTCTTTTTTCTTTTTTTTTTCCCAGAGTCGCCTGTGTGTGCGTTTGTGTGAGTGTCTTAAACCTATTGTGTTCCCTCTCTGTTCTCTGTGTCCCACTCCTGCTATCAGGAGGGGTGGGTGGGTGGGTAAGGGGGGAGGGGGGGGTTGTAATGGGCTGTTCCACATCTTTCCCTAATTAGTTTTGGAGCGTGTTCATTAGACTTTGCAGATTCAGTTAACTTGGAGGGATTTCACCATGGCCCAGTTCCACCCCGGCCCGCTGATGTCCGGGCGATAAATCATGTGTCCGTCCGCAGTAATTAGGCCGACTTTTGAGGAGTCATATTGTGCGCCGAGCGTAAGTGGATTAATGCTCGCAGTCAGTCGGCCGACGTGTGTCTCGGAATCTCCTTCAGGCTCAAATGCACCACAATTAATTATGTTTACAGTCTCCGTTGGGTTTGTAAATGGATTTCAGTCGGATGTATTTATCTTGGGGACGACTCCTTTAACATGTCAAGGTAAAAGCATCTTGCCTCTCAAGGTTTGATCATCCGCCCCCCCCTCCGCTCACAGCACAGCACATGCTCTCCCTGTCACATTCTCTCAGCCAGCCATGATATTGGAAATTATTCAGCATTAGTGTTGGTGGAGCCCGCTCGACTTGTGGTGTTACTCCCCGGCAGCTGGGTGTCACATTCAAATAAAAGTAAATTAGCTGTCACTGAGGCTGGGCTCGGGAGAAGCCGCCATGCCTCAGAGACCATCCCTTTTTTTTCCACTGGTGGGGGTGGTGGGTGGTGGTGGTGGGGGCTGCTCAGAGCAGAGCCAGCGCAAGGCAACAAGTCATCACAGCTGCGAGGGATGAAGAAGCGCAGAATAACATCAGCACAAATGGCTTTTCTGGACGCGAGGATGAATTGCAGCGAGAGGAAGGTGCTCTCTGAATCACAGCGTGGAGAGGACGGAGCCGCGTGAGAGCAGCCACTGCATGGCTGGAAATATGAGCCGTTTGGATCGTTGCAGCAGCAGCAGCAGCAGCAGCAGACAGTTGCCCTCTCATTATCTACAGGCCAGCGTGTACTGTGGAGTCGGACTCATTACCTGCAGCAGAGCCTCCGGGGGGGACGGGCCAGATTGGCACAGTTTCCACACAGCGCGGTTCCATGGTGTGTATTTTCAGGCTTCTGTCTCGCAGAACCCTAATTCAAGTACATGCCTAAAAGAAAATGAAGGTCTAAATATAGAACCTCACCAACACCTTGTTGGGCTGAGGCATATTTTCAGCTTGATCGGATCAAAGATCTGGAGGAGATATGTCGAGAACGAGACGTGTTTCAATCAAAGTGCACGAATTAAAGCAGAAATTTAAACGTTTTCAGCAAATAAAGTGTGCAACACATCCAGAAGGCGGAACTGGAAGTAAGCCTCATTAGAGGCTGTGGGGTGATTATCATAAGACTTTGGTGCCCCCCAGCGGTCAGAACGAGCAACACAAGACGGGTCTTTTATATAGAATGATATATTTATTGAATCAGAGGTTTGCAAGGTGCGGGGTCGGGCCTTCCCAGGGGGCAGCAGTAGAAAAGGAATGCGGGGTTCAGGGGGCGCTGCCTTTTCCCGGTAAATAAAAAGTAATGGAGGGAAAAGTGATGGTTTGTTTTGGTTTTGTTCGACACATGTTGACGACTGAGCTGAGTTTAATAAAGACGAATGGGTTAAATAAAAAAAGAAAAGCATCTTGTTAAAATCAATATTGTATGAGAGTGGCAGACTATGTCCTGTGACACTGTGGGTCAGCCCCCGCCCACACACACATTTTAAAAGCCTCTGTATTAAGAAGAATAGGAGAACAATACTGAAAGAGGGGAGAAAGTTTGACAGAACTGGGTTGGCACTGTGTGTATTTTGTATTTACAGCACATTTCACACACTACAAAGACGTGGATGTCAGCTCCCGCTCACAGTACAACACTGCTGCAGTGGACGGCACGATATTAAGACAGGGCAGCACAGTGAAAAAAAAAGAAAGAAGAAAAAAAAAAGCAATAATACTAAGCAACACTCGGGAGCTTAAATATCTCAGTGAAAGTACCAGCAGACTGTACAAAATGTTCAGTAGTCTCAGCCTCCGTGTGAACTTTGTAGTGTTTTCGAACTAATAAATATCAGCACTGAGAGTGTCTCCGCGCGTCCTCGTCAAAGAGCAGACGAAGCGCCGGCCGTCTCGGACGTGCCTGTGCCTCACATTTTCATCCTGCTGCCAGGAGACCCCTGCCAGAGTTAGTTGTAATAGTCATGACCATATTAATAATGACATACCTGTCAACGATAGCTTGTCACCCGTGGTTTCCTTTTTTTTATGTTTAACATAAATATCCAAGTACTGTAACTGATCCAAAATTGATCAAAAGCGTCCTCATATATTATCACTCACTGCTCTCCTTCACACACCAAAGTCTCCTTTATACAGGTTTTCATCAGAAACTGACGGTTAATAATTGACTAAATAAGGTAAATAAGGCTCAAAGGCATCAAATTTGAATGCTCCCTCCCCCCCAAAAAACTCATGTGTCATAGTGTGCTGCATGAAGATCTGTGGCTGCTTTTAAAATGGCTAATAACAAAACACTGCCTCCTGTAATGAAGGGGAATACGGGCTGAGTGTGCAGGATCAGCATCAGGGAGCAGTGGCTGGATGCGTGTACTGTTTCCCCACAGCGTGTCACATGACACGCCTGAGTCTCCTCACACTCAACCACATACAACTTTACATGCTCAACGTGTCCTGCGTCTTGCCACAGGGGGGCAGCAGCCGTCTCTCTGTAGGAGAAGGTTGTGTGAGCGTGGTTGAGTCTAAGAGGAGGAGTCCTCCTCCACAGGGTGGAGCGCGTGCTTCTTCAGCAGCGTCTTCAGGATCTCCACCTCCCGCTCTGCCTCCTTCAGCTTCCTCCGGAGCGTCTCGTTGGCTTTTTGGAGCACCTGGTTGTCCTGCAAAGAAGACACGGCGGTGACGCGTGTGTGTTGTGGTCGTGTCCGTGGCTGTGGTGGTGGTGGTGGGGGGGTCTTTACTCACTGCCTGGAGGGACTCGCAGGTGGCCCTGCTCTCGTCCTCCGACTCTTTGGGCCTCTGCAGGATCGACGCCCGGTTCTCCCACTTGGCGCAGTGTCGCTGCTTCCTCTGGGGCACCGGGCTGGGGCAGGAGGCGAGGGGCGGGGGGGCCGGGATCAGCAGCGAGGGCGGCAGGCGGCCGGCGTCGGCCGTGGGGGAGCACAGCTGGGGCCCTTCGGTTTGGGTGCCGCTGTGGACCTGCTGGGGCCTCGGGTGGCTGCTGGCGACCGGGGAGGGCGAGTTCCAGTCCTTGCCGTCGTCCGGCAGGCAGGGGAATGGGCACTCGTCTGAGCCTGGGGGGAGGGGGGAGGACAGACACCGATTGGGGTCATGGTGGAAGGAGACGAACGGAAACCCATCGTGTTCCAGTCACCTCTCATTCACAAGTGGTGTCAGCACATGTCGAAAAACTTTAATTCTGTTAGGGGCTTTTTTACCAAGTTATTTGATTTTGATTCAGTTGAATCTTGTTATTTATACAGCGAATAAACAGAAATATTTATAAAGTGTGCCTGAGAATGACGAGAGGGACCAAAATAAAGATTTAAGAAGGAAATGAACAGACAGACGTGCCCTGCATTGAGGCTGAGCTTGACCTGTCTGTCTCGCTCTCTCGACATCAGGCTGTGACGTGGTTTGGCCTTTTTTCGGACACAATCTACTGGAGAAGCCACAAGTGTTGGATGAGCTCATGTGCCTGCGGTGATCTCACTTCCCGCTCCAGAGAGAGAGACGGTCCACACGAGTTACTTCTGCTCTCAGAGGGCCTCGCAACCAGCTAAACTCTGTGGATCCCAACAATCAGGGGACCTACGAACTCAGGCGAGATCGATAAAGGAGCCGGAGCCGGAGCCGCGGCGCTCTAAAGATACCTGTGTAGTCAGACGCGCCGTCGTTGGTAGAAAGGAAAAGGTCTGTTTTTAGCAGCTCCCTCTCGCAGCATGTGGGCAGCTCGAGTACTGCTGGAAATGAAAGCGTTGCTCGCGGCGGCGGCGGCGTGAGAAGACAGGCAGCTGGCCGCCTGATGCCGAGCGTCTGTGACTGCGGGGATGCTTCAGGTGAGACGGTGGAACAGACGTCGGGCGCGGGGGGGAGGGAGGGGTGAGGGAGGGGGGGAGTCGCGCGTTCTGCGGAGATGAACAGTTGGCGCGTCGGATGGATGTCATCCCGCCAAACTGGGAAACCCACCCTCTGAAGTTGCCGTGGTGACGGGCGTGGAGCTGGGCGTCGGGCTGTCGGTGGCGCTGGCCGTTTTGGCGTTCTTCTTGCACTCGAACGCCACCTGGTCCTTGCACAGCTTGTGGCAGTTCATCCCGCAGTCTGCGCGGGCCGAAGCGAGAGGAAGAAGAAGAAGAAGAAGAAGAAGAAAAAAAAAAGAGAGAGAAGAAGAAGAAGAAGGACACGTCAGAGCGGGAACTGAACTTCCACCAAAAGGACGTCTTCTCACTTCCCTCGGAGAGCTTCGTGCTCTGCAAGTGCAACCCTGAGACCTTCGCGTGCTCGCTGTCAAAGCCAACACGCTGTTTGTCAGATCTTCTGCAGGATGGGGGTGGTGTGGGGGTGGGGTGGTGGTGGGGGTGGGGGGTGGGGGTGGCTGTGGTACTGTCTACAAACTCTTTCATGTGCTGCAAGTTTCAGCTCGCAACATGCAAACCACAGTTCACTTCACCTGCTCCCCACAACACACTGTCTCCGTCTGCCTGGCGCGGGGACGTCGCAGGCCCGACGTTTGACTTTGGTTCAGAACGAACGAGTGAGCAGATTTACCTCGGCAGCGGTAGCCCTGCTTGATGACGCCCCACAGCTGTGGAGAGAGAGAGCGAAGAAACAGAGTCAGTTTTGGAGATCAGGTCACACGGTCGTACATGTAGGAGGATAGTTTGTTGCAGGCCTCGACGAATCAAATGTGTTAACCCTTTAAAATCCTGCTCCTCTGTCTGATTGGATCTGATTGGACCATTCAAACTTAGTTATTTTTCATTGAGTTTGATCATTTTATTTCAGAAAAGTAAAATGTGTTGATAATTTTCCCCTTTTCAATTTTATTTTATTTCATGATGATTGCTTTTCAGAATAAGAGCTCAATAAGGTTTAAGATTACACCACATTGGGGTCGCACTAAATGAGGACTTGGTTTAACAAGCACCATTAACAATGAAAACACAGTCACAAGAACCCAAAGAACCAAAAGCAGGAGCATATGAACAGGCGATCAGTAGTTTGTAACGTCCCCCCCCCTCCCCTCCCTCCTGCACTGATGGAAGTAAGTCGGCCAGAACTCTGACTTACAAATCCCGAGCAGTTGTCGCAGAAGGTGGGCTTCATGTAGGTGGTCTCTTGGAAGTTGTGGACAAATCCGAGGCCCAGCTTGGAGCAGATGACGCTGGCTCGCATGAAATACGCCGTGATCTCCTCCCGGCTCACGTGGCCCTGCCTGGTTAACCACAGGCAAACACACATACTGCAGTTTAGCACCAGACGCGGGGCTGTGACTGACTGCTGCCGCTTCACTGCAACACCAACGCTGGAGTGAACGTTTCACGGCCTCATTTTGGGTGCTTTGTGCATCGGGACTGCCTGTCCGGGGCTCATCCTGGGCTGCAGGCCTCTCACCTGCCTCACCTCTCGCGCACACCGACGTGCGCTCCTCTGCTGGCGCTCACGAGGATGTCTGCTGGTGGCTTCATGCTCAGTTCCTGCAGCTATTTTACGCTTCCTGTTGCTATACGCTCGTCACTACAAATACCCACTTTTGCTTCCTCTCCTCAGTCACAAACAGGCCCGGAACAGGAGTGTGTGCGTGCGTGCGTGACCCGCCAAAAAAACACAAAACAAAAAAAAACAAACAACAAAACAACTCACTTCTCTTTGTCCATGACACAGAAGGAGAAAGGAAAGCTAGCAGCAATTTTCTCAAACTCCTCTTGAGAAATAAAGCCGTTCTCATCGTGATCGTAGTTCTTGAACACGGACTGTGAGAGACGGGGAGAGAGCAACATTGTTGTGTGACTGACGGCGAACAATGGCCGCATGACAGACCGTCAAAATGGCAGCGGACGCAGAAACGGTTAAAAATAAACCAATTGTGGTTATGCAACGTCACCGAGAGAGAGAGAGAGAGAGAGAGAGAGAGAGAGAGAGAGAGAGAGCGCGAGAGCCTCGGCGCGCGGCACCGAGCGACTTACATCCACCATCCGCTGAACGTGCTTGCTGATGGTGCGGGGGTCCGGCTTGGGGGCCACTCCCGAGGACCAGTCCACGAACACGGCAGGCCTGGACGGGGTGGCCGGCTGAAGGAAGATGGACTGGCTGTTAGAACATAAAGAACCTTTGACAGTAAATAGCAACTAAAATCCACTTGGTGTGAAAACTTTCAGTGGGAGTTTATTGTTTTCCGATTCGTTTTCTACTCAGTTCAGACATAAAATCACATCTTATTCTGAAACAGGAAGTGGAATCAGCTGATAACTGTCGCTGAGCGGACGGGATTTGGGGTGAACCGACTAAGTCCACGGCCCTCCGTCTTATTTACTGCACTGATGTGACTGCAGGCGATGCAGTGAGTGAACTGCTCTGTTTGCATCACTCACAGGCGCTTTGCAGTTCTTGGGCTCCCGCGCGTACGACAGTTCGTAGATCTCGTCCTCGGTGTAGTAGAGGTCCAGGGACAGCTGCGAGGAGACAGGGAGCACGTGTCACAGCAGGGGAGGCAGAATGCTGCCGCGCATCACCCCCACCCGCCTCCACCCCCCTCCGCCCCCCTCCACCCCGCTCCCCCTTGAAAACGTGTTTTGATGAGGGCAAATGGAGGTTGCAGGGGAACCATTATCTCTTCATGGGCATCCTGCCATTCAAGTGCGATTAAACACGCCGCTCGCAGATAACCACGACAATGCAGCAATCTGAACTCCCTCTCATTCACATTCAGTTTGTCACCCACACACTCATAGATCATAGGCCCTCATCACACCCACACAAGCGCGGGCCGTCCGCACGCTGCGACGCGCTCATTTGCATCCCCCCCCTCCCCCCTCCCCCCTCCCCTCCAACCGTATGCATCCAACACAACTCGGCCGCGTTTGCACGACGCTTCGGTTACCGTCAGCAGATGGACCAGGTCCTTGTTGGCGTCCAGCTTGGGCGGGACCTGCTGCAGCTGGATCAGCTCGTTGATGTGGGTGTAGAGCGCCTGGAGCTTCTGCACGTTCACCTTGCCGTCCTCCACGTAGTCGGACATGGCCTCGTTGACCGAGATCAGGTCCTTGAGGTGCACGCCCAGGATGGGGATCTTGAAGCCCGCGCACTTGTTGTACGCCTGCCGGTAGTTGTCGAAGTTCCTGCAGGAGGAGAGCAGGTCCGTCATCTCGTTCAGCACCTGCGGAGTGAAGGGAGGAGTTTAGTGTTTGTGTCCTGATGGCGTTTGGACCGCGAGACTTTGGCCCCTCCCGTGTCGAGCAGCACCTTGGTGACCTCGCTGGGGACGTGCGAGGTGGTGTCCTTCAGTCTGGAGATGGAGCTGTGGCACAGCCCTCCCACCACCGCCATTAAAGTGTTATAGTTGTGCATAATGTGTAAACTCTGGTGAGAAAAGAGACACATGCGCGTCAGTCCATTCACACACACAGAAACACACACACACACACACACACACACACACACACACACACACATACACACACAATTAAGCATGTTCCAGGTAGCCCTGGTTATATAATGCACAACACAGCTGTTACATAAGCCACTTATATTGTTAGCTTTTTCTTGCTGCGCTCTCATATCTCGCTCTTTTTTTCCTTTTTTTCCTTTTTGGAAGTGCTCTTTCCCCTCGCTTCTCAGTCCTCTTAATTCCTGCTGTCACCGGAGCAATATGGTGTGAAATTTGTTTCCACACCCGTGGCTTTCCAGGGTGAAAGCAGGCAGCGGCGAACCGGTGCATTAGTGTTACAGTGCGAGGAGGGTCCTCCGGGGGCGCGAGCTGCCGCGTCGCTCCTCAGCCGACTGGCACGCGGCTCCTGCAGACCCGACCGCGCCGTGCCGCGCCACGCCACGCCACGCCACGCCACGCCACGCCACGCCACGCCACGCCACGCCACGCCAGTCCTCCCCCCCCCCTCAATCTTTGACTGTGGCCCACTTTGTGTGTCCACGAGTCGACGCTAGATTGAGACTCTCATGCTGCTGAGGGTCTTTGACTCTATTCAAAGCCAAAGCGCAGCTCAGACTTTCACAACAGTCACACGGTCATTCGTGAGACAGGGTGTGTGAACAATAGCACGTAGAAACCGGCGAAGAGGAAATGTGTTGATGACTTTTTTTTCCTCAACCAGGAACAGAAAGTTTGTGAGTGGCGGCGTGTGTGCCTGTATGTGTGTGTGTGTGTGTGTGTGTGTGTGTGTGTGTGTGTGTGTGTGTGTGTGTGTTTGTGTGTGTGAGAGAGCAGGGGGAGGGGTTAACCGCTACCTGCGCCACGTGGATGAACTTGGTGAAAACCTCAGCTCTCAGCTGAGCAGTCGGCCGGCTCAGCACCATCAGCTGCACCCACTGGGAGATACCATTGCACAGCGCGATGGAACGCTCCATTACAGGGATGTCCTTCATGCAGCAGCTGCGGATGTAGTTCTGGTAGTCTCCGAACTGGCGGACGGAACAGAGAGGAAAGGAGCTCGAGTCGCTGCACGGAAAGTGCGAGGCCTTCCCCGCCGAGAAGACGCCGCGAGGCGTCTCACATCGAAAGAAAGCGCTCGTGATGAAAAACGTCAGCCACCCGTCGGTGTGTTGGCGTGAGAACTCACTGAGATCCTGCAGAAGGACTTGAACTCCAGGAAGGTGAGGTGCTCGGCCAGCTCGATGGGCTCCAGGTGGTCGAACAGAAGCGAGACCTTCCTCTTCTTGCTGCAGTTGGCTTTGATCTTCTGACTGGCCTTCCAGGACCAGTCCCGTTCGTTTCTGTGAAGCAGCAACAGAAGCGACATCAGCGCCTCAGGAAAGGTCCTACGGCAGCACTGAAAGAGTTCTCAACACAACAAAACAACAAAGTGCAGGAAGCTCTGCTCTTACAGTGTGAATGTCAGAGGCAGAAAGGCTGCGAGTTGAAGAGACACACAGACAGTTACACGTTCTCCACATGTTGTTTCTGGATACTCTGTTTCTGTACATCTTACTCCAGAAAAACAAATGATCAGCAAATCAGTCTGGGGCAAAATCATTGGTATTCCCCTGAACTTGAAGCCTCATTAGGAGGGCATCAGAGATCATTGGGGATCATCATTGTTAAAACTGGATGTGTCTACATCAAAGAAAAACAAGATAAGGCACTCTTAAGAATGTGTAACATATCTAGGAAACGGCCTTGTGCTTTTATTTTGAAAGGTCCCGCTTTTGCATGTTGATGACAGGGTTTGTTTGGCTGCACTGCAATGTTTTGTCAGATCACAGACAGGAGAAAGTTCTTTTCTTTAAGTTAGTTAAAGGGGCCAAAGGACAAAAAGGTCAGGGGTCACAGAGCGAGAGGAAACAAAGAGTAACGAGGGATAAGTCGATGAAAATGTCCTGAAACACTGAGTCCTAATCAGCCCAGAGTCACAGAGCAACTTTGTTCACAGTTCAGTCGGTGTTCTTTGATCGTGACTTCCTCCAGGGCTTTTTCGCGGCCGCACTAAGGAAGCGCGAGCGGCGCAGGCCGCGTGTCTCGGCCGGCCAGCTGGTCAGAGATTAACACTTACATCCACTTGGTTTCGAGGAGGGAGCAGAGGCGCTCCTGTCCCTGCTCCCGGATCAGCTCCCGGAAGTCGTCCAGGCTGTCCGACAAGCTGTGGTGCAGGCGGAACATCATCCAGAATTCCTGGATCCAGTGCCTGGAGGGAGGGGGGTGGGAGGGGTTCAGAGACAGCGTTACCACGGGTGACGTGAGACTCCAAAATGGTGGTGGCGTTCGACTGACCTGATGAGGTAACATATGCTCTGGCACTCCGACGTCCGCTCGCTGTCCATGGCTTCTTTGAATGTGGAGGGTTTCAGTTAAAGACGCACAACATCAGCCTGGACTGGGGCGCGCGACCAGGCCTCACCCACCCGGGTTCAAGTGGTTGGGGTTTTGTACAGGTCGTACTCGGTCAACATGTGGTTTTCACTGTGGAGCTTCTCTGCTGAGAAACAGCTCGTTAATTAAAACTCCAGCAAACCCAACGAAAAGGCGAACAACGAGTGACATTTGGTGATGTGGGAGGAGGCGAGTGCATGCAGCAGAAAGTCTGATGAGCATCACCAAATGAATCACTCTGGCATACAGAGGTAGGTGAACAACGCAGCGCACAAAGGGAATCGAACACTGCAGGGCGTCCACCGGTCGGCTGCTGGAAACACGGGCTCCGGCGCCGGCGACCTCCGGGGGGGGTCACCGGCGATGAAGCGCCGCCCTGCCATTCCTCAGATGAGGAGGCATTTCCATATCATATAGGGGGGGGGGTTATACTTGTGTTTTTTTTCTTTCATGAAGCGCGCTGACAGTATGGCTCTCAGCGAGCAGGAAATCAGCTTGAAGTGATGCACGTACAGAGGCGCAACTGCGTCATGGGAGCAGAAGAACTGCCCACGCAATCCCAAGGCCAGACTGTGGCGAAGACTGTTCACTGGCCCCTGCGTCTCTGCCCTGATCCTGACACGCACGCTGAATACATTTGGTGCATCCTTTTGGGTATTTGACATGGAGAGGGGGGGGGTAAAAATAGCAGGGGCAGGAAGGGGGGGGCACTGGGCAGTGTGTGCGCTGACGTTGGTTCCTGCGATGCTCTTTGAGCAGCGGAGGGTCGGTGTTTATATATAGTTGAAGAGGACTCGTGCGTGAAAGAGGCAGAGGTAATTAACACCTGAAGTCCCCCGAGGCAGCGAGCCGGGGCCCATAAGCTCCTCTGAGGGGTCTTTGTGACGCCACCGCTGCATCCTGAATGGAAGCCGAGATTATAGGGCCAGCCACTCAAGTCGCAAGACCCTAACGCACACACACACACACGCAAAAAAAAAGAAGATCTTCTATTTTTTTTCTTTTTAATGGTGTGAAGTAGGGGGAAAAAATGAAAAGCACTGATTCAAATATTTTGAAAGAGATTAAACACAGAGGGATAATGGACTCCCCCGCCGTTGAATGCGTGACACACAAAGCTGCGGGCGACGGGGAGAGAAAAAAAAGTTCCACGCTGACGCTGGGAAAAAAAAAAAAATAGTGAAATGTTGCAAACGGTCCGCGGAGACTGACAGCAGGAGTAAACAAGTACGGCCCGGTTGCCTATCACATTTTACAATGACAGCTTCAGGCTGCCAAGAAGCAGCGAGAGCGCGCGTTGCTGTTGACAACCGGGCGAAAGCGGCTTACAAAAGCAGCGCTGCCCATCTGATCCCACGTTGCACTGGCGGCGGCGGCGGCGAGGCGCATTGTTTGAATCATATGGCCGCGTTATGGGAGCAGTCGGGGGGGTGGGGGGTGGGGGGGGAGGGTGGTGGGGGGGGGGGCGGGGGGGGGGGGGGGGGG
>JAUESF010000048.1:2366155-2382820 GCA_032274765.1 Malacoctenus tetranemus
TTAGTAATTGAATGTGCTTGTGATGCTTGTGTGTTTAAGGCCTGTTCTTTGTCAAACATTTACGGTTTAAACACGAGCTTTTAGAAAGAGGGGGTAATCGGGCTGGAAAAGGTCAGTCGGGTCTGGCAACCCTGCTAAAAGCGCACGTGTCGGCGGGCTCGTGACAGCTCGCTGGGCAACGATGTGTTAGCAAAGTGACAGCTAGCACATGTAGCTGCTGTGTGGAACAGAAAGGTGGAAAGAGAGGACTTTCACCGCAGTTTTGTTAATTTTTTAATCCTTCGATAAAACCGGAATTGCAGAATGGTTTTGCCGGACGTTCAGTTCACGACTCTGCTCAAAGGAAAACGGATCAAACTGACCTTGCGAAACTCTGTGTTCACCGGAGTTGTTCAGCGCATCAATCCCAACAAAAGCGTTGTTTTGGCTGATGGTTAGTTACCTCACACATGTTGGGGTGTGTTGTTGGTCTCTTTTGTTTGTATTGTTGTTGGCTTCGTGTTATTTCCTCTCTGATATTCTGCTAACTCTGTACTTGTTGTGGCCCAGTTCACGATAGCGATGGCCGCAGGATTCAGGGAACCAAGCTGTTCTTTGGCCGGGAGATCATCGACGGTGAGCTCGTCCGTTTCTAAGACCCCCCACACACAGATTTACTGTGTTCAGCTCTGATGTATCACCTCCTCTTATTCTGCTTACCTTCAGTGGCGTTTGAGGCTGGAGCAAACCTTGGCCGTGGGTAAGTAAACAGCAGCAATCACTCCTGATTCTTTACGTTTGCTTTCTTCTCTCTAAACTGAACATTGAGCAGGATCACACTGTCTTTGACAGAAATTCCCATGAGCTGGGACTTGACGAGCAGCTGACTGTGGAAAAGTTCCAGCCATACAGAAAGATCAGTGCACTGGGTGAGTTTTAGAAGAAGACATTGGAATAAGATTTGATTGTTTGTCCTCTGATGGAAGTAAAAGTACATTTGATCTCACGTATGTGGAGGCGCAGCTAAAGAGTCTTTCCCTGTGCAGACGGTGCATCTGAAAATGAGGATGAGGGGGAATACATCGACTTTGTGGTCATTGATGAGTTCCTTGAAAAGTTTGGTTCTGCTGTAAGTCCAATAGCAACACAGTCTTATGCAAATCAAGGAGATGTTTCATGATGCAAGCGCGCAGTCAGAGGTTCGTGTGGCGTCCCGTCAGGTGATGCAGATCAAGAAGCAGCATGTGATTGGCGTGGCCTCAGAAGGCATCGAGATGTACAAGAACGGACGGCTGTGTTGGCTGCAGGTGACGATCAGTCACGCTGTCATTGGTCCTGTTCATTTATCCCTTTTCATCTCAGTGACCACAGACTGAAAAATAACAACAAACGTCTTGGTGCTGCTTTCTTAGATTGCCGTCAAAAACAAGGTGTACTTGTTCGACATCCTGCGACTTGGAGCCAGGGCGTTCAAAAACGGCCTCGCCATGATCCTGGAAAGTAAGCACATGCTGAAGGTGAGCGCTTTGATCGCAATAAAGATGGCGTGTAAATCACACTGGCAAGTTGTTGTGCTCCCTCATCGCGGTTGTTTACCACTGATCCAGGTCATCCATGACTGCAGAACCATCGCTGGATGTCTCTCCGCTCAGTTTGGTGTCAAACTAACCAACGTTTTTGACACGCAGGTAAAAAAAAAACCCAACACAATGAAACCAATGATGGTTCAGTTCTACTGCTTTTATTTGTTGTTTTTTTTTAACACAACTGACTGTTTCCTCTGTTTACGCGCTGTCGCCTCGAAGGTGGCCGATGTCGTCTGCTTCCGCTCGCAGACGGGGGGTTTTCTCCCGAGCACCGTCGCCACTCTGGAGCAGGTGGTGCATGTGCACCTGAAGGTGCCATCCTCCCAGCTCTCGTCTCTTCGGGTGAAATCCAGGCTGACAAAGGTGCGACCCATAGTGCCATGCAAGGGGGGGGGGGTCCGATTTAGCAGGCTTTGGATAGCTGAGGAAGGGAACTTTATTGTTTTTGTGGAAGTTAAGAAATGCACTCGTCATGTTTTTTTGTATGTTCTCATTTATTAGAATAACTTGGGATTTTTCCTTGTTGTAGCCAAAGTGATGTTTTATTTTGTGTTTCTTGAGAAAGTGCAGTTTTGTCATTTGTACATTAGGTGGAGCACTCGGGCCGAGGAAGTATTGAGGGGAGGTGAAGGTGATAAACTGTAAATACGTGTGTCTCTCTCTTCTTTCCAGGAAGAGGAGGAAGTGTGGTACGCGCGGCCGTGCCCGGTTGCTCTGCTGAAGGTGATGGCTCTGTCCGTGGTGCACCTGCTGCCTCTCCGCCTGGTGCTGCTCGACGCCCTCATGACCGACTACATGGCCGCGGTGGACGCCTACCTGAACAACAGCTGCTACCAGCCCGATGAGCTGGAGCATGTCAGCATGGTGAGGTTTCTCTGTGGGAAAAAAACATCTTTTCCTACGTGTGTCAAAACTGACATGGTGGCCATGATGCTTTTATGAAATGAAATGCAGAAGCCTCCTGGTTGCCAGGTAGCATTTCTTCTTCTCCCGTCCACAGGAGAGCTTGCTGGAGTTGCCCAGAGAACTCAGGCAGCTGGACCAGATGTACCGTGAGCGTCACGAGTGGGCTGCAGGTCGCTACCCCGCCACCCAGCAGGGTCTGCTGGTCCGCTTCGCCGCTCGCCCCCAGGCCTCCCCCCGGGCCTCGCCTGCGACTGCAAACCAAGCCGAGACGCAGCCGGGGGCCGCTGTGGACCAGAGGGCCAACACGTGCCCTCTGCCTGGACTCGTTGACAGACCCCACGGAGAGGGCGTGATGGGTCTGAGGCCGTCCTTGAGGAAAGAGGAGTCATGCGGGCCAGCGTTGCCTTCTGCAGGAAGAGGCTTCCTCCTCCACAGGCCGCCAGCTCAGCTCCCTGCAGAGGGGGCCGAGGACGCGAGAGCTCTCAGCAGGATGGAGACGGCCCCTACGGCCCCCGGCCGCTCACTCCAACAGGAACCGTCGGCCCAGTCGGACCAACGCTCCTACCTGCCCAAAGAGCTGTGCGCTCTGAGAGAGGAGCGCCTCGCAGCAGGCCCTCAGTCAGCCTCATCCTCATTGGCTCAGTCGTTCAGAGCCTTCAGATATTAAGAGACATCGTCAAGTTGTGTGATCAGTGTTCACATGTGTTTATGGTTCTTTTAGAAATCCTTCTGATCTGTCTGTAACTTGTGTTAACAGGACTCATTGATTGCTTACACAGTGACATGAGTGCAACTTCATTAAAGTTGAAATTCTGGGTTAAACACATTTTGCCTTTTTTTCTACATGTAGTGTTCTAATGTGAGAGGGTTTCTCATCATGGCTTCAACTGGCACGACTGGAACTCCAACCCAAACCAGCGCCGCGCTCCCATGAATCAAAGCGCGCTCAGCTTAGCGTGATTGATCGCCTGCGCAGCTCGGCTTGTGTGCTGCAGTTAATTGGTTGTGAAAAGGCCGACACAGGCGGTGATGGATCTGCTGGTAATTGAGCGAAAACATTAAACAACAACAACAACAACACAAGAAACAACCATGAAGCTTGGCTCCAGTTGAACCGGGAGGCTGCTCCCTCAGCCGAGCGCTGCCGCTCTGATGCTGCTCGGTCACAGGTGGCCAGCACCTGCCGCGCTCTCCCACAGCCAATCTGATCCAATTAATTTGCAGCTTGAGGTGCCCGTCCAGATTTTGTGGCGAGGCGCTCTGCAGCCATCTTTTCTTTTTTTTTGTTGCCTGGATCATCAGAGGTGCTGCCTGGGATCGAAACGAGGCACGGCCACAACAGCAGGGCACCCGCCTGAGGCACAAACGCCCCCCCCACACCCCTCCCCGTCTTAATCACATCTTATTGCTATGCTTATCTACGTGCAGAGGCTTGGGCCGCTTCCAGAGCTTTCTAATTGAAAGCATGAAACAGATAATGTCGGATTTTAATTAACTGGGAGGCGGCCCCGACACAAAGCCTCGCATCTCTCTTAGCAACCGGCTCCTCCTCGGCTTCTGCCGAACACAAGCGGGGTGGATCCCACCCATATGCCTTCCTTGACTCTTTGAAACGCTGCCGCTGGCCCCCGTCTGGATGTGGCCGGGCGACGGAGAGGGAACAAAAGGTTTAACATGCCGCCCTAATGCCGATTGATGTTATCTTTGAGCTGTTGCACAACAAACCCCCCCTCCCGGTGTTATACGTTTGTGTCTCTCCGAGGTAAAGTTGTGGAGGAGGGGGGCCGCCGGTCTCTGTGGGGCCGTGGAGGACAGGCTCCTGTCATTGACCACCAGATTGGAGCGCTTATTTTAGAGGACCTTGCATTTCCTCTCCGTCACAATAATGCCTTATGTGCGGCGCTTCCTGTTTCTCAGGCCCGGGCGGAAGGAACTGTGCGCTTGTCACACGGTAGTCACAGTTTCCTCCCCACATCCCCCTCCGCTGCCCGCCCCTCCACCCCCTCCCTCCCACCCACCCACCCCTGCACTCCCTACCTAACTTCAGACAGTGTTGTGTCCTTCAGAAGGGAAAGATGACAGCACCGTCGGCATCACAGCAGGATGTGGCCGGGGCTATTTTTGGGGGGGGGCTCCGGTCGGAAAGGTAGCGCACAGACATAAACACAAACTTTGGGACGTTCCAGCTGTGTTAATGTTGCGTCCGAAAGTGGGGGTGGGGGGTGAGGGGGTCTCAACTTTGGACGGCTCGTTTATTGTTATGACTGAGGGAACCTGTGAGGCCTCCACGGTGCGACGAAACAGGTCAGCAACAAGGACTTTACGAGTAAAACACGGCCGTGACAGCACGATCGAATCAAAGTCGGTCCTCGGGATAAAAGATGAGGAAACGCTGAATGTGACTCGACGGTGATGCAGTTCCTGTGGAAGACGGTGAGGCAACGTCGAGTCCGGACGAGTCCAACAAACCCCCCCTCGCCCCCCGGAAAACTACGAATCCTCGTGTGAGTCTGACCGGCAGCACGCTGCACCAAACGGCTGCTGCGTCCAGGAGCACGACGCGGTGTTGTTAGCGTTAGCGCGGTATCGATGGCAAGGAAAGCAGCCCAAACACATGCCGGGCTGCATTATTGAGCACCTGAAGAGGGGTGGCACCCAGGCACCCAGGCACCCGCCACGGAGGTGTCGTTCCCCGCTCTCCCCCGTCGGCGCCCGCGACTCCAAAGTCACACAGCATTCAGACGGCCCGCGTGCTCCTAGGCAACCGTCCCTCCGCTCCGTCAGTGTTGGGCTACAGATTTGTTCATAATTAATAGACTGTGGTTAATTATTGAAAAAGCGGAGGGGATCCTCCCTTCAAACAGCACTTTGTTGGGACTCTCGGGTTCGCCGCTTTGCACTCGCAAGCAAATTGAAGTTACAGATTTGCGCGGCGAGCGCGAACGCGCCTGCGCTCAGCTCACGCTCCATTGGTCCTTTAAACGCGGGAGAGGCAGGAAGCAGCGGCTCGTCAGTAATCGCGTTGTTTGTCAGCTCTTTAAATTTGTCCTCCTGAGCGAGTCTTGTCACTGGGGGGCAACTTTTCCAGCCAGTCATCTCCTCGGGGATGAGGAGGGGGGGCAGCATGGGGCCTCTGGCGGCAGACTTGGCCAGTCCGGTTGGACCCGATCGGGCCGGTCCCACCTCAGCGCCGCGCAAAGATGGAAGGGAGAGTGGGCGACAGCTCCGACTGTGCCACGACAAATTAGATGTATGTCAACAAAATCATCTCAATTTCATTATTCATGTAACCACATGTAATCCCTTTTGTATTAATAGGGAGGGAGGACCATAATCAGATATCGGGTTGTGCTCTCCTGCTGAACTGTATCCCCGCAGTCAATCTTCCATCTGTTCGGGGCGGGGGGCATTGTTGAATCCTGCTAGAGCCCCCCCACCCCACCCTCACTACCCTCACCCCCTCCTCACCCTCCCCCCACCACGCCACCTCTTTCCTCCTCTCTCACTCTCACGTTACAGCGCCGCCCTCTCGCCAGGTCGCGTCCGACGGGCGAATTAACATTTAACGTGAGAAACGGCCGGCCCCTCCAGATGGCCCCTCAAGTGCGGCGAAGAAAAAAAAAATGGGAACAAAACACAGCATCAATATTTCAGCCGGGCCTCACCGGCGGCATGCGCGTCTTCCCCGCCGTCAGGAAGCCTCATTCAGGAAGAGCCCCCCCCCTCAGCACGCCGCCGTTCCTCCGAGACGCAGGCGCACAATGAGCATCTTTATGAACTGCTGCGCCGTGTTTGCTCAGGCCAGCGTGGAGCGGCCGGGGCCCGGAGGGACGCCCTCCGAAGGAGGCGGCCATGTTGGTGACCTTCAGCTGGGGCGGACGGGCGCGGGCCGGAGTGTTGGGGGGTGACGGCGCAGGTGAGAATGAGGGGAATGCAGAGTTGTCAGGAATGCGAGCGTACATGTTCGACTGATCTCCCACCGAGAGCCGTTCTGATTAAACCAAAACTGGGTCTGAGAAAAAAAGCCATCAAACACCAACACAAAGAAGCTGCATGTGTCTACTGTCAAAAAGGGGGGGAAAGGGGGGAAAGTGACGTTCGACCTCCAGGAATGGAGCAAAGACATCACAGGACATGCTCTCTATAGAGGAGGTCACTCTATACTTTACTCCTTCTCCCCAGAATCTCTTCTCGGTGTTGCTACAAAAGTCAGTTTGGGATCACACAGCAGAGAGCAGCAGCTCTATTATTCTGTATCTGGGTCACTTTTTTTTGGTCACCCAGATCATTTAATCCAGAGGTTTTTGTTTCAAAGGTTTTCCAAAGCATAAACCGTGGTACCCCCCCTCCCCTTTTAGCCCCTCTTGATATCGCTACATACTTCTTCTGCCTCATGTCAGGAAGCAACTGGATGCTTTTTCAAAAAGACTGCAAAGGTGAAAGTTTCAGCTTGTTTACAGAAAAACACAGAAAGTCTTTTCTTTTTTCACCATTTTATTGTGTTTTTTGCAGAATCTGCACTTTTTTTCAGGCAGAATGAGCTGGGTCTCCCCTGCAGCAGACCCCCCCGCTGCCCCCCAACTATAAAAAGCCCTCCTCATATGTGAGCGCGCTCTGTTGTTCCCGACGCCGTCGCTGCTCAGACCTCAGCAGGACGCCGAGCTCAGAGCGTCGCCCTCGCGCCGGAGGAGCAGCTGAACGCTCCGCAGCAGGTCTGGCGGTCACTTAACCAACCACAGAGCAACTGGCACGGCCACAGTCCCCGGGGCCCAGGAACTGGACTTTTTAAATGGGGGCAGGGGGAGGAGGAGGAGGAGGAGGAGGAGGAGGAGGAGGAGGGGGGGAAGAGGGGAGGGGGGGGTAATGACCAAACAAGCGGGATGTTAATGGTTTGTGCGATTAACGTGGACACGGGGGACCGGCGTCGGACCAACAAATAAGGATCAGTTTACATCATCAAAAGCATCAGTAGGGCAACTTCAAACGGCCTGAATGTCTTTTATCAGTAAACTACGAGCCACTTACACAAAGCACCACAATGGTTCAAAGCTGAAGATGCATTTGAAAGCGTTTCGAATAAAGAAGTAATCAAATGATTGAAAATGTGGACAATTAGCGTCCGGCGTCTTCATCATAATCAAAACCTTCCTGCTGGTGTGTTTTTGTGTGTGTATGCGCGGACAGATGCGGGGCGGAGGAGGTGTGTTGGGAGGGTGGTTGGAGTGGGGTGTGTGTGTGTGTGTGGGGGGGTGGTGATGGTGGTGGTGGTAGGTGGCTCTCTACTGAATTAGTGCCCTCGGTTTGGCCTGGCAGCTGCCGTCTGAGCCTGGCACGCCGGCAGGCTCCCCCGTGCCGCCTCGCGTCGCGTTGTCAGGGCCAACCCGGTGGGGAGACGGCGAAGGTGGCAACACCCAAACACGAGCCCACCCCCACCCCCCCCCCCACCCCCCACTCCGCTGTGGCTGTCCTTACAACCAGCTCGCCATATTTGTGTTACTTGTTTTGGCAATATCATGGGATTAGCGTGAGCTGGGACTGGGTGATTAAAAAAAAGGGCAAATGTAAATGTGGATGCCCGCGCTAAGCCTGCCCTGACACTTGGCTGTCAGGAGCCATGTCACCGTGGACGGTCTTCCCTTCCTCCCTTCTCTCTTGTAGCTTTCTATTGTCCTCATCAACCTATAAATCTGAAAAGTCAGGTGCACTTCATCTCTTGTTCTATCTCTCTATCCCTCCGTCTGATCCTTCCTAACCTACTGTGTGACGACTCTGCTTTATGACGAGGTGTCTGCTTTCGGAGTATCTGCACCTTCGCCTGTCTCCTGCCTCTAATAGTGACATACTGGAAGTGTCACGCTGTATCTGCCACGGCCTGCTAAAGGTGTTCACTGTGAGTCGGACCACCTGTGTATCACGCAGCGCGTCACTGGTGGGATTTGCGCGGGCTTACCGGGCCCCCCGCCCCGGCTGGGCCCCTCCTTGGCTACGGCGCCGCGGCTCCTGTCCAGGCATGGCACCGGGGGAATCTGTGGGGCGGGGGCGGGGGGCCCGGGCGCACCAGCTGCTATCTCCTTGTCGCAGACAGCTGTATCTGAATATTCATACAAAATGCAGCTTAATGTGTGTTTGTTTGGCCCCACATGGTGTGCCATCAAAGGGCCCCAAAAGACGCCGTGGGCGTCGGCGCGACGACGGGAGGAGGAAATCCCGAAACCTCTGGGAGGGACGGAGGGGGCGGAGGGGGCGGAGGTCAGTCGCGCAGCATCAGAACCTCCAGTTTTTAGGTTTTTGTTCGTCCAGCATCTCCCGTGTTGTTGTGCCATCCTGGCTCAGTAGCTGTGTGCACACCGGTGGATTCACTGTCCAAAGGCAGAGACGCAGCTGCCCATCTTTGTGGGGGCTGCTCTGGCTGCTCTGGCTCCTCCGCCTCCGGCTCAGTCCAAAAGTCTCCGCGCCGACGTTTGTGTTGTCCGGTCAAATAATCCGCTGGCCCGGCCGCAATGGAAGCCCCTGAATGTGCGTGAGCAGGCCGCGTTCTGAGAGCGAACTTTCTATCAACGAGCAGATGGTCTTTAGCATCCCCTGAATGAGTGGAGAGAACCGGTGGGCACGCGGAGAGGGGGGGGCGGGGGGATTTGTGGGTAAACTGTTTTACCTCCCCTTTCTTTGTTTTGTAAAAGGGGAGGCGAAATGGTTGCAAACTGCTGGCAGACAATGGCGCGAACCCTAATGAGAGCAAAGTGTTGTGGTGCCGCGAGTATAATGAGGATGAAGTGGAGCAGCTAATTATTGCGGCCACGTGGAAGCACGGGAGCCAGAGGAGCGTTGTGGTTCAGTCCAACGCGCTGCCGTGAAATGTTCCTATAGATTCAGAATCTGCCTGAAACGTGATGTGGAATCACTTACACCTGATCAACCCAAACCGAGTCAGCACGGTGAGCGCTCCAATGTATGTTGACGCCGTGGTAACGCCCCGTGAGTGCGTGCGCTGCTCATGCGGTTGTGTTATAATGCTTATCTGGGAGCCGGTGGGGCTGACACGGCAAGCAGCCGTAAAAACCCACAGGTTGCAAAGCGCTTGGAACCAAAGAGGATCCTCCATGAAGGCCGGGTGTGCCTGCTGATTTATGGAGGAAGCAGCATGTGTGTGTTCCTCGTCTGTTTGGAACCAGCACCCCCCCCCCACACACACACACACACACACACACACACTGATGTTCTGGACAGTAATGTGAATAAACACATTCAGAAAGTGTTTTAATGGTTTTCTAAATATCTCCATGAGTTCTTATGAATAGGACCTAATAAAGGAATTTCGGGAGTGATAGCGTCCTAAGTCTGCAGAGATTTTCTTGTGAACGCTCAGCGAAGGGTCAAACACATTTGTGCTGGTTGGAAGATGGCTAATCTCTATGTTTTGGTCAAGATCTAGTGGAGTTACAGTTGTGGTGTTGAGCTAAAGTTTGACCTTCTAACTTTTCCCACAGTTTGCCAACACACTGATCCCGACCAGTTTGACTCTTTTGCCCAGAAATAATTAAAATGAAAAAAACTCCAACTTTTCTTCCCAGTGGGTGCTGCATGACATCATCCTCCTGTAATCACCCCCATAATGATCGCTGATAATGAGCTGGATTTTGCTTCCAGACCATGATGAACTATTGGTTGATTACAGAGTGGCTTGCGAGTCCTTTTCCTCATCAGCCGCTGATTGCTGCGCCGGTGCCCAGGGAGACTGGGGCTGCCGGCCTGTGATTGCCCTTGAAGAGAAAAGTGCAACAGAAAAGTGCCACATGTAGGAGGGCACGTTGGGCCGCCCGGGGTGGGTGGGGTCGGGGGGGGGGGGGGGGTTGGCCTCACTGGATCGTCCTTATCTTTAATGCACTCAGTGTCCATCGTCCTGAAGGTTTGTAAAAGCAGCATTTAGCAGGTTCCTGAAGCCCTTTTTCTTTGTTTCAAAGCGATTTCATAACCACGCGTCCCCTGTGAGAATTTAGAGCGATCTGCAGTCCAGAGCTCCTCGTTTTTTATTTCATTTCCCTTCCATAGAAAAACACTTTGTATCACGTAAATAAAGATAAGAGCCGCCTGCTATTTCATCTTCTGAAATTTATGGGTGTACCCGAGCTCGCAGAGCCCTAAAAGGAGACGTCCATGCGGAGGCAACACAGTTTCCCATCAAGCCGGGGCCTTGCTGCTCCGCGTGGCAGTCAGGCCACAGCTCCTTCCTGTCATTATGAGGGCTGCACAGGCAAAATGGTTTCCAGGCTTTGCTTTAATCTGAAGTGGGAGAGGGGGACGGGGGGCGACGGGAGGTGGAGGAGGAGGGTGGGGTGGGGGTCGGTCACAGGTAGCAGCGTCAGTGGGGGGGGGGACTACTGGGGAGCCGAAACACTGGAGGAGGCAGCATATAGGTCACTGTGACATGACACGACACAGGAGGAGCTCCCCCCTCAGGGTCGCCACATGAACCTGAACGCAGCGCCGGCACCAAAGCGACTCGGAGCTCGCCAGCGAACTCCCTGTCGAGCGCGTGTGATTTACTCCTGAGATCAGTCTCGTCCAGCCGGCTTCGACGCATTACTCACAATGTGTCGGCCAGACGCAGCCATTAGAACAATGCACATTGTGATGCGTGACAGCGGCAATCTATTGCAACCCTGTGAGTTATACCAGGGGATGATACCCGTAAAGAGGAGGGGGGGCGGGCGGGGGGAAGTGGGTGTAGAGGAGGAAGGAAAATGACACAATTTCCAAATTTATTCGCGTCGCGGGCAAATAAACGACATCGAGAGCGGTCCCGAGTTTTCAGCAGGGTCCCTCATCCCTGCTGAAAGAGGCCTGTTGCTCCGCTAATCATCACACAAACTCATTAGCCGCCACCGAAAGACATTTTGGTTTCAATTTAGTACGCCCAGCAGGCAAGGTGGGTTTCTCACGTTGCCCCCCCCCCCAACTCCCCTCCTGTCCAGAGGAGCCTCTTTTTGTCTGAGGAGGAGCCATATTGTCTGCAGAGGGTCCCATTCTTCTTTGTGCCCTGATAGGTTTACCAGCAGCAGCAGCAGCAGCAGCAGCATGGACTCGGGAGCCACTCTCTCTCCCAGAGGACAAACAGGAACCAGCCCTGAATGTGGCCCCGATGCTTATCTGGTCCTACCCTGGACATGCGCCTTTCCACTTTCACTCCGCGCCGCTGTCATGTCCAGGCCAAGCTGCAGCCTGCAACAACATAAAGGTGTCTGAGATGTAAAATCTTGCTTGTTAATCCAATAATCAATGAGCAGATGAGGTGCTTCTCTGTAAGACTGCTTGGAGCACACTTATGGACACTGCAGACTACATTCCTCTTCCACATAGGACCAGACTGGAGAATGGAGCCTTGGTTTGTTTGGGTCGGGTCACGTCAGGTGGTGTCAGTTCGGGTCATCAGTCCACAGTTACATCAGTTTAATGCTTTTTTTGCAGTTTCTACCTCCTTTTCACATCTGACGTGTAAAACCTGACTTTACATTCATCTCCACTTCCAACCTGGCAACCCCCCTCCCCCCCAACAAAAGAGCACAAACGGATATTTTTAGGCTCCAGCATCATCCTGCATCACCAGCTTCTGAGTCGTCACCCGGCCACCTTCTCCCGCAGCGGAGGGCGGCGCCGTGGTTACGGGCTATTAAAAGGAGATGGATGAAGGGACAAAATGAGCCTGGCAGGAGGGCACAAAGGGGTGGCCGCCTTCTCATCTGCCAGCCCCCAAACACCGCCCCCCCCCCTCCGCCCTCCATCAGGTCCAGGCCCTGTGTGAGAGACCGCAGCTACCTTCTGTCCTCTCCTTCAGTTTTTGTTTTGGGGTTAATTCTTGACATTTTCTCACCATTCCACTTCTTGGCACCGGTGCCGGACGGGAAACATGGGAAGGGAACGAGGACGCAGGCGGGGTATTAAAAAACGGTGCGTTTTGTTGACAGCCGCCCAAACGCGATGACCCTAAATAAGACTTCGACCCAGAGCTTGCAGGCGCCACAATGCCAAGAAATATAGCGGCGCGAGCTAAAGTAAATGAGAGAAAGGCCAAAATATGCTGGATTGGAAGAATAGAACGTCAGTCACACAAGCGGAGGAGCCGAGGAAGCTCGGAGGGCGGAGCCAATCCAATGCGCTGCTTCGTTCTGTGACACATTGTGACATAATTTAAAGCAAACATGTTTAGCTTTGCATCAACAATCAGCGCTGGAGAACAATCCCCTCTCCTATAAGGGAGGAACTTCCCCCTGCCCTCCCCTACACTTGCAGGAATACTGTTATTTTACAGTATGTCAGAGAGGGGGGGGGTTGTTTTGCGGTCATTTTTCATGCTCCTGATGACTGCCAGGGTCGCCCCCCTCCCCCCTCCTTTTTTTTCGCCTTGCAACGTTTCCTTATCAAAGCAACTTTGTAAAAACGCTCACTGCTTTGGCTCGCTCTCAAAAGCCGCGTGAGGTTCTGCTCGTATCGCGGGCGAATCTCAAGGTTGTGTTCTTAACTTAGCCGGTTCCCAGCATAGCTCGGCCTGGCACGAGGTAGCGGGGGAGCGACCCAGCTGCAAAACGGGGCCTCGGGGATGACCTGCCCCCGCTGTGCAGAGGGGGGGGGGGCGCCAGGGGGGGTGACTATCGGCATAGTTTCGGGGGGTTCGAGGGGCTGGTGGGGTTCCCATGTCACAGCCCAGGGCGCGCCGCCGCTGCGGGGCATGTTTTACGGCATGTTTTTTTTCTTCTTTGCCCCTCTCGCCAGCCTCTTGACTCTTCGGAGACCTTTAATTCTTGGTCCCACTCTGCTCACTGTCAATCTCGTGCCTCCCCGGGGGTCATTTCCATCCATGGGAACATTGGTTGTGACAGTAGGTCCCCCCGGGGGGACGGTGCGGGGTAGATCTTGACAGAAAAGGCATAGTTCTGTCTCTCAAGAAAATGTGCTGCCGCAGCCAGACTGTGGAGGAGCTGGCAGCAGGACGTCGCTCGCCCCCCCACCCCCCCCACCCCACCCCTCCTCCTCCTCCTGTGAGAGCGGGTCACTGCAGCGGGGACAGTGGCGATATAGGTGAGGGCGTCGGGGCTGATTAAGAGCCAGGATGCGGCGCTGGACATCCTCTCATGCTCAGGAATTGCCTCGTTAAAGAGGGTCACGCTGAGGCTGGAGTCGGAATAAACAGGAGTGTCTCCCTCCAGCCTTTCAAATAAACACTTGCTTCATTTGAAAAAATGCACTTTTTCAATTGTGCTGTTTCCTCTTGAAAATGCACCGGTGAGTGTTTCGGGGTCTTGTTGCCATCCTGCTCCAGTAAACTGATGAGCCACCTCTCGCTGTGCCTCATGCGTCATAAAACAAACAAAGAAGATGATGTATATGAGAATGTTGCAGATCTGAAGCAGCACACTGCAGCATGAAGCGAGCACATGTCTCCCAGTCTGCCCTCAGCTGAGTGCTCTGGATATTATTTCCTTTATAGCCTGAATTGCAGCAATTAGAGGGACTATTAACATATTTGCCCAAATGTACGGTTCAGTGCTGGGGCCACATCAGCCGCTCTGATTTTTTTTTCGTGTTGTTGGGGTGCCCCCCTACCCACCCTCCTCGCCCCCCCACCCATCCCTTCCTGGCTTCCCCCTTTTCTCATGTCTGACAAATTGTTTCCAGCTAATTTACGACGGTCAGACTGTGGGAGAACAATACCTGCTGGGCGCGAGGCGGCACAAGCTGGACCACATGGAGCAGAGAGGAGCGATGGCGCTCGCAGGAAGCACTTGCTGAGATAACAAGATAGTAACGGGGAGTAGGGGCCACCGAAAGGGCACGGCTGGGGGGGGGGCTCTCCAAAGTCACTCTCAGGGGACTCACATGAAGCCCCGAGTTGTTTGGAACCAAAGATTCAACTTTCAGAGATGAATGCGTCTTTTACCTTCGTAGGTTCAGGAGGAAATTATACTGATGTCAACCTTTATTGTTTAACTCATAAAATAAGTGCATTTTGTTGAGGTGGCATAAAGCTGCGTTTATTTCTCACAAGTAAAGATGCAGAAAACTGCTGATCTAGCAACAGATGTCATCCATTGACTGCTTGAGGCTTTTATTTTGAAGGAGAATGCCATTGTGAGACTCCCACAACCGATGCGCTCTGTCTTCTCTTCAATTCTTCCATCCTCCACTTCATCGTTGCAATAATTCATCGTTAAAGATCAGTCACTAAGCTTTGATCCGCCTCCACGTTTGGTCCGTTTTCTTCATCACACATCATCATCTCGCAGCGTCGCCCCGTTTGGATGGTCGCTGCTGGACAGCCCTTATACCTGGCTGGACCCTCAGACGGACACGTTCGACGCGCTCTCGCGCACCCCGGCGATCCCCCCTCTATGTCTCCCACATGCTCGCAGCGCCCGGCCCCTCCCCCTCCCCCCCTCCCCTCTCCCTCCCTCCTCGCGGTGACAATAAACATTCGATCAAACAGTTTGGACGTGCATCTGCAGCGGTTGATTATATGTATTTAGCCCAGATAATCATTTCTGGATCTGGCGCGCACTGTAATTACGGACAGCACCTGTGTCTGGCCCTCCCGCAGTCATTACCGCGCATGCCAAGCAGCAATTTGGCCGTAATTATATCAACAGGGGGAGAAAGGAAATATTCAGCAGCGGTGCGTCTCAATAAGTTGGCCATTAAAAGTGCTACTGTGGAGAAACAAAAAAAAAAACAGCTCCATGACGGAGGAGTAATGAGCCACCGGGATCCCGAAAAACATCGAAAAAGCTACCTCCTCCCCCCAGAGAGCAGTTCAACAACTTGCCAGCTGGGTTAAGGTTGAGTAATACAGGTGACACGGAGGACAGCAGGATCAAGGTTATCAGTCAAGCTAATTGATGAGGCCCCCCCCCCCCACCCCTCCACCCCCACCCTTTTTTGTTTTTACTGTGCCCGAGTATCGGCGAGCGGAGGAAAAGGAAGGCGGTCTTCAAGGCTGCCATGTTTGTGTTGTGAGGACAGAGGTGAGAGGTCGGAGCCGAGGGTTTTTTTTTTTTTCTTTCAGTGTTTCAAACTGATCCGTCTCTCTTTGCCTGTGAGCTGGGAGGAGGAGGGGCGGCGGGGGGGTCTGTTTTCTTCTGCGTACAGTCGTTCTGGTGGGAAAAGGAGAGACGAGGAAGTGGCAGGCCCTCTTAAGATCAATGAACGCGGTGGAAAAAGGAGTGGCCCGGGGCAGCCAATAGGGGCCGGGCCTGCTGGGAGCTGGCGGCGGAGACAACGTAAACAAGGAAACCACCTGATGTGAGCGGGGGTCAGATTAATGCGCGGCGCTGCGGCGCAGGCAGGTGCTTCCTGAGCCCCGCTCCCTCGATCAGCCGAGGCTCCGCCGCGCAGCGACGCCGCCGTCTGAAAGTCACCGAGCGAGAGTCGGGGCCCCGGGGGGCGAAGCCGGCCAGCGCTGCCCGTGTGTGTCCGCACGGGAGCCGAGAGCAAACATCGTAAAGAAAGCACACAAAAAAACGCACGGAGACCGGCAGAGGTGATGACGATCATCCAGGCAGTAAAGATAAGACCAAGCTGCTGGTCACTGGGACGGTCTGGAGTCTAATCGTGAGCGCGTTCTGCAGCAGCCTGAGCGAGCAGATAAAAGAAGGGCTGGAAAAGGCTTCGTCAGGTGACGAGCGCAGATTGCAAACGACGCTCTGTCTCAGCCGGCTCCCAGTCTACCTCTCTCTCCCTCTCTCTCTCTCTCTCTCTCTCTCTCTCCTTTCCCCTCTTCTTTTCTTTCCTTTTTGCTTTGCTGGTCGGTCTGGGATTGTTTTGCGCTGTCCAATGAGGAAGGAAGTCGGTGTGAGAAAGTGCCTGTTTTTTTGGGACTAACAGGAATTGGCCTCATCACAAGCGGTTCCTTTTTTTGCTGCTGGAACAATGAACTGGCGTCACACCCCTCAACTGGACCTCGGCATTTCACATGGAAAAATGTTCCCAGAATTCCGCTCCCAGGCTTGGGGGGGAGGGTGGGGGTGAGGGCTGAGGATGGGGTGAGGGCGAGAGGGCGGGAGGTGGAGGGCGAAGGGTGACGGCGATACGAAGTGGTGATGAACACCTTTAAACCATTCAGAGTTGAACCTTAATCACAAACACTCTCTGCTCTTTAACTCTTTAACGACTGCGCGTCGCCCCTCATGTGACCTGTGACGTGCAA
>JAUESF010000048.1:2418281-2433558 GCA_032274765.1 Malacoctenus tetranemus
TTTCCCGTCATGCAACGCGCTTTACCTTCCACTGACCCTGTGACTGAAAATAATCTGATCAGCTGATCTGACCTGGCAACAAAATAACGTAGCTAGAGAAATCTGTCAGGGAGGGGGCTGAAGAACAAAACAATGACACGGCTCGGGAGGACCCAAATGCAGTAACACTTTTAAAAGACTTTTTAAACGGAGCCGCGCGGATGTCCCTCCCGGTTTGAAGTGAAGCAGTCGGCGGATATCCGAGTTTTTGACACGGACTGGCTGTTGTTTTTTGTTGATATGTCCCTGCTGTGTTGACAGACCGGAGGCTAGCGGCTTGTTTGGACGGCTTTTAACTCTTGGCGCTCGCTGGCCCTCTAATTACAGCTTTTCTCTGGGAAAAGTTGAAGCCGTCCGTCGAAACTTGTTAGCCATGAGCTAAGTTTTCTTGCTCGGTTGCCAAATTAGCTCCCGAATTTACCAGCGAGCTATTGAGGGTCAGTTTGCTAGCTAGCCTGTTGTTAGCATAAACATTTGCACATTCAGTTTTCAGGGAGAGCTCATTGTCTCGCTTGGTGCTGGCTGTCTGTACATATTTTATGAGCATATGACGTTTCTCGACAGCCTTCGAGAGCTGTTTTGTGATGTTTTAGCTAAATGCTAACTTTGATGCCTAAACAAGCTAACAGCTAGTGTTACAATTCAGGCGTTATTCGAGGAGACGCTGGTTATCTTGCACAGACAATTGCACTAAATAGCTTTATTTAAATCGTTGTAAATATTTGAACTTTTGAAGCTGAAATCGTAGATTCTAACACTACTGAGACCCGACCACACAGTGTATCACTCGCCCTGTTACCATGCAGTTGTCTTGAGTATTCGTCGTTCAATTTGTCAGTGTCCCTGCATCTCTTGTGTTGTTTATTCGGTGCTGTTGGAAATAGCTGGTGCTGTTGTCAGAGCTGTTCCAATTAGCACCGCTTCATCTTCAAATTCACCTTGAAAGAAACGATGAGTGGCCATGGCTCATCTTCAGAAAAGGGAGTTAATACCAGTCTAATATGTCAGGAGAGTTATTCCTGTGGAGGCTCCGAAGAGGCTGCGTTTGAATGTAACGAGTGCAGGAGCCTGCAGTGTGTTCGCTGTGAGCTGGAGCTCCACAGCCAGGAGCGCCTGAAGAGCCACGAGAGGGTCCAGATAGGCCCCGGGCACGTCCCTTACTGTGATAACTGTAAAGGGGGCAATGGGGACGGGGGCAAGCGCCACAGGTCAGTGGTCCGCTGCCAGAACTGCAAAGTTAATATGTGCCAAGACTGTCAGAAGCGCACCCACAGTGGGGGCAACAAGAAGAAGCACCAGCTGACGGGATACCCCCCGCCACCCAAACCTGTCGAGGCCAGCAGCCCCGTTCAGATCCCTGTCCAACCTGCTGCTCAAGTGGTGGATGAGAACAATGCTCAGAGAGCCAAACTTCTGGAGAAGGTGTCCAGTTTTCTATTGGTGGACGAGAACGAGGAGATGCAGGTGAGTCAGGACACTGAATGGAATCCAAAACTGACGCCCGGTGGTGCGTCCCATGTCTAACCGTTCCCTCTGTCCATCCAAAGATTAAAGACCACGCTTCCTTTGTGAAGAGCCTCGGCTGCAACGCCGAGCAGCTCCTGAAGGTGGTGTCCATCTTTGGCAACACCGGCGAGGGCAAGTCTCACACCCTGAACCACACGTTCTTCATGGGCAGAGAGGTGTTCAAGACCTCCCCCACCCAAGAGTCGTGCACGGTGGGCGTGTGGGCCGCGTTCGACCCCATCCATAAAGTGGTGGTCATCGACACGGAGGGGCTGCTCGGGAACAGTTCCAAACAGGGCCAGAGGACCCGCCTCCTGCTGAAGGTGCTCGCCATCTCCGACCTCATCATTTACCGCACCCACGCCGACCGCCTCCACGACGACCTCTTCAAGTTTCTCGGCGACGCCTCGGACGCCTACTTGAAGCATTTCACCAAGGAGCTGAAGGCCACAACGGCCCGCTGTGGACTGGATGTCCCACTGTCCACCCTGGGCCCTGCGGTGGTCATCTTCCATGAAACAGTCCACACCAAGTTGCTGGGATCTGGTAAAAACATAAAGACCTTCACCTTTTCATCCCTTTAAAGAATGCAGGAATTAACCAAAAGAAAACAAAAAAGGACGCAAATAATTACAGTTTGAGCAAACATTAGCTGATGGTGTTTCTCTCTGTCATCTGTGCCAGTGAAGCCAGTAA
The DNA here is from genome assembly GCA_032274765.1 of Malacoctenus tetranemus. NCBI lineage: Eukaryota > Metazoa > Chordata > Actinopteri > Blenniiformes > Labrisomidae > Malacoctenus > Malacoctenus tetranemus. Next base: position 2,420,523 of record JAUESF010000048.1, read on the forward strand.
TCAGCATTCCAACATCTCTCAGCACTGCAAAACAAACAGTTAGAGCTGCTGTCTGCAGAGCATTAACACAGCGAACAGCCTTTATTGTTTAACTCATGAGGAGGTTGGTTTTGTTTTGCCTGCGAGGGAGTAAAAATTAACCCGCAGAGACTCGCGCCTCGCCTGAGGTCGATCGGCCTTTCCAGACACTCAGTCACTGCTTGAACCGTTTCCAGGTTGATGTTGAGTGGCCTTATGCTGGCACTCTGGTGGAGGTGTGCAGCGAGAGCTTCAAGTCTTTCAGTCCCCCTTTTCAGCCTGTCTGCATGTAGATATGTTCACATTTTCTGTTGTGGTTATTGTGTGTTCCTACTGATTAGGATTTTTACAAACTCCTTCTTTGTAGGAAGAGCAGAACAACACAGTAATCCCTCCTTCTCCCCACCCGTTACAGATAAGTCCTGTGAGTCAGTCGACCGGCTGCTGCTGGAGCGCTTCAGGAAGCTCTCCCGGTTTCCCGAGGCCTTCAGCTCCGTGCAGTACTGGGGCACGCAGACCCTCAGCCCCCCCACCGACTTCCGCGGCCTGCAGAACAAACTGGAGCTGCTCCTGGATAACAACGCCACCCGCTCCCCACGCACCCCGGTGGTCATCTTCAAAGCTCTGCAGGTAGGTTCAAAAGGCCGCCGGCTTCCAAGCCGACCAAAAATACGCTCAGCCAATCCAATGAACTCCTTTAATGTTTTTTTTCTCCTTTTTTTCAATATGTGATCACTGGTTTGGTTTAAAGGCTCAGTGAGCTGTGTTAGCATGATTACAAGTTTCTATTTCAAATGCTTCAAAGCGGGCGGGGCCAAATTTAATTGACATTTTCAGTAGCCATTTTGAACTGCATGTGTAACAGTGTTCATTATTATTCTAAACTGGTGCAGAGAAGAGCCATTGTGCTGCATGTGTTTCAATTGAAGGCAGAGTTGGTTGTCACTCTCAAGTGTTAACAGTGAAGTTTTGATCCTGATTAGAGGGTGACTGCGAGATAGCTGCAGCATGAGCACATCACTCTCAAAGTTTAATCTGCTGAATGTTGGTGCTCCTGCAGGCGCTGAGCGAGCGCTTCAACGGGGAAATCACAGGTGAGCTGGTGGCTCACAGCTGCTTCTTCCCAGACGAGTACTTCACCTGCTCCTGCCTGTGCCTCAGTTGTGGGTCAGTAACATGTCCAACCTGGTCTCTCCTTCATCCTTCATCTGTCTCTGCTGCTGTTATTCAATATTCGGTCTCGTTGGCCTGCCTTCAGATCCGGCTGCAAGAACAGCATGAACCACTTAGGGGAGGGAGCGTGTCACGAGGCCAAGCATCGCTGCCGCTACTCTGCCCAGTATGATAACCGCATTTACACCTGTAAGGTAAGCAAAGGGGGCAAACTCTCCACTCTGAATGTTTTCCTATAAACTTAGATATTGTTTTCTATGTTTAAATGAGTCTTCCTTTGCTGATGTCATGGAGCTGTTGTGTGTTGCGTCACCTCAGGCTTGCTACGAAGGGGGAAAGGAAGTCGTGGTCGTCCCCAAGACCTCCGCGTCCTCAGACTCGCCCTGGTTGGGTCTCGCCAAATACGCCTGGTCTGGGTGAGTCTCCGTTGAACCCTCCGCAGGTCTCTCCTAACTTGCCTTTTAGTTTGGCTTATGTTACCTTAACGCAGCCTAATTTTAGCTCCGCTGGTCCAGACGCTGACATAAAATCCAGTTTTTCCATCCACTCCAGCACACGTGTGTCACAGCTCATAAAAAACCCGAGACACACACATTAAAGCTCAAGAGAATTTCAGATGAGGTTTTATTTTTTTCTATTTTTTTACACAGTATCTGTCAGTACCTCCATAGATTCATGATGTGATTACTTTTTACATCTGTTTGATACCTCTATATTAAACACAGAGTGACTTTTTATTTGTGTCATTGTGTTTTCCAGGTACGTCATCGAGTGTCCCAACTGTGGAGTGATCTATCGGAGTCGTCAGTATTGGTATGGGAACCAGGACCCCGTGGACACAGTCGTACGCACAGAGATCCAGCACGTCTGGCCAGGAGTGCGTGAAATGAACATCTCGTTGTTTTGTGTTTATTTCTGTGTTGTTTTTTTCCCTTCTATTTTACTAATTCTATCACGCGTGTTCTGTTCTTCATCTGCAGTCGGACGGCTTTTTAAAAGACAACAGCAACGCTGCACAGCGGCTTCTGGATGGAGTCAACCTGGTGGCCCAGTCTGTGTCAGAGCTCAGTGTCAAACCTGCCAAGGCTGTCACCTCTTGGCTGACAGATCAGATCGCTCCAGCCTACTGGAAACCCAACTCCCTCATCTTGGTGAGTGACACACACAGCCCCACCCTCTGCCGCCCGCCACCAGCAGCCAAGTCAACACTTTCAAATCCAGGGGGGGGGGATGTTTACTGTCTGCCGTGCTCTGTGACCATTACGCAGCCTGTGTGTGCCAGTCACAAGACGGGGCTCGAGTGGACTGCTCCTGTTCTGGTCAGCTCTTGGTCAAGAGATGACATGTGCTGATATTGTTTCGCTCTCGTACAAGGTGTGCCACAAGTGTCACGCAGTCTTCCAGGATAACGACACCAAGCATCACTGCCGTGCCTGTGGGGAGGGTTTCTGTGACGGCTGCTCCTCCAAAGCTGCGCCCGTCCCTGAGAGAGGCTGGGGTCTTGCCCCTGTCAGAGTGTGTGACGTTTGTTTTGAGCAGAGAGCTTCATATGCAGGTACGCACTCTCTCTCTGAGGGCCCCTCCCCACCCCCACCCCCCCGCCCCCGCCCACCCGTTTTCTCATTCCTGTTACGCTGTAGTCAAAATGTAGCTACATACAATTACACGTCATTTGGCAAGACTTCATTTATCCTTTCATGCAGAGATACTCGAGGCGGAGCTTGAAGAGGAAGAAGGCGGGACTCTTGCAAGGAAGGTTGGGGAAGCAGTCACAAACACCATAGGGGTCGTGGTCACCGCTATTGACATACCGCTTGGTGAGTGCTCCTAAAAAGGCTTGTTATGCAACATGAATAACAGAGCCAGTAAATAGGCGTGCGTGCGTACGATGCCCTCTGGTGGCAGAGGCACAATATCTCCCGTTTCAATAAGGCAGTAAATTAGTGAGGCCCTGTTTGTAGTTTGTAACCACGAAAATGTTAACCATCTGGTGTCTCGCCAGCAGAGCTTCACCTCTTTTAAAGGGGTACGGGATGCCCCGGTGGCCCACTTGTAAAAGTTCACAGGTCTCTGTTGACTCACTGTAACTCAAGCGGAGGCCACAGACCGAGGAAAGTGCTGAGCTGTCGAACGGCTTCATGTGCTGGGGGAAGGAAAAACCATTGATTGAGGTTATTGTTAGCGATATGCAACACGTCTTTGTCACTGTGGACGGATCCTGTGTGTGGCTGCAAGTTGCTTCTCTTGCCAAGGAAAAAAAAACAATAAAAAAGCAGTTTCCTTGCTGGAAAAGTGAGCGCCTCCCACACACTCTGGATCCAGAGCCGACTGCCGCTGCTGTGGGCAGTCTTCTCAGGACATATCTGCAGACTGGCTTACCTCTGCAGCAGCTTGGATGTTGCATTGGATCTCTGTGAAGTCACTTTTTACCATGAATCTGTTGAGGGGGCATGGATCTCAGGTTGCTTCCATGACAGTGGTTGAAATCTTGGCGTGATTGCTTGCGACTCCCGATCAGTCGCCTCCACATGGCTTCAGAGGGTGTACTTTAGCCTGATGTTTACACAGAGATCGGGTTTGTAGCAACATGTCAATATGACATTGACATAATTACATGTTTCAATGGGGGTCAGAGTGAGGAAACTGTCAAAAGAAACCTGCTGGTCGACTCGTTTCTTCCTGACCGGAACCCTAAAGACTCTTTGTTCATTTCTAAAGCACGAGACGATCATTTCTGGGTGCCTTTTATTTTTATACTGCACAAGTCTGTTGTTGGTCTATATTTACTGGGAAGGGGCAAAGATAAATGTGTTTTTGATAACCTGATATCCTGCTGAAAAAGCCTCCATATTTACGGCCCCGAAAATACCTCACGGCAGCATCTGCTCCAATCCCAGCAAAATGAGCTCAATGACCCATTCCTGCTTCCATCGTAACCCAAACCAAGACAACTGCAGGCCTTCTACCTAGCTCGAGTATTAACAGTGATCATGAGGGAATGTTGCGACGCAGGATCGATTATGTTAAAGTTGTAAATGTAAAGTGACGTCATTGGTCCAGGAACAGGTCTGAGCTCCACATCTGTGTGGTTCTGCTTTCTATCGAGGTTTTAAATGCACCTGTATACATGAGTGTGGATGGGGCGGTTGTGTCTAATTATCCACCGTGTGTTTCCCTGCAGGCCTGGTGAAAGACGCGGCCCGTCCTGCCTACTGGGTGCCTGACCAGGACATCCTGTCCTGCCACAACTGCCAACGCGAGTTCACTGCCAAGCTGTCCAAGCACCACTGCCGCGCCTGCGGCCAGGGGGTGTGCGACGAATGTTCCCCGGAGCGCCGCCCGGTTCCGTCGCGCGGCTGGGACCACCCCGTGCGCGTGTGCTCCGGCTGCAACCAGAAACCTGGGGAACTCTAATGGGGACGGGGACGGGGAAGGGTTGGGGGTTGGGGGGGGAGGGCGCGACTAGACTGGACGTCTTCAGAGCACCAGAGAGAACCACTCGCCCGACCGGCAGTCTTGACTGCTGAAGTATACCTCCGCTACTCTAAATGGTTCTGTCTCGTGTCTGTGGGGAGGAGGAGAAGGTGCGGGACGTTTGGCAGATGTGGGATTTTAAGAGTTCCTGTGGCCTTTGTAGAGCAGCCAGAACACGTTGAGTTACTTGACTGAGTGTGAAAGCCGCATTTCCACTCTGACTCTTCACATCGAGCGAGTCTTCTGACCCCTTATCGACACAAATCCCGAACTTCGCGTTCAATAAGGCTGTCGAGCTATTTTTCTACAATCAGAAAATCTACACAAAAAAAAGAAAGATGTATCATTTAAATAGATAGTCAAGAATGCTGGTGGGTTTGTGTGATTCGTCTCCAGCACTTCTTAATATCGAGCGTCGTTTCTCAGTTGTCGTGCGTGTAATGGCAAAGAGATATTTTCTGTCCGTGCAGGCGTTCCTGCAGGTTCCATTGCATGCATGTATTGCAGCGTTTTTAGTTTTTTGCACTAAGCCTTTCTTTCAGCTGTTATAGGCTGTTGCTTACCATGGCCAAAAGAGCCAGATATCCAGGATGAGGAGGCGGCGGGTCACAAACCGAGCTGAAATCCACTCGCGAGTCCTTCGAGGTGGTGGATATCTGGCGTGCCAAAAAGAAAAACAAACGGAAAAAAAAAAAAAGTCATTCAGGTCACCGTGTCTGTGCTGGTATGATGTTTATATTTTACCTTGTAACTTGTGGTTGTATGAAGACATAGAACTATGTTAGAGTATCTGAAGATTATTTATGTATCAAAGAAGAAGAAAAAAAAGTTAGCGTTCTGGCTTGCATGAGTCTGAGAGATCCATGGCCTTTTACCTGTTCAGAGGACGGCCTCCGAACCAACCTCACTATCTCTTTTCATCGAGCGGCATTTTTCGTGTCCTCATGTATGTGTTTCATGTCATTATTATTGTTTTTGGGTTTTGTTTTGTTTTGTTTCTTTTGTTCTCGACACTTTGATTTGAATTGTAAGTATTTACATGTACTACCTGCTTGGGTGTTCGGATGGTGTCCAAGAAAAAACATGTCCGCACCTCCCATTCATGACTCGAGCTGTCTGAAGGCGCAGCCTGACAAAGCTCAACACGGCAAGTGTTTATTTAGGGTTTTTTTTGTTGCTGGGTTTTGTTTGGCATTAGTTACTGTATTAATATTTATAGACTTTGTAGTGACACTATTTGAAACCACCTTAACGCTCAACTTTATTTCTTTTGTGGTTCAGCGTCAAGCAAAAAAAAAACAAAAAAAATGCGTCGAACCGCATCTAGTGACAAAGAGCTTTAACTTGTCTCGCATCAGTACTAGTTTTGAGTTACATGACCATTTTATTGTGGATATCATACCAAGCACAAGGTGATGCCTTTTAGACTCCTGCTTGTATTTTATTGTTGACGACAAAAAAAAAGAAACCAAGAGAAAAGGGTTGTCTGTGGATTGTAGCTCTGTAGATAAAGGTGATCCTCCCTTTGCTTCGAACAACGTGGAACCTTTTTTGGTTCTGATGAGAAGACGTCACGTCTACCTTGTCTCGAAACACATTTATCTGTCTGAATGTTTCATCACACACACCTCGGAGATGCTAATATTGCACAGGATCGAATAGAACATGACATGTGGCGTGTAAGTCCATTCCCATGCATAAATGTGCTGCCTGTTTTTTTTTGGAGGTTTTTTATTTTTACCTCTCCAGATATTCATCGTGCTATTACACATTTCATCCATTTTTTTTTTCATTTGGATCGAGTGTTACTATCAACACTACTCACCGACTGCTTTTCAAATCACAGAGGAATGACTGATATACCTTCAACTGTTGGAGAAAGGAACTTGAAGAAGTGATGTGTGACCACTCGCTAAACTGGTTGAAGATTTGCATAAGATTAAAGTTGTATCAGCTCCCGTCTGTCAAAACATAATCTGGAACTGCCTCCATGTCTTTAGTGTGTTTGTGTGCCTCTGTGTGTGTGTGTGCTGGTGTGTGTTCACTCTCCCTGTGTCAAACCACTTACTGTACTGTATGTGGGAGGAATAGATTGTGTGCACGCCTGTGTGTGTTCTGAGCCTTGCTTCCATTTCTCTCTCTCTCTCTCTCTCTCTCTCTCTCTCTCTCTCTCTCTCTTTCTCTCGCACTGCAGCTTCAGATCAAGTGAGGGAAAATTATTTGCTCGGTGCTTATTGATGATGATAAATGATTTATAATTATTTTAATAAATAATTAAACACAAGCTTCCATGTTGATATTCTGTGCCTTTCACACTGCATGGGCCCAGTTCACCACCAGGGGAAGTTACACTTGATATCTCTCTGAACTACAGTGAGGGTCTCTTTAAAAAAAAAAAAAGTGCTGTAATTCAGTTGTGTACAATATAAATACAAGGGAAAACCCTTTAAAATAATTTTGACAGTTTACCCCATTAGGCCACGCCTCATCCGCTCACGCTGCAATCCTATTGGTCTACGGAATCGAGCCGAGCTGCGATTGGTCAATTCCCGTAGGTTTCCCTCAGAACTGCAAGACGCCGATATTGCGTTACATTGTAGCAAAATGGCGGCTGTCATTCAGAATCCACTAAAAGCGTAAGTAAATTAGACATTTAGGAAATTTTGGGGATTTACTTTGTTGCCAACTCGTGTGTCGAAAGCGGCTGCGCGTGCATGTCCTTTCCAGCCGTGTGCATGGGACGTATCAAGCTGTCCGAATTCATTTTGTGTACTTCTTGCATGGCAAAGTAGCCCCGTATACTTCTTTTATTCCTCCACATTTCAACATTTAGCGTTGAACATGTGCGTACGGCTGCCTGACATTTTCGCTGCACCGGCGGGGCTGCTCCCCGGCTCGGCTTTGCACACAACACCGGAGAGTGTCGTCTTTCCTGGGCTGTAAATTTATTTGGAAACTGTCGACAACGTGCCCGAGCGCTGCACCGAATCATCAAAAGCCGATTTTACTTGGTGCTCCGTCGGGCACGGCGGCGGAATACGGTGCGACATTCCGAAAGTCGTTTTATAGTTGGTGTAAATTGTCGACATGTCAACTTTGGCTCCTCCGAGCGCAGACGTGGTCAGGACCCGGTAAAGCAAGGGAGGAGGCATTTTGTATTTGCATGCTTGCTGGCGAAAAACGACAAAAGTGACAGCAATTTGAGTCCGCCGCTGAAAATAGGCTCCCACTCCGTGCTCAAATGGCTTGTGCTTTGGACCTTGTAATGCCTGAACTTTGCAGAATTACTCCACCTTTGCCTCGTTTTCTCCTTTGTTCCTCTGTATTGTTTCACCAATTCCACTGGTAGACATGTTCGTGGCCAAGTTAGGCTGCAGTTAGCCACCCCCTTCTTGTCATTTCACCGAGAAACCCCGCTGATATTTCCGAGTGTGCTCGCATGCACACTGGAATCGTACGTGACAGCGGCAGTCAGCCTGTATTGATGTGTTCTGCCCGTCATGGCTCTCTGGGGCTGTGGAGGTAGGAGCAGGCGCACCACTGTGCCTTTAAGTGGAGGAGTGCTGGAGATTAGCTGGGTCCAGGATCCTGGGCCCATCTGTCAGAGAGATGCTCCGACAGGGAGGAAGTGTTGGGCACAAGCAGGAGAACCATCTGCCTCTCCACAGAGGTACCCTGGCACCTCCACCAGCCCGCCGCAGCACAATGAGTGGAGCCCTCCACACCTTGAGGCAGCACCCACACTGGCTGCCATTGTTGTTGTGGCATTGTTGGTAGACCAAGGAGAGTTATATGCACTGTGGAGGCTCTGCACCTGATTGTCCATTGTGAATGTTCCCACTGCTTTTTTAGCACTTGGCTCTGCAACAAAGCCAAGTGGTTGGAGTGTGTCTTTAATAATACCCACCCACTTGCACACTCGTTTAATGTCACTCAATTAAAAAATCCTTGATGAGTGATTTAGAAAAAAAAAGGAGCATTAACTCATTAGTCGTCTGAGCGTGAGCTCGCTTTTCCCACAATGCCATGCTTCAGTTTTACCCACCTGGGAATTACCCAATCCAATCCCAGCTTCCTCCTGCTGGCACCTGAGCAGCTCAGTGAAGCACTTCACGTTGAGGTGTTCAATGTAAATGTTTAATAAATACCACTCCAGCCTCTCACCACGCGTCTGTGGTCTTTTAAAGGAGCAGGAATCTTATTATTATTGTGGTTGTTTGAAAGCAAGTTTGGATGTTGCCTTGTTGACTGTTTCTCTGCCTGATGCCCCAACAGGCTTCAGTGTGCTGTCGAGCTGCTGTTTCATCTCGGAGACGTTTTAGCATTCTGATGTGGAATGTCTCCTCGCTATAAGCTGCGCTTAATGAAGTGTTTCAATCTGCTATAATTAGCCTCTGTCTCGGGTTTCTGACTTCATTTCACACGTTTGTCAGATTATAATTAGTCACACTTGACACTAATTGGATGTCGCTCCTGTGGACCGGTTTGACCTTTTTTTTTTCTTTTTTTTTTTTGTATTAAGATGATTCACTTTGGGGAAATGAGACGCTGGTTTGACTTTGTTGTGGAGATGTGGCGGATGGCGCCGCAGTGTGCAAGCCTGCGCACGTCTGTGTGAGGTCCGTCCCCTGTCTGAGCGCCGGCCGGCAGTAATCTCCAGGATCTGCTGATTAAAATGGAGTCTGGAATATTAAATTAATAAAGAAGCGCATAAAGCTGCTCGTTAAAAAACTGGAGCCACAGCTGGAGTTCTCTGTGGCCTGGACACATCTTCCATCCTCGCTTCTCCTGACATTACATCAGCCGGAGCCTCCCCCCCCCCCTGGTTGTCAGCTCTCCTGTCATTGGTGTTGAGTAGACTTTGAGTGAGTCAGGCCTGGCGTTTATTGGCACTGCAGTGTGGAGGTGTACGCTCTGTTTTTTTACTCCTGCCCTCGCCCAGGCTCTGTTGTTCTGATTGGTGTAATCAGACGTTGTTGTCAGGATGCAGCCGCGCCGTAGGCCCGCCCCCCCCCTCCCTTGTTGTGCGGTAGCTCGAGCTTCCTGTGGAGCAGCTGTGCACCTGCAAATTTGAGAAACCTCCTCAAACTGATCAGAAGTTTTTCTGCATCCTTCCTTCTCTCGCCAGAGACGCGTCTCTTGAGTTCATTTAGAGTGAGGAGTTTTGTCATCGCTGACTCCCTTTTTTTTTTTTTCCCTGCACACTGTGGTTTGTCGTGAGACCTGCAAAATGTGTGTTGACACATGCTCGCATTATGGACGCAGCCATGTGACACGGCGAAACCGTTGACAGGAACACACTGATAGCGGAGGCCCCCACTGCCCGCAAGATTTGCTTTTGTTCCTCGCCCTCCAGCACACACTCACCTTCTCTACTCAGCTGGAAGACATTGAGGATGTGTAGCACATACCTCTGAGGCCCTGACACGCACACGAGCATTTCTGGTTCACTTCGAGTCCCCGGGACGCGATCACAATTAGGCAGCGAGACTGAAAAACAGAGTAGCAGATTGGGGTGTTTTTCAAGAGAAAGGCTAAGATATCTTAACCAAAAAACTCAACCCAAGTATGAACGAATAAGAAGCCAAATAAATGGAGTGTGGTCAGTAGTAAGGAAGGATGCCTGAGCGTGACGGGTCCGTCTGAGGTTGATGTGCAATCAACCAAACAGGAAAAGCACGAGGAGGGTCCTGGTGAAGATTTGCTGCTGACTTCAGATAGAAAGGAAGTTGTTGATGTTTTCTGGTTGTGTTTTTTTTCCCCCACTTCCTCTCCTCAGATCTGGTCAATCAGCTGCCATGGAAACATTGTATCCATCTCATTAGCTGTTTTTTTTATTCAGTTGTGGGAACAGGAGACGCCCCCTCCTGTGGACTTGATGTTTCCGATCCTAACGGCATTTGGAAGCAATGTTTAGATTGGGATGTTGAAAGTGTTTGTTTAGAGTAACTGTCAGCAAACAACTAATGTAAGTAGGTCACGGCTGAAACAAGAAGCCAATTTGGAGCATTGATGGATGGTGTCATGTTGCACTGAATCGTCTCAGGGGAGTGAAGGAACTGTTTGGTCCATTTTTCCACAGTTTTGTCTGAAGCGATCGCGGTCTGACGCCAGGTTCTGCTAAGCTTATCTGTCCAGTCGAAAGATTCCCTGCGCCTTGTCTTGAAGGCAACTGGACTTTTCAAGCAAAATGTCCTCAATGAAGTCCAGTTGTCTTTTGAGACGACGCGCAGATTCACCCTTTTCTGGATGACTTGACTGACCGACTCTCTCTCCTTTGATTTTGTGCTGTTTGCTTGTAAACTGGCTTGTAGACAGCCTAACATTTAACATCTCTGGAGAAAAGGGAAGCCTGTTCCTTGACTCTGATGTATCCACATTTTCAGTACCAGAAATCAAAAACAGGGCAGTTATATTTCTGACAGAAGCAGCAGGACACAGAGAGGTGCTGTGAATCCAACGTCCCAGGATCCTCAGTGTTACCTGCATTCTATCAGGATCTAGTAACTGTACCTGAGTCAGCCAGAAGGGCTGCTCATTCCAAGGACTCTGCTGTTTACACAGCCACTCAAATGTAGCAACAACAGAGTGAGAGGTCCACCAGGTATCTTTATTTTATTTTCGAACCAAAACTGACTGCTGCACTGGTCTCATTGTATTTCTAATCTGTCATCGTACAGCGGGATTGAATTTGTGGCTTTGCTCTGAGGCTTCAGCCACCAACTCTAATTAAATTTATTATTCAAATCCTTCGCTCGTTTTCTTCATACATAGCAGCTATTCATCCATCTCCCTCTTTAGTTTCCTCCGACTTAAGCAGAGAGTGTGAGCCAGTCCCAGTTTACTTCAGGTGAAGGCAGTGTACACCCTGGACAGGTTCATCCTGGACGTCTATCACTGGCCTAACGCAAAGAGACAGACGGACTCACACTCACACACCCACACCTAAGAGCATTTCAGGTGTCGTCTACACAGAGATAAAACAAAGCATCCTTTTCAAGAAACCTCCTGTAGAAACGGCTCCAGCTCAGGCCCTGGCATCGGTTTCAAACGCAACATTTTTCACTCTGAATACGCCAACTCAAGTACCTGGAGAAAGTGCACCCACACTCCTCAACATGCAAACTCCTCCCACCAAAGGTCCCATAAGGTAGAGTGAAATCAAAGATCTTATGGCTGAGAGAAAAACGTGCTGAAATCTCGGCCACAGTTCAGCCCGACATTATTCGCTTAAATTTGGTCTCGTTTATGCGTCGACAAATCCAACCAAATGAAATAAATGGGAAAAAAATGCAATTCCACAGAAGCAAATTTAGATGGTAGTTTCTTCATATACTCGTTCTTTTGTCTGTATTGTTTCTGTTGTGAGGAAATCTCCCTCCACCAGGCTCTCTTCTCTGTTTGTTGTTGTTGTTTTCTGATGGAAGCCATATTTGTGTACTCGTGCTCGCATCTTAAAGGGATTGTTGAATGATTATTGAAAAAAACGTCACCCTGAAAAGTCTGATCAAAACAGAAATAAGCCAAAACAAAGAGCACACACACACACACACACACACACATTTTTAAAAGAGGAGCTCTCTGTCATTCACTGCAGCGTCTCAGTCAAGTCAACAGAAAGTGAACAAACAGCAGCCTGTTCCACACGCAGCGGAAAGTACTGCGATGGAAGTGGTGCGTTAGTGCGAGTCCCACTCTCCCCTCCAGTGTCGTTGGACGTGTGGGTCTTGTCACTCATTACAGGTGTCAGAAAGATCTCCCACCTAAAGCTAGTGCACCTGCTGCTCGGAGTGGGCGGCGGGGGGAGGAGGAGGAGAAGGGGAGGGGGGGGGTCGGTCTGACGGAGAACGTGTCGTTGCAGCGACAGCCAGCATCCACCGGGGGAAAAAAAAAAATCCTCACCCGCGTGTTGTGTTCTGTCACTCCTCGGTCGCTTTCCTCGCACGTTCAGCAGCATCCCCTGTCCGTCTGGTCCGTCTGTCGCACCAGCTCTCTTGGCGCTCGCTCCTCGCTCGCTGACTTCAGGGAGCCTTTACAGCTGGTCTGCTCTTAGTAAACTGATATGTCACAGCGTGTCCCATCACAGTTATGTGTCGTTATGGAGGAATGGCAGTGAAGCCTACAGGTTAGTTTGCGCAGGATTTACGGTTACTGGGCCCTCGTGTTGTACAAATGTGACTCTGACACCGTGCTTACTTTTTTTAATGGGACAAATATGAAGATGAAACGCCCCTGAACTCACGTTAAGCTTTGCTGTGAATCTGCTTCCAGTTGGAGTCCTCCTGCATCCTGGCCTGATGCATTTGCACAATGGGTGTTGTTTCTTGGCAGGAAAGACTTTATAAATTCTTTACAAGGCAGAGAGTGGAGG
>JAUESF010000048.1:2447600-2461599 GCA_032274765.1 Malacoctenus tetranemus
CCACCCCCCACCCCCTGCTGCTCAGTGCTCCTTCACTGTGCTGAACTGGCCCTGTCCTTCTTGGTACACAGACGTGCTGACTGGATCCCTGAGCTCAGAGCGACGCCGCGCCTCAGTGCCGTGAGTCTAACCAGTGTTGTATGTGTTGCATAGGAGCACTCAGCACACTGGCATGTGGCCCGGGAGGGTGACCAGTGAAGAGGAGGACTTAACCCCCCCCCTCCACCCACCCACCTTCCCTCCCCCGCGGACTAATGAGGCCTCCTGTCCCTCCCGATTTGGGCCGAACAGAAGCGACTGAACTGGATGGACACGCATCCAGCACCTCCACAGGCCGCCCGGTCTAATTGAAGCAACTGCTCCCTTGATGATATGTATCGACCCCCCCCCGCCCCCCCTCCTCCTCCTCCTCCTTCCTCCCTGTGAGTCTCCGGCTTCATTTCCTCCTTCCTGCACTGTGCTGGAGCTCCTCTCTGAACCACGGGAACACTAAAGGCCAGGCCTTTGGACTGTTTGTGCCCAACGGGTGCATTTGGGAGGGGGGGAAGGAGCCCCCCCACCCCCTACCCCCTACCCGCCCCCCCCCCTCTCCGGCCCGGCCCGCCCACTTCTGCTCTGTGACTGTGTGTCTGCTGTGTGATCCGATGTGACACTAAGACGTCATTATCCTCATCACTGTGCCAGCCCGCCGCTCCGCACTGGAAACCAGCTCTGACAGCCCTGACCCCCCCTCCCCCCCCCCCCCCCACCCCCCTCTTCTCCAACCTGAGTGGACCAGTGACCCTCTGACCCCCGCAGCCATAGAGATGGTGCTCAGCTCCACCACTATTATACACACAGACCTCTGGACTACTGTAATAAAACCCTGACGTGGTTCCTGCTTCCGTCTGTTCCTGGTCGCAGTGACTTTCGCTCGCTTGTTGTTTTGTTTTTTTATCCTTATTTTTCGGCCTCTTTTCTCTGTTGTATTATATTTCTCTGTTTGGAACTCTTCAAACGTTGGACTTCCTGGGTTTGTATTAATACCTCTGTCCTGATCAGGTGCACAATAGCCACAACTACTCAGGCATCTTTCATTTCCTCCGCTGTTGATTGTTCTGCCACTCAGCCCTGATTCATGTGATTGTATTCAGCTGGCGAGGAGGGACAATGCCTCCCGACGCGTCCCACAACCTGGACTGCGGGACCCTGCCGTCTCACGCTACAGATGAAACCATCGCAATAACAACGAGCTTCAGCTTCGTCCGCTGGTTTCTGTTCTCACCTGGCATCCTGCTTTCGCCACGCAAAACCCGCAGAGACGAGCGCGCTTCATCTCAGCTGCGTGTTGGAAATAGCGTCGTCGTTGTTCAGCAGGTTTCCCGAGGAGAAGTGTAAATCAAGGCTTCCTGTGACATTTCCGTTGAGTGCTTACAAAGGCCCGATCGCTCTCTGACATTTGGAAGGTGCTTCGAGTACTGTATAGAAAAGCCTCCCAGGGCCAGAAGGTTGCACACTGTGTTAGAGGTCTGTGTGATTATTCAGTATGTAATAACAGCTGCTCGGTTTCTGAAGCTAACATTAATCCTGTGTGTCCGTGAGTGCTCGTGCATTGGAACCATCTTTCTCCGCTTCCCTCAGGGACCCTCCACACAGCAGTTCATCTCGACCGGACCCCCCCCCCCCCCCGGCGCCTCTGTGACCTGTCCGTTAGCTCGTGTCCTCCCCACCGTACTAGCTCTGTGGTGTTTTTTCTGTAGTGCTTCATTGTGTCTCTTATCTTCCAAAGTCGGTGAGTTGTAAGTCGGTCCTTACCTGCTGAACGTCATCGTACCGTACGCCAACAGGCCCCGTGTGGTGCAGGTCTGAACAAAATGCAAAAGGTAGTGATGTCGGCCGGGAAACGACGTGTCACCAATCATTGAACAGCCTGTATACCTCGTCAACGACACAGCAATAGGCCCTGGTACTCTCTTGTTAAGCCTGGTGGGGGGGGGGTGGAGAGGGAGGAACGGGGTGGGAGGAGCCAAGAGGAGATGAAATGGACATGACCGAGTGTTTTTGTTTAGCTATTTTTTTTTTCATCTTCAGCTGTAAATAAAGTCAAAATGGAGAGAATGAAGAAGTGTTTGTTTGTTAAACTATTTTTATTGTTCTGACAAAATAAAGAAAAAAAAAATAAACGAATGGAAGTGTGTGATGATTCGTCAGCGGGTCCCTGGAGAGAAGCGAGCGACCGCAGACAGGACTGATGGGTCGACGGGACCCTCAGACTGGGAGGGAGACCACCATGTGGTGGTGTTGACGCACAGGAAGTCGAAACCAAACAGTTGCAAGTTTAAGCACTCGTATTGATCTGTAAGTGTGAGATCACAAGTGAGTTTGTGGCGAGCATATGCAGGAGGGGATATTTATGGTTAGCAATAAAAGGGAGCCCAGCGTTAACAGCTGGTACAGAGGGGGGGGAGGAGGAGGAGGAGGAGGAGGGTCACAGTCTAGATTGGAGGCGGCCGTTGAAAAGAAATGCTGAAAAGCGTCTGACACATCCTAATAACCTTCCCAAAAACACCATATAAACACTCTAGCAGCAGCAGCTTAGTGGGGACACGAGTTCTTTGAACAGTGAAACTCATAAAGGTCACTGCAGTAATTGCTCTCTGAGTTCAGCCCTGGAGCCTGAATATTCACTCAAGAAGTCATAAAGTTGTGAGAAATCCGAGCTGAACCATTCATCTTCTGAACAACTTTACACAGCGGTGACATGGATCATCTGTCTCAGAGCCACAAGGAGCAACAGAGCCGACAGGTCCAGAGCTTTTTATTATTTGGTACCCATGATATAGATAGCAGGTGCTTGAGTGTTTGAGTGCCTGTAGTCATCTTGCTGATTGAGAAACTAAAAGCACAAAATGCCCTGAATATGTTACATGCATAGTAATGTGCCAATACCATAATAAAGTGTGCTTTCTGATAATGAATACTTGGTAGCTAATTTACACCTACAATGCACTCGGTACATAGTGTCATTGTGTTTGTGCTGAGAATAACATTTGGTACATCGACTCGAGTTAAGCATCTCTCTCTACCTTACACTCAGGAGGTTACTGGTTAATGAGAGTAATGATAATAACATGACCTGTACAGTGCATTGCAACAACTCTTAGAATAAAAAAAACAAAAAAAACACAACAAAACAGATGATTGACTTTTCGAGCAGCTTCGTGTGTCACTTGAGCAGTCACTGGCCTCATGGGGGCGCTGTGGGAGTGGAACTCCCTCAGTCTGAGCACTTTCTGGAGGAGAAGCAGCCACGGGGGAGCAGAGTGGCCCACGGATTGTGGAGCCTCCTCTGAGAGCCACGCATTGTTCCTGGCTGCGTTTTAAGGGTCTAAATGTCCGTTGGGAGGAGAAGAGGTCTCTCTCTCTGTGATGTCAACGCTCCTTTATTACCCAGCATGCACCACTTTAACCCTGCAGTCAACAACACACATGAAGATGGAGAGAACAAAAATGGGCAGGAGTATAAACATGAGATAATCATGCAGATAAAAATGCACAGAAAGATAAATGATCCTGTTGTGGGCTGCAGGAGCTGTAATATCTCCATGGTGACCTCTGACATCATGATGTCCTTCAGTGAGATAAAGCAGCACACAGTCCTGGAGCACTCGGTCTCTGGTCCTGTGGTGGAACCACCACTAGATGGACCCATGGCACTGGAAACTTCACACACTACACTATGGCAAGAGCCCAGAAAGCATCCTTCCACATGTGACTCTGCACACTACAACTGTGATTAAATAGATCCTCCATCACAATGATACACAGAACCATGTTTGTGACATTTGCCTGTTTCTCACATAGACTCATGGAAACATCTAAATCGACTTTCCGGTACAAAAAACAACAAAAAACGCCCTCTTTATTTTGGGGAAGCTGAGAAAACAGTGAACTGATTTAGCAGGTGGAAGCAACTTATTACCATGAGTCTCGTTGGGAGACGCTGTCGTAGGAAGCGAAACACAAAGACAACTGAATGAAACATGCAGCGGTGCCGGGTGGATGCTACATTAAGCCCTTCGTTATGCCAGATCCTGGAATGTAATGAAGCATGAACAATTAGAAGTGCTCAAATCAATTTAGTAGAACGTTTGCACACAAAAAAAGGAACAGCCTTAGTGTTCTTGATCAGGGCCTGAACTGTGCTCACTGTGTCACTGGCATGTCATGTGCTTCATAAGAAATCGTTCTAATAGAAATTTCAAGGATATAAAAAGAGGCTGGATTCTTCTCTAAAAAAGAAAGGAAAGTGGTCTCACACTGGTTTTATTGCTGGCTGCCTCGTGAGCACAGACATGTATGGAACATTTAGTGGGGGTTTGTGCCTCTTTGACTTTGTTAATCGACAGACAGGCCCTGGCTCTCTTTTTGGATCATAAAACGGTGTCAAATGTCGTGGGATTTCATTGTTAAATGTACTTTTGTCAAAGAATACCAGACACATACATCTTTAGAGCTAGAAAACAACATGGAAACACCATAAACTCATCAGCTCTGTGGAGCCGCACAAACAATTTGCTGCCCCCATGATGGAGGTTGGTAGTGGGGGGGGGGGGCAGCCTGAGCCTGGGGGAGCTTTGACTGGACGCTGCGTGCCCTGCTCCCTCATGTCAGCAGATCTTCAGTTGTTTCCACAGGGGGTGAGAGGAGAGGTCCCCCTGCAGGCCTATTGCGGCACTACCAATATGGCAGCAGTCCGTCCTTGGAGCAGCGTCTGCGAGCCTCTGCAGCAGCCATGTCCAGCCCGGCTCCGCTGTTTGCACCCCTGCTCTGGCCCCTGTGTGGCAGTCACACCCTTGAAGGGGTCCGGCTGCTCCCCTCCAGCACAGGCTGTGTCAGGACGACTGCATCAGGCCCGTCAGGCGCTTTCCCGTCAACGACTTGCCCTAGGAGGTCAATTTAGAATGAGAATGACATATTGCTGGAGCAAGTTGCGCCTCATAGATCAGCATCTCTACCATCCACATAACATGGCACAGGTCCTAGTACAGGTCTACAAAGCCACAACAGAGTGTAATATGGTTAACATTGCAAAAGCCACTGATAGTGAGCCAGCCAGTGTGGTTTGTGATATGAACAGCCCCTCACTCCAAATGACTTACCACACTGCGGGTGAACTTCTCCAAGGAGGTGCGGCGGCCCTGCTCAGTGTCTGCTGGCTGCTGTTTTGGGAGGGGGGGAAGCAGGGTGAGTGTTTGGGTCAGGTATGGGTGTTGACGGGGTGGGGGTGGGGGAGGGGGGGTGTTGATGTCGTTAGTGAGGATAAAAGGGGCCAAGCAGTGCAAAAGAAAAAAGAAAAAGAAGAGGGGCCGGGAGGGGGTGCGGGCAGGAGGTAGCGTTCGTTTTGTTGAGGAGAAATGGAGTGGGGTCAGTGACAGGCCAGCAGGGGGAGCAGTGTCCAAATGGGAGAGGGCAGAGAGGCTTGCATAAACAGAGGAAGCTGTGATTTGCTGAAAAGCTCCATATTACACAGTTAAACAGCTAAATGAGAGTTTGTTTGGCTGTGATGTCTGACAGACGTCTTCACCTATCACCACACATCAGGTAGACGGAATACAAAGGAAACCCAGTATCACTGCATCATAACAGCTTGATGCTGTTGTTCCCCTCACACAGCGAGGTGTCTGTACATGACATATGAGGTCATATATTTAAAGAGGGCTCCCTTGGCATTTTCAATTATTTAGCAGTTTCCTTGCACCCGTGTTCTGCCACAGTGGTTTTGCCTTTTGGGGCCTGTGCTTGTCGTCTCTTGCTGCTTTGGTGGGACACATCCTGGGATGAACTGCTAATTGCCACACCCCATCAGGAGCTGGCAAACACTTTTAATTTGGGATGGAAGTGACCCACTTTGGTGTCAAGTGAATGTGTGATAAATGATGTTGAAATGTTTGGAGCTTCAGTTACCCAGTCCCTACACGTTTGTGTCCATCGTTCAATCACGAGATTTGAGTTCAAGTCATTCACCCATGTATTAACACTCAGTTACCAGAAAAATCTTGTCAAAGACCCAATACATGACCACAACAAAGGTCCTTACTGTACACGTAAATGTTTTTCTGAATATATTTTACAGTATGGATTTAAAGTACTGATGTGTGGAAGCATCAGTGATTGGATACTGGTAAATTGATGTATTTGTAAATATTTCTCCATTGTGAGAATAAAGATTATCTTATTGTTCTCATCACTGTTTTGCACCCAGAACAGTGCAGATGATCTGTGTGCGCTGTGAAATCAGTTTCAGTGACATAACAAAGAATCCATTCACCACAATGCAACAATAACGACGCTTCCTGATAAATATTAGGACTCGTCTGCATTCAAAAGGAAGAATGGATGCCAATAGCTGTCTTCATCCATGGCCTCAATATATGATGTTTACCAACAGGAAGCTAAATGTTTCCCACAAGCTGCCGCTCGACTGGCTCACTCTTGTATTCTGAAGCAAAACCAGACTAATCGTCACTTGTCAGCTGGAACCAAAACAGCCTTCTGATGCAAATATGAGCTGATCAGAGCTCAAGTACGGAGGTTATAGAGTGATGTTCAGTGATCCTATGACACTAGCTGCATGTGTGATACATTTGTAATGAAGCTCATGAACAAAGCTTTAAGTAAACAGAGTGGAGTTATGCTCAAGATTTACCACCATGATGTATTCAAGCATGAATTCACATGAAACTCAGCTTCTTGAGTAAATCAGTTCAGTTACGCACTGTTGAAATCTTGAAACACCATATTGAGACTGTACCCAGTCTGTATATTTACAGTCACCGTGAACCTGAAATGCTTGTGAAACCACAGAAAAACAAAAACCAAACAACTGATGACAGATGTAGTCAGAGTGAGCACGTCAAGTGGAATGTGGAGGCAAAGTGAGGGTCAGTGAGTGCGGCTCACCTTCTTTCTGGCTAACAGGAGGTCTTGGTAGATGTTGGATCGCAAAAAGCGTGCATAGCTGTCACTTTTCATTAACTTGAATATGTGCTCCTGCAAAAAGAAAAGGAAAGCCGATGAGTGTGGGTGCTGGCCTGCGTGACACAAGTGTAGAAACATAAGAAGGGGCCCCGATTATGGTAATGCAATGCACGCATGTGTGATTGCGAGGGGAGATGCCAACTGAGCGTGCTGACATGAGCAGCAGAGGCCTGCGAGACGGAGCTGAGTAATGTCCTGCCAGTGAGAGGCGGTGCACGTCACACATCAGCGGGCCACTTTGAAAAGCAGAGGAATCCACGGTGAAGCGAGCGGACAGCCTATTCATGGCATTACTCGCCTCATTAGGCCCTGGCACAAACACACTCCGTCATTCTTCCTCTCCGGTTCCAGTCCTGCAGAACCTCTCGTTCATTCACAAGTGTAACACGAGTGGGGTGGACGGGTTCTGAGTGTGTGTGTATGTGTGTGCACACGTTCTTAAAAAAAAACAACAACTTTATAATCACGATCACAGCTGCCGCATAACTCTACAGTCTTGGCAGCGACTTGTGTTCAGTGCTTCGTTCAAAGATGTTTCAGCACATGAACAATGGTGAGTCATGAGGTGGGAAATTGAACTGCCAACCTTGGATTTAGAAGACAACTCTGCCACCTGAGTGCAGAGTCCCTGCATATTTTTCTTATTTACATTTCTTACATTTTCCATCATCCATTCAAACTACCTCTTAGCATGTAAGCCTACAGTCTGGACCACTGAAGGCCTTTTCATGGAGTTACTGAGTCATGGTTGGTGGGTGTTCAGGCACAGGTGTGTTGATGCAGTATGTGCCTGGTGACTGTTCAAAGCTGTGTGTGTGTGTGCGCTCATGCACATGTGAACAAGTCGAGTGAATCCATGTGTGAAGAAGAAACAACACAGTCCACCTGAGCATCCTCGTAGCTGTATCGTCCGGGGTCTTTGAGGTTCTGGCTGGTGCGCTCGTAGCTGTGAGAGTCCAGGTTGATGGAGCTCGGTGCTCCCTCAGCCAGGAACTCCTGCCAGATCTCCTGCGCCCTGGAGGAGACTTCCTGCAGCGGCCGTCGCTTCAGATCCTGCACAGCTAACCAGAATCTACAACAGTGTCACATGTGGTCAGTGACAGCTTCCTGAAGCCAGTGCACCAAGCAGCCCGCTGTATGTTCTAACATGGGAGGCATTAGTCCCACGGCTGATCTGAGAAGCAGCCTCACCGCAGGTTTTCTGAGCTGAACTCTGACTCCAGGAACTTCAGGAACTGGTCTCGTCCTGCTGGGTCCTTCAGTGCCTCCTCCAGGGAGAAGCCCCACTTCTTGACACGCTGCTGGCTGGGATCACGACTAACAAAACACACAGAACCAATTGAGACTAGGACACATATTCAATATTAAAAATGCACACACAGTGTCGGAGCACATGGAGTCAGGACAGAGTCGACCTTTGGAAATGGTGAGGCAAGTCCTCCATTTGGATGAAATACAAACTGACCTCTTCTCATTGAGGACAGCTGCAGTTCATTAGCTCCATTTGACCTTGGTGTTGGTGTAAATCTGCACCTGGTCACCTCCCAGAGCCTCACCTCGCCTCCAAGTCCCAGAAGGAGGTGTCGTCACTGATCCAGGGGTTCGAGGGCTCTGTAGCCGACACGAAGGGGTCGTACTCCATGAACTGCTCCGTATAGCCCATCAGACTTTCGGCCACTTTAGACACCTTCATACAGTGTCTGTCCAGCTGGATGTTCAAGAAGCTAATCTGTTGGAGAGAGAGAGTAATGGGGAGGCTAAATAAGGCACCAGCTCATCAGTCTATGTCCCTGATTGTCCTCATGATGGATGATAGAAGCAGACTGCCGGTAAAAAACGACAGAAAGCACCATCACTCTGGGCCTCACCTCCTTCTGAACATCCTCTTTGGTGGGCTTCCTGGTGGGCTGGGAGCTGATGTGGATGGGACTGGGCTGGCTCTGGCCATCGTCCGGCACGCCGTAGACTGACTGGAGAGGACGAAGAGGAGAGACCATGCTGGGAACAGTCTGGAAACCACTGCTGGTGTTTAGATAAGCTCACGCTGTTATCTGTCCAGCAAATGTGGTGACTCCAGTACTGTGTCAGCAGAGTGATGACTTGGTATGAAGAGCCTCTGAGAACTTAACATTGTGAATGTGAAGCCTGTGTGTAAACATGTTCAATTTTTTCATATATGCATATAGAAGGCATGAATTCTCATTAATGATATTCTATGGAAACTTAACTTTTCTACTTTAATAGCGGAGGATCAAGAACCCGAGTCTGTCGTCTCCTCCTCCTCCTCTCACCTTTTTCACCCTGTGTGGGTTTCTCTCCCTCCGGCACTTGCGGATGTCCATCTCAGTGGTGTTGACACAGCCGGGCTGTGGGATGCAGCAGGAGACTGTGTGAGTGTGTTTCTGGGTCAGATAACAGTGTTTCACCAGCACGTATTGTCTGCTTGTCCTGCATACACAATATGAAGCTGTTCTTCCATGTGGCAGTGCCCCCCCACCCCCCACCCCCACCCTCCCCACAAAGGGCTCCTATGCAAAGTGACTGGCAGCAAATCTGATTCTGCCACCAGCAACAAAACAGGACTCCCAGCTGAACCGTGCGCTGCTGAATCTGCTCTTCTTAGGCTTTGTGTGCGACAATTGTCTCCCGGCAAAACAAAACCTCTGATCCTCTTTGTGCCTTTTCTTTTTCCTTCTCCCGACTTCAAATGCGACTCACCACTGGCCGGTGGACGTCCCAGAATGCTCTCTCCTGGCTGTCAAGGATCTTCCTCTCTGCCTTGTCCTTCTTCCTGTCGATCCTGCCAGCAGAAAAAAAGCAGAACCTGCTTATTTAGCACTCAGGCGCCTGGGAAATCAGGCCAAAAAGCACAATTTATCATACTCTGGAGGTGAGACAATTTCCATCACACACATCCACAAAATAAAAAGATTGCGAAAGATTTTGCAAACCGACATAAACAGACCTAAACTGTCTGCACCCTTCATGTCTTTGCCTGTGGACCTGCAGGAAGGCTCATTACTTTTCATATCACCCCCACTTGGACTGAGCCCGAATGCATGACTGTAATGTTGATGTTTCGTTAGAAGGAACGTCACTGCACTTACGCAGACCAGCCACCAGATGGCATTAGATAGCGTGAAAAGCCTGTGTACGTTTCTCCCATAGGAAAACACCTGCTGTATCTGATGCATGTGAGCCTTTAGTAAGAGCAAAGCATCAAAACAGCACATTTAATGAGAGAATCGTTGGCTCAGCTCCATCTAACTCTGCACGCTGAAGCATTTTCTCTTCCTCTGGGAAATAGCACGCATCATGCATGTAGCCACGGGGCAGCGCTTTCCAAGAACGAATGCATCAAACTGATTTCATCAACGTGGCTCTAACCTGTCACGTTAGCATAGGAGTGACGTCAAAGTGCTAAAGTGACTCGCATGCAAACGTATGCACTTACTTGACTTGAGCTTCAGCTTGCATGAAGATGAACTCCCATTTTCTAGCGAAAGCCCTCTGCAGCCGCGCAAGGTTTTCCTGGAAGTGAAGAATTACAGTGGTTATAATGATACATGTCCTTCGCTCCAAGTCTGTTGTTTTGTATGAATAGACGTGTTAGGAAGGTAACCACTCAGCCTGAGTGGGGTTTTTCCAAACTGTCAGGATCACTACAAGCTGAACTGAAGACAAGCATCCAAAGCACACGACTAACTTTGACACACTGCACTTTAAGAACTGCAGAACCTTTTTTTTTTTATTCACAAAGTTTAACCACCAACACTTCCTGAGCGCCAAACATTTTCTTTGTATTAACTGAGGAACCTTTGTTTTTGTGTTGCTAAGTGAGTTGCTTGTAAGTAGCTCTGAGTAGAATGTGTGGTGTGTGCAAGCTGAAAGCCCATTTTCATTCTGCATCTGACATTTTGAAGGTTTCACATCTTAGGGTTACTGTCAGTACATTATACACGTATACACATATTCAGATTGTGCTTTTTTCATGCTTCATAACATTAATGAGCACAAGGAGCACAAAGGATCTCTACAAGACACTTCCTTTCTATCTTTGGAAACCTGCATAAGTTAAAGCTACAAATGAAGCAGAGTGTACTTATTATGCTCAAACAGGCATCTGTCATGAATAGAATATGTGACCTTATTACAAACAGAGAGAAACAAACTCCAACGAGCAGGCATATTAACAATGCGAGCAATGAGGCCTGTGGGCATAAAGTGACCTGGATAGCACTGAGGAGGAAGTCGACTGGACAATAGTTGCAGCGTCATTTAGAATATTGAAGCACACTGCATTGTTGCTGTGTAACAGCAAGAGATCAGCACCGTAATAATGCCCCTCTGGAGACTGCATTGATCTGCTGATGTAAAGTTGTGCGATGGATGTTTCTGTTTACATCTCATGCTGCACCATCTTCCACCTAATGGTGCTCCCCAAAAAGGTATTTACCTCTGACAATGTGATAATGGATTCTTCCACCTCCCTGTGTGCTCTGTGAGGTGAGAGCGCCAACCTGGTCAAAACGCATCTAACAATTCTACTTTGACTCCATTAAATGCTCCCCTCTCAAAGCTCTCTGGTGCCCCCCAGGGGAGGCCCGCCCCACTCGGAAAAACCACTGGTCTTTGCACAAAGACGGTTTTGAACTGAAAGCTCATCGTCTGGAAACCAAAATCACACTTTACTTACGGCCTCATAGTCGGCAAGCTCAAGCCTGGCTTTGTTCTGCATGGTGCGTTTGCACAGGTAAATGGCTGGAGAGGAGAAGACAGAAGAGCGAGACATGAAGAGGGCAACAGACTCTGTCAGGCGGGTTGTTAGCTTTGTGCAGACGAAACAAAAGAGGAGCATTTCTAACAGATTGCGCAGGGTTTTTTTTCTGCACGGAAGTCTCAGCTGTCTGAACTCGCACTAATGAATGTGTTATTGGAGCAGGCAGGCGATGTGTTGCCTTTTGAAATAACAAGCCTCGGGTAAATGCCATAAAGACAGCGAGAGACATCCTCAAATCAGTGACTGTCCTTTTATTAGTTTGGCCAATGTTACCCCGCAGGACTCCAGCGGGGGCTCCTCCAGGCAAGATACATCAGAAGGAACGGCCCTGAATGGATCAGTCGTCAGTGTCAACAGATCGACGGTGTGAGCCGTGTTCCGGCGCAGCGGCAAAGACACAGTGGAAGGCATCAGGGAGCTCATGCAGTCAGGAGAGAGAAGCAAGGGACAGTTTGACTCACCATAGTCTGTGTTCTCAGGTTCCCAACAGTTTGAAGGCCAGAAGTACGGAGACTGATGAAAAAAAATGAAACACCACAAACAGATTTTGTTTATTCACTCAAAGTTCTTTTTGTAGCGCGCTCTTATTTTGTGCTGCGATTGAGTTAAAGTCCTATAAATGTAGGAGTCTCATTTCTTGCACTGCCCACGCTCTCTCTATCCTCCACAAAAAGTCAGAGAAGAGTCTTCACTCTCTCTTTGCTCTGTGATGATCTTTGACGTTCATTCACATAACTCTCTGAGGAGCAGCAGCAGCAGCTATATTCTCTCTATCCATATTTAATTGTCCATTGCAACAGATATTACACATTCAAAGTTCATTCTCAGGTCCATTAATAATGAATCCCACCCATCTATCATGCATTCTTAATAATGGGGCAGAATTAGAAGTTATCAACCACATACTTCATCGGCACTATTTCTCATAAAGGTAATTAGCCTGAGAGCAAAGGCTCGACGCTGATGAATGCGCTTGTTTGAGCATAATGAACAGGAAGGTTAATGTGCTCTCGTTCAGCATTGTCATTTGGACTCAGTGAGGAGCAGGTGATCAGTGAGACTTCACATCAGTGGGCACCAACAGGCAACGAGGAATTTGTGACAAACAGCAGACGACAGTTGCCGTTGAATCTGGGTCTTCGTTCTGTATAGGATCTATTTTTAGACCCGCAAACAAAAAGTCCCTGCTCACTAGTTCTTGCAGCACTGCTATGCAGGCTGGCCAGCACATTTGAAACGCACCACGGACTCTTTGTACGGATGGCGGTGACGCGGGCCTGTTGCATCATCACAACATCAGAGGGATTTATTTTTAGCCGCCGCAAAATGAGCAAGCGTGACACATGCTGCCCTCCCTGCACAGGCACAATAATGGCTTTTAATCTTGAGCAATAGAGGTGAAGATAAATGCATTCAGAGGTGGATTGAGGAGGAGGAGCAGCGGTCGGCTGGTGACGGCGAAAAGAGCAGCGCCAGCGTGCAGCCAACTCAGCGCTTCCCAAAAGGGGAGGCCGTCTACTGTAGCCGGCTGGCCGGATTAGGATGCTAATGGCCCAGTCACAGGAATGAGTCATCGTGGAGCCTGTAGCCATCAGAAGGACCTGTCAGAGTTCATGCTGGATGAGATGAACCAAAAAGAAGGGGGGGGGGGGAGAGCTGCCCCTGTGACGAGCGACACGGTAGGACCTGAGGCCCTGTAGTTCTGTGGCTCACCTCCTGCTCTGATGCAGCGTCCAGGAGGGACTCACACTATCGACCTTGGTGGAATGAGTAATAGGCTTAGGAAGGATTGCTCCCATTAGTATCACGCAATAAACACATGCCTCTGATGAAGCATCAGCATGTCTGTGCTGTTTCTTCTCAGGCCTCTGTGTACATGTGAAGCAGAGCTCCGCGGCGGATATCTCTGTACCTGAAAGCGATAAAGGGTTCCATCGTCTTTGAGTGTCAGGACGTGGTCGGAGATGGGGAAGATGTAGCCATGGGCGGCGACCAGGCTCCCCAGGTGGATGGCTTCAGCTGGTGACGAGAGAGACGGCCTGCGTTTGAAACTGCCCCTCTCCTCCCTCCTCTGCTGTACTTACACATATCGACTGATTTCTCTGCAGGCTCACCTGGATCCTCGATGGACAGGTTTTTCATCAGCCACTGAACGATGTCCGCTCCTATTACGCAGAGGAATAAACTGGTTTAATGGAG
>JAUESF010000048.1:2831919-2845550 GCA_032274765.1 Malacoctenus tetranemus
AGTGGTTGATTGGAACTCAGTATGATACAGTCGCTCTGAGTGTGAACCAGCTGAGTTCTATTGGACAGCACCACTTACAGCGTCTTTGCTGCTCCTCCCCACGCTGAAACGCAGGCGCAGAGACTTGCGCGGAGCTTCTTTTTTGTTGACTTTGGGAGAAAAGCAGCCCGCTTTACCCGATTCGACCCTGCGGAGGACAAGATTACAGGAGGAGATAAGGCCGAGCACAGACACTCGGCTCAGCCCTGATGCTGCTCTTCCATCTCACAGGATTTTAACTGGAGGATGCATGGTGGGAGGAGGGTACCTGCTGACAGCATGTCTGCTGCTCAGTCGACGGCTCTTCCTCCTTGAAGATGCAGCTGAATGTTGCCTGGACTTTCCTGCTGATGACAGCGTGTTCTGGGAAGCATCCAACACCCCTGAAGCGCTGAGGGCTGGAAGACAAACACACACACAAACAACAGAGGAATGTAAACCTTTGACACCTCTGAGCCTGAATGGCACCACAGCTCTGACTGCTGGGGGATCAAACACTCACGAGTACCTGATCCAGGAGTCGAAGTCCCGCTGAGCAAAATATTGGGGAACAAATCGATCCCGAGCGTCTTTTTGACGGAGCGACGCTTCTTGTTTGAAAATCCAAACGAGTGACCCGACTCCAGGGGGAGCTTCCGCTTGGAGCTCGGCGTTGCAATCACGGGCGTGGCAGAGGAGAAGACTGGCGGAATCACACAAGAGATGACGCTTTCAGGAGAGTGATTTTCCCCCCTCAATGATTCAAAACAACACAATGAGGATTTCCCAACAAAGCACGCAGAGAAGCTGGCAGATTATAAAGAACAGAGTCCATGCAGATGACAAGGAACCAGGCAGAGGCACAAATAAAGACAGACGTCCAAGCACATTCGATTCACAACACGGCAAAATGCAGATTCGACAGAAGCAAACCAGAAGATCGAGTCATAAAAGGCTTGAGTTGAGCTTTAGAAAGCTTCTTGCTTTAGGTGCAGCGCAGGGTGATGGTGATGGTGCCGTCTGCTCGCTGTACCTACCCAGACTGTCTGCCTGGCCGGCATTTGTGGGGGTTCTATTAGTTTTCATTTTACTCAGTGCACCACTGACCACATCTGAAACACCAAGCAAACCGAACCGAGTCAACGCGATGCGTCGCCTAAAGGGTGACATGATTCAGCTCTGGAAGGTGGGGTTAATGTGAGAGTGCAAGCACATTGCTGAAACTGTGATTTTCTGCAGTCACTGGTTATCTTTGCCTGGCAATGCTGCATGTGTTAAAGTCTCACTGACACTCCTCGCCTCAACGACTTAGTTCAGGTTGGTTTTTTTCATCAGAATTGCAAAGTGATCATGCAAAACGCACACAAACAAACACCAGAACTATTCTAGTGGGACCAGTTGAAGGATGAAGATGAGGCTCCTACCTCCGAGGCTGCGTCTCTGCTTCCTCTTCAGCCCAGAGTTCAGGTCCAGCTCTTCAAATTCATGGCGGGAGGGGGACGCCGTGCCCGCCTCGCAGCCCATCATGGCTGGCACTCTCTCCTGCAGGTGCTGAGGCAACACACCTGCGGGCGCACAAAAACAGACGCACACATGGCGTCACACACTGCTGCGTGGCCGTCGCCCGAAGGTGCAGGGAGGGACGCCTCGGGGGTGGGGGTGTTTCTCACCAAACTGCTCGGCGTTCTCGATGAAGCAGTGCACCACGGCCGCCTGGAGTCTGAGGCGCCGCTCCGTGTTGGCGTTCATCTTCTCTGAGGCGTCTCCAGAGTGAAGGAGGTTCGGCGCCAGGATTACGGACAAGTTGCTGCTGTCCATCTTATTCTCTGCACTCCTGGGATCAAGCACAAGGAGGAGGACGTGGTTTAGATGTGAACAAGGAACAGTGTTTCACAAAGCTCGGCAGGAGGATACCTTTGAGACACGTTGTGGAGAAACTCGAGGAAGTAGCGCAGGACAGACAGGTTCCTGTCGGGCAGCACGCAGGACAGCAGCATGGTTGCCGAGGTCCTCTCCTCCTGTGAGGGGAGCTGCTGAGCCTTGAGGAAGGCCTCGTGCAGCTCTGTGGGCACCACGGGCTCCGGCAGCTCCCTGAAGAACTGCTTCACCAGGCCGGCCACGTCACAGGGCAGAGCGGTGGACAGACACTCCTCCTCGGCGTCCAGCTTGGCCTGAACGGACAGAAGAACACAGAGCTCTGTTGTGTTCGGCGGCTCGCAGTGTCGAGGTCCCACAGAAAAGGGCGGGGGCACAGCCGTCACTCACCCTGAGTGCTTTCAGACGAACGATGGAACCTGATTTTCTGAAGAGCCCCTCTGTGTCCACGTGTGCCAGCAGCCTCATACAGGCGTCGACCAGAAAACTGAGGAGGCAGCCAAATCTTTATTAGCACAAAGATCCTGAACGCACAAGAAGAAACGTCACAACTTGGAGCATACGGACTCACCTCGGCACACTCCCACTTTCCATGTTGTAGTATGGTAAGCTCTCCAAGGGTACGCCAAACACCTTCGTCTGAAAGGAGCGATTGTGGACAGAAAACAGGCAATGACTCAGACACAACGGTGGGTTTTTGAAGGGACTGAACAGTAGGAAGGAAAAGCAACCGGCCACAGGGTCGCTCTGCCACCGTCCAGACACAGGGAACTCTTTCTGCATCAGAAATCAACATCTGAAGCTGCTCGCTCTTATTTCCGTCTCCTTTTGATCAGATTGAGGGCCGCATGCCGAGCCATTAAAATCTGGATTCCAGCCACAACCACCTACACATTTTTCACGCAATGCAAGTCAACTTGTTTCTGATTGTGGTTGCAGCAATGTCTCCCCTCCTCCCTCCAGCAAATGCAGAAGTTCATCATGTGTTTCTTGCAATGACTCCTGTCAGCGAGCCACATGAAACAAACAAGGTATTCAGGAGCCACTCAGCATTCATTAGGTCATGAAATGAGGTTAAATGCAGCAGCCATAGCAGCTCCACCGGTCAAATTCCTGGTGCCATAAAAAGTAAAAAAAAAAAAAAAAAAAAAACACTCCCTAGCAACAAGCCAGAAAATGTATAAAAGAACTTCTTCCAGTTTGTCTGGGTGGATTTTGCGTCGCTTTGCTGGTAAAAAGGAGGTTTTAGTGAGAGTGATCGAGGGCGCAGTCAAACAAAGCATCCTCGGTGACTGACAAGTGTGACAATCGCCTGGGAACAATTGAGTCGGTCTGCAGCCAAATGCTAATCTGACTCAACTGCCTTTGGCGCATCCAAGACCGACGCGGTCACCTTGTGGATCCGTCCTCACTACACACCGTCGACCGCAAACGTCCCCGCTATGACACTGCAGACCTAACAAACCAAGTGCTGCTAAGAAGTGGCGATGATCTCGCTTCAAACTCACCGAGCTGCTGGCCGCTGGCTTCCAGCTGGCTCCTTTGTTTTTGTTCCAGTTCTTTGTCTTGATGCCGTGGACGGCGCGGAGCTGCTGCACGGCCACCAGTCGCATGACATTCTTCTCCACACCTTTCATTGTTTTTTTTTCTTCTGACGGACTCAACTTCACGTTCCAAACAGCAGCTGTGGTCACTTGTCCGCGCTGCAGATGTTTCCCTCCGCGGTGCCAATAATCCAGTCGTGGGAACGTGGAATCACTCTCTCTCTCCGGCAGTGTGACTTTTAACTCATCCTCAACGCAGATTGACCTGCGCACGACGTTTAAAACTCCACTTTAAAATCGCTCTGTCTTCCTCACGTAATGATAACTTACAAAAAGCAGTGGCTAATGTTACATCCTGATACAGCTAACGCGTTTATCACGGAATGCAGCTGGCTAGCTAACGTTAGCAACCGAAGATAGCGACGCGCATATAGTTACACAACACTCACTTAAAAAGAAAAAAAGATCACAACTAGAACTTCGGTTCCTGACATTATTTTTAAAACTCGTTGTTTAGAAGGTGAGCTTCGGGCATTTTTGTCCAAAGTGGACTCGTTGGCTAGCTAGCTGCATTACTCGACGGCCGTCCCGTCCTGTCCTGTCGCCTGAGTACCAAACAGTTTCCGCAGTGCATTCAAACAGCGGCGCTCCCTGCGCTCTGCGCGCTGATTGGATGGAAGCTGTTCAAAAACCGTCCCCCGAGTGCGCATGTTTTTATGAACAGAGTATCCTAAACGGGCGGTGCAAAGCCCTCACCCCCGCCCCCCCCCGCCCCCGACACACATACACGCGACACATACTAATATGGAGTGCATTTTAATAATTAAGCGACAGTTTTAATAGCTACACTTTCAGAAGGGGGGATTTTGCACGAGTCCATTAACTTAACATTTGAGCACACTTCAAATAAAATCATTGCATGTAGCACTGATAAATTCCATGGAGTCAAACATCAAGGCAGAGGATCTTGAAATGGTTCCAGTCTTTATTACAGTAAAACATACACATATATGTACAGGAGACAACATAGAGAGGCATGGATGGAAGGAGGAGGGCTCTGTATTTAGAAGCATTTCCTGTGGACAATGGAGGGGCCGGCTTCATCGTACTCCTGCTTGCTGATCCACATCTGCTGGAAGGTGGACAGGGAAGCCAGGATGGAGCCGCCGATCCAGACGGAGTACTTCCTCTCAGGTGGAGCGATGATCTAGGGGAGGGAACAGTTAGAACAGGTTCGGTTTTATTCTTGGGTGTTCTCTCATCAGTGTGAGGGCCCTGCCTTGAAATCATCACACTTGTCTCACCTTGATCTTCATGGTGCTGGGGGCCAGGGCTGTGATCTCCTTCTGCATGCGGTCAGCAATACCAGGGTACATGGTGGTACCACCGGACAGCACATTGTTGGCGTACAGGTCCTTGCGGATGTCAATGTCGCACTTCATGATGCTGTTGTAGGCGGTCTCATGGATGCCAGCAGACTCCATACCTTTTAGAGAACACATGGAGTTTATTAGTTTCGAACAGGACATGCTGCATGATATATCAAACACAGCTACATCAGGTGTTGGTGTAAGACTCACCAATGAAGGAAGGCTGGAACAGGGTCTCGGGGCAGCGGAAACGCTCGTTACCGATGGTGATGACCTGACCGTCGGGCAGCTCGTAGCTCTTCTCCAGAGAGGAGGAGGAGGCAGCGGTGGCCATCTCATTCTCAAAGTCGAGGGCCACGTAACACAGCTTCTCCTTGATGTCGCGTACGATCTCACGCTCGGCTGAGGGGGACAAAGTGCAAACGTTGAGGGGGATAAAACACATCACCACCTCCAGTGCACAAATTCAACGGCGGCAGCGCGACCCTCACCCGTTGTGACGAATGAGTAGCCGCGCTCAGTCAGGATCTTCATCAGGTAGTCGGTGAGGTCACGACCAGCCAGGTCCAGACGCATGATGGCATGGGGCAGAGCGTAGCCCTCATAGATGGGGACATTGTGGGTCACACCATCACCAGAGTCCAGCACGATACCTATCAGGAACGAATGGGAGCCGCAGTTAGTCAGGTGTGCGTTCTTCTGAACTTGAGGCAGCTAAATCCCAATCTTTCATCTCCTACTAGCAACATAAGCTATAGATTGCTGCTGACATCACCGGCTCCACACCCTTCAGACGGGAGATTAACACCTCCGTCTTGACAATAGCAGGGGTCTAAGCCAATGGCACGCATCATCTACGCTGTCCTCATGAACACCTGTTCCGTGCATGACAACTGCATACATGTGTCCTATGAAAATACCGCTTCACTCATGAAACATTTAGGCTCACTGACCAGTGGTACGACCGGAGGCGTACAGAGACAGCACAGCCTGGATGGCCACATACATGGCAGGAACGTTGAAGGTCTCGAACATGATCTGCAAGAACAATTCAAGCAAACCAAGCTCAAAAAAAAAAAAAAAAATCTCTATCAATGTGATTATAGGGGGCTGATGGCTTCACATACCTGGGTCATCTTCTCCCTGTTGGCTTTGGGGTTCAGGGGTGCCTCAGTGAGGAGGGTTGGGTGCTCCTCAGGGGCCACGCGGAGCTCGTTGTAAAAGGTGTGGTGCCAGATCTGAGAGAGGGGGACAACAAGTGGCTCATGTCAGAGCTGGAATTACAAACAGCAGCCACGACGTGGGAGTAAGTCCAGAAGTGAAGCCGCTTCAATGAAGTGGGGGGGGGTGGGCCCAGGACGGGAAGTCCCCCAAGAAGTGGAAGGTCAGCTGCCATGAATGCTGTGAATGAGTCTCCCTGTCAACACGCACCTTCTCCATGTCGTCCCAGTTGGTGATGATGCCGTGCTCGATGGGGTACTTCAGGGTCAGGATACCCCTCTTGCTCTGAGCCTCATCACCGACGTAGCTGTCCTTCTGACCCATACCCACCATCACACCCTGAGGAGGAAAGCATGAGATGAACACTCTTTTTGAAACACTTTGGCTGCATTTTTTTTGTGGTTTGACTGGTGACGGTGACTCCTGAGCGTACCTGGTGGCGGGGCCTTCCAACAATGGAAGGGAAGACAGCACGGGGAGCGTCATCTCCGGCAAATCCAGCCTTGACCAAGCCAGAGCCGTTGTCGCACACGAGGGCGGTAGTCTCGTCGTCGTCGCACATGATGAGGCTGTTCTGGGGTGGTCTGAAACGTGAAGGGAAAGGCGCAGGGGGAGAGCTTGAGAAGGTGTTGGATCAGCGCTGGCAGCAGCTGCCCAAACAATCCATGAGGGCCTGTTTTAGTTGGACAATCGCAGACGCCATCGCTGGGGTGGCTAACGATGTGATGAAGTGACTCTGACCTGATATATTTGGAAAGTTCTAAGACACAGTCATTCAATCCCTCCTTTAATTATTAGATGGATTAGCTGCAATCCGCAGTGCTTTGAGGGCCCGCCAACACTATCTGACAACTATTCTTAAGGCATTATCACTTGCAAACTCCAACACAGGCCACTTCAATGGCTGCTATCTATAGGCAGCTAATTAGACGTGCCACCAGGCCCTATTTTGGTCCTAACCCTGCTGTACAACTACTGATACCATATCTCCACTGAATGATTGTTCCTGGGACATCTCAGAGCTGCTGAGGTAGCACCAAAAAGGGGCAGAACAGAAAGACCTGCCACCTATTTTTAGCCCCAGCACCCCCTGCAGTGCTTAACGTAAAGAGGGGGGGGGGTGAAACAAGTGGCACACGGATCTCCTGCTATTTCAGGTTTGTGAGGAGGACCAGACCCGCTCCAGTCCGTCTGCAATGCGGGGCACTTTTGTTTTACAGCTCCGCTTCCTGCCCCTCAGCTGCTCGCCTCCTCATTCATTGTGTCACCGGCTCATTTGGTGGACTTTCACCAGGACCTTTGCGCACCAGCTCATGCAGCACCCTAGCATGAGAGGTCAGCTCATGCTGCTCCCTCCAAGGAACCTTTCATTTATAGTGCATGAATCAATCCCAAGAAAACGTGCCATCGCATGAGTGTTCATGTCAAACCACAATATCAGCAATTACGATTAACCCAAATAAATTGAGATTTGCAGTGTTTTACAGTCCAGCCAGTGATCATGAGTTTTAAGGAGATCATGGTGCAACATCATCTGAACTTTGACTTAAAGCTGCAAGACTGAACCCAACCGAAACAGACACAAACTATCACACTCTGATAAAGTCGACCAAACTATAGGAGCAGGTTTCGTTGCTTCAGAGAGAGACAAGCCGTGAAATGTACTCACCAAGGTGCACTTGGACACGGATGCTTCCACTGGGACGAAGGCTCTGGGTGAGGAGAGCCCCTTAAATAAGACCCACGCCGGGTCTGGGGACCAGGGGCGGGGCCAAGTGGTTCACTCAAGTCCAAATAAGAGCTGCCTGCAAAAAATCTGCCCCACTTTCATGGATGACAATGAACAGTCTCAACTGATTGGGATTGTCGGTGATGTTCAAGTTCAACATGTTAATGGGTTAGGTCTTAGTAAAAGATAACCAACCCATTTTAAAACTGCTACAGGGTTTATTTTGTTCTATTGGAAAGCTTCAGCATAACATCAGTTTTCTAAAGGATCAGTCAGCAATGTTTTATTTTTTCATAAACTCAGTGAAATCAAGGTTTGACTTTATCCATAATTTCACAACTGATGCCATTAATGTTTCTTTGCAGTGTCACAGTTTCAAAATAAAAGCACAAAGTCAACGCCATGCTTTGTAAAGCTGTCAGTGTGTTTATTTCATTGCCTAATACCTCAGTATGCCAGACAGGAAATCATGACTTAGACCCCCCCTGAGGTATTAATGTACTCAGAACCACTTAGGAGACCGAGAACATTGACCAAGTCAAGACCGTGGTGCCGGAGTCTTGTTAAGGAGATGAAAAGATTGTATATGTGTGTGTGTGAACCGTCCTGCTGGTATGCGCCGCTGAGCCTCCTCAACGCGTGGAACAGCTGATGGTAATGCCAGCCGGGCTCTGTGTCTGATCCGGCCGTCTGAGTGGCTCGCCCGTGTCCCCAGTCCGCCCTGATTGGCCCAGCTGTCTCCTTGTAGGGTTATGGTGAGCAACGGAGCAGCCACTGAGCTTCCCAAGCAGCGCGTCTACTGAAGCGGAGCCCCATATTTGTGCCACCCACTTTACATTTCCCTGGATGTACACTGCACCTTATGAGGGAATGCTCCCATCTGTGCCGGAATGACACCAACATTTGGCATGATGTTTGTCAGTACCACGATGCACCCAAAGAAAACCTCCTCTATGGCAAGATCTCACAGCATTGCATTTGTTTATTTGTAGTTCCTCATGCAAGAAATAATAAGTCAAGTGTGAACGAGTAGTATTTTTTTTTGTTGTTGTGAGATTATATCATAGCTGGAGGTATGTGAGAGCATTCCTCTACTCCACACTGCTGCACCAGATATCAGTCTCCTATTTATAGCTGTATCACCACAGATAGGGGCTGGATGCAGCCAAAGCATCTTGTGAGGCTGCAAGACATGAACGACTTTTAATAGATTGTAAAATCATTGTTGTGTGAAAACAGGAGTGGGGTGTGATTCATGATCTGTCTGTTCTACCTGGTGACAGTGGCACACAGGTTGCAATACATCATGCACGCGGCACAAAAAATACATCTTCACAGATATAGTTCAGGTTTAATAAAACCAAAAGAATAAAGACCACTTTAAGTTATTGCTGCATTTTTAAGAAAATCATGTTGATAATTTTTTTCAGCTTTTACTTTGAAGGCCCCTGATTTTGTGTGTCAGTGAGAGTGTGAGGTTCTGCCTGTGTTTGGCCTCACTGTAAAGCTTTGGCAAATCATAGAGTCTGAAGCCCTTGCTAATGGCAGTTGAAAGGTTCTTCCGGGTGATCATGTTCGATACTGCAGATGGTGACAAAATCTCAAACTGATTTAATGTAATGTGGTTTTTCATCTTCATGACAAATGTAAAAAAAAAAGTTATCTTGGTTGGACATTGCTTTTTATTTCATCTCTGCTGTATGAAAAACAGGAGGTCTCCTGATTCTGCTAAGTTTACTCTCAAAACATTGCACATAAAGTTTCATCGCAGGCGTCTGTAACTGTGTTTCCCATTACTTACAGTGGTTGTTGCATTCCTCCATTGTCAACAGTTTCTACAGCTCTAAATATCTTCTCATAATACAATAAATAGTATAGCGATTACTTTGTTATACTGTATAACTTCCCAAAGCTTGCATCTTGCTGGAAATGGGACAGCAAGTGAGAAATGGTGATTTAAAAAAAAAGAAGAAAAATACAATAATAACTTAAAGAAATAAAAAAAACACATATTTAAAATTTAATAATACTAATCAGTAATACAAAGTTCAAACGTGTAACACTTGAATGAGCTGGGTAATAGTCACTGGGGTTAGAAGTTATGAAATACAAATGCCAGCGTGCCGGCGTACGCCAGCAACAGGCTGTTGAGGGCAAATACCGCCCCCTACCTGCTGCTGGTGAGAAGGCAGCGTGATGACGTTACACCTGCGACGGGGAGTGTGTAAGAGCCATGCGCCAGTCACTGCGTTGTTGTGAGTGCTGCTCGGACTGTGTGCTACGTTGGCCATTACTCTGTAACTCCACCTCATGACAGCGGGCCGCCGCGCGTCGGCTGAAAGCGGCGAGTTCTACGGAGAAGCGCGGGGCGGAGCGGTGAGCGCAGCGGCGGTCCTTCTTCCTCCCGTGCGAGTGACGGTCGTGAGAGCGCGCGGGACAGGGTCCTGCCATGTAGTTTGAGGGGGGTGGGGGGAGAATGAGCAGTCCGCACGCTCCGACAGATGGGACGGACGGGACGGAGGACTACACGGTGCAGCAGGAGAACGAGCTCGAAGCCCTCGCGTCTATCTTTGGAGATGACTTCCAGGACCTGCGCAGCCAGGACCCGTGGAAGGTATCCAGGCAACGCGCGGGGCCTTCAGAGGGGCGTCGGGGGTGTCTAAACGCCGCCCCACCGACTTTCACCGTGTTGTAAAGTAGTGACCGTGCTCCTGACCGAGGCTCACTGCTCTCACTTCCAGGTTAAAAGACCTCCAGAGGTGCACCTCTGCCTGCGGCCCAACGGGCTGAGCAATGGACAGGAGTGCTACGCCACCGTGGAGCTGCACGTCAAGTGTCCTTCTACGTATCCTGACGTGTGAGTTGTGGCCCCCTGACCTTTGGCGTCCTGTCTCTGCGGCCCCCCTCCTCTAATTCACGCCACGGTGTCAGCTTTCCAAACACTTTGTGTCCAGCTGCTCAAGCAAGTTCCTGGTCCCCACGCACAGATGCTGCAATAAACGACCTTCCTCCATACTGGGGAGGAGCAGTGGCACTGATCATATGTGCACTAGAAACAAGTAAACTGCTGCACAAAGTCTCACCAACTGCAGCTACATGTCACTCCATTATTGCACTCTCAAAAATACTAATTAGGCTTTGTGTGTAAGTCCATTTTACTGACATTTTCGCAACACTTTTAAAAACCTGCTAATTTGAGATGATTTTTTAAACAGTCATTTAATTGACAGTTGTGTTTTTTTTCATGCTATCCAAACGTGCATATGTTGTCTATTAAAAAAGACATGATGATCACATTTAGGCAGCCTTAATGACCTACTTTGTTGTTTATCAATTTACTCTTCAGAGAAACAATGTGAAATTCTTCAAAATAACTTTCTTGTTCATGATCGAAACATCCTAAAGACCTTCCTGTCGCTCCTCACCCAGTGTTTTGTCAGCGATAATCTCAAAATTTGTACATTTTTTCCAAGCCAACATCGTTGTTGTTCTTCTCTAATACCCTCACTCCCCCCCATGCCAAACCAAGTGGTCTTGTGAGGAATCGGATCGCTATCAGCGCACCAAACTTCCTGTTTCTCGAGATAAACGCCACAGACACGGCATTTCTTCTCGATTAGTCCTGTCAGGCTGCGGTCTGCGTGTGCTGAGACGCCGGAGTTGAACTTTGAACATGTTGTGTCGTAGTTACGACTGAAAAAAAAAAATT
This sequence comes from Malacoctenus tetranemus, assembly GCA_032274765.1. Taxonomy (NCBI): domain Eukaryota; kingdom Metazoa; phylum Chordata; class Actinopteri; order Blenniiformes; family Labrisomidae; genus Malacoctenus; species Malacoctenus tetranemus. The sequence goes on from JAUESF010000048.1 coordinate 2,843,386, forward strand.
GAAGAAACAAAAAAGTTTGGCAGCTCGTGCAGAAGCTGCAAAACCGATAGATGGATGAAAAAGCGTGGATATAAAGTGCACAGACATGCTTGTAGAAATAGAAACAATCCGATAAGTGGGAACTATCAGGCAGCTTTTAAGAATCGTATCTGACATGTTTACATGCATTTCAGAAATGTTACGATAAAAAAACAGCAGGGTTTGCATGTTTCACTCCATTATCAGGTAACTGATAACTGTTGGAGTATTCAAGTATGTTCGTGGTGCAAGTTTCACTTTCCATACGCAAGATGTTAGCGTCTAAAGTGCCAAAGTGGGAGCTGATGGCTCAGAAAGTTTGCAGGTTTACAGTGGGGGCGGGGGGGGATCGGAACGAGTGATTCAACATTGGTGGTGAACAAAAATGAGGAAAAACAACATTTCTGGTGGGTTTTTTTAATTCTTTGTAGGGGGCTGGGTCCTTTAAGAGAGTGCCGTTAGCAAGCAGCTGAAGATTTTGTGGTGCATGTTAAAAGGGGCCACTGTACTGCAACACACGCACGCACGCACAATTGCACATCAGTGTTATGAAAACAGAGGCAGTTTTGTGAGAGGCTGGCCTGAACACATTGCTGTAAGACATGTGGAAAGAGGCTGAGGCCACCGTCGCACCTCGATTCAAAAGCAAAGTTTGTTTTCTGCTTTCGAGGTATGAAACAGTCAAATGTGCCCCCGCCTGTGCCAGCGGACACAATGCTGCTCTTTTACGCTCCAGGCTGACGGTCCCGTGTGCCTGTTTATAATCAGGTCACAAGTCAGTAGAAAATATTCGGTGAGGAGGTCCGCTGTGACTAACGCGTTTTTAATTACCGGCAGGCCTCCAGAGCTGGAGCTGAAGAACGCCAAAGGCCTGTCCAACGAGAACCTCCAGAACCTCCAGAGGGAGATCTCCAAGCTGGCATTGGTGCGATGTGGCGAGGTGAGGGTGCACCGAGGCGCGGCGCGGCGAGCCGCTCCTGCGCAGCGCTTCAGTTCACTCCTTTTTCCCCCCTCCTCTTGCCCTGTCCTGCTCAGGTGATGATCTTCGAGCTGGCGGACCACATCCAGGGGTTCCTGAGCGAGCACAACAAGCCCCCGCCGCGCTCCTTCCACGAGGAGATGCTGAAGAACCAGCAGAGGCAGCAGGAGAAGCGAGCCCTGGAGGAGCAGCAGAGGATGGACCAGCAGCGCAAGCAGGAGGAGGAGATGGTCAGGAAGGGGAAGGGACGGAGGACGTACGAGTGGTTGGGAAGTTCAGTTTGGGGTTGTGTTGTGGGGTCATTTCAGGCTAATCAGCTGCACTCTGGCCGGTGGAAGTTACAGTGTTTCATGTGATTGGAAATTGTTCCTTCCATTAATAATCCAGACAGAAGCTCACTCACGTCACCGATCTGATGGAATCTCTTTTGTTTGTGTAGGAAAAAGAAATCATGGCTGAGATCCAAAGACGAGAGGAGGAGAAACGGGAGGAAAAGAGAAGGAAAGAAATTGCGAAACAGGTGTTTGTGCTTGTCCGCAGCAATACAGTTTAATAAGATGACTTTTTGGACAACCACAGTGACTCAAAGTGTGGTTTTTTTTCACTCCAATGGCTTTATGTGCACAGGAGCGATTTGACAGCATAGAGCAAGCGGTCTTAATCCCAGAGAAGAGCCCACCCAGCCCGGGGAGGGCGACTCCTGACCTGACTGAAGCTAAGAAGGTGACTGGGAACCGGCGTCGGACTACCTCAAACACACGCCACAGGTGCGCGGCGTCCCCCTTGTATCCTCAGTGCTTCCCCTCTTCAGTCCGAGCGTTAACACTGGCCGTCGATCCGCCTCTCGCTGCAGACGTGACACCGTCAATGAAGACAACCATCGTTCCCAGGAGCTCCTCCACTTCAGCAGCAGCGTGTTTGGAGAGCTCGCGGTCCACAGGGGGAAGAGTTTAGGTGAGAGCTGCCACAGGTGGCGCCGTTTCTCCGTCCTCCAGTCGCTCCGTTGGCCACTGTGCTCCACTCATGCACTCGTGCTTTGGGCAGGTGGAAGTGAGAGGCTTGGCCGTGAGGTTTTTTACGGGTTCGAGGCCAACTCTGGAGAGTTTGCAGTGATCTACGAGTGGTCGCTGCACTGGAACAAGAAGATGGGCAAGTTCTTCACCTCGCA
>JAUESF010000048.1:2873858-2892443 GCA_032274765.1 Malacoctenus tetranemus
GAGTTTCTACTCGCTTCACGTTGACATTTTTCCTTCCACAGATCTATAGAGCGACGTGGTGTTGTGATACAGAGCGAGCCAGATGCTGGAGTGGAGGATAATCAACATCTGGACCTGCTTCCCCCCCCTACTTTTTTCTCCATATTAGCTGCCTTTGAAGAGGGCCAAATAAAAGGCCAGCATGTGAGATCCCTGCGGTTTACACAAGAGGTCTGAGTCTGAAGCCGGCTCGCGTGCTTTTCGGGTTCCCCCCCTCTTAATGCTCGAGGGGGGGGGGGGCAAAGAGATAGCGGGCCCTTTTTGTTGGAGGCCGACAGCTGATTAGCCTGCACGAGTGGAGTTTTTATCTTGACACACAGAAGGGCGGAGGAACGAGAGGTGGTGGCGGCGGTGGCTGGAAATAGGCCGCTTGGATCCAATTACCCAACTAATAAAACATGAACGAGCCGACGGTTGATTAATTGACAAAACCAGGAAGGAAGCAGGGAGGGGTGACAACACCTCCCTGGCATCTGCTCACTGCTGTCTCACCCAACCTTCCTGTGTCTTTGCCTCCAGGTAGGTGACGCCTCCTCTTTTATTGAGTAGCCTCATTAAGCCACCATAATGGCCCCGATTAATCTTCATCTGGTGTGAATTATGGAGGAACGAGAGGATAGACGTCAGGGCGCAGTGTCTCAGAGGGCACGCGGGGGGGGGCCCCCGGCGCACCGCGGACCCCCGTCGGGCGATCCGAAAAAAAAAAAGAGCCCAGCCGGTGGGGAGCAGCGCGGCCAGTGGCTCACTGTCCAAATACAGAGACGGAGAGCGCCGCCAAAGCCCCCAGAGGAAGGCTTTGTTTAAGGACGGCGTGTGGAATGCCAAGCAGTGCTGCGGGCTCCAGGGGGATGGAGGGGCTCGGAGTGGGGGACGGCGAGGGGGGACGGTGAGGGGGTGGTGGGGGGGTGGGGGGCTGCTGGCTCGGCAGAATTTCCAGCGTACCGCGACGGCGATGACCAGAAGGATGCCATTCGTGACCTTTGTGGTCACAGTGATGATCCGGAGCTATGGAGGGTGAAAAGACCCGCAACCCGGGGGCCGCAGGCGCACGCTCAGGTGGGCGAGCTCGCGCCGAGGAAGGAGGAGGAGGATTCACGGCCGCCGACAGCAGAGAAGTGTTCGGCACATGTAGGGTTCACGGACGTGGAGGAAGACTCGCGAACCAAAACCCTACATTTAAGCTTCCACTGAATTCAAGTTTTTTTACACATAACTTGAATTTTTTTCCTGTTTTTCCAGCTGTTAAGTCCTGAAACATCAAACTGACAGTGGACCAAAATAGTTTCAAAGGATGGGATGTTTTTCCTGAACTGTACGACAATTCATTCTGTTAATTTCAAATAATAATCTATAACCAATGCATTTGAACCAGATACAACAACATGCGATGTAGTGGTTGTTCGGTTTTCGACCAAAACCTCCTGTTTTATACTACAATGCAGCTAAACTGTGGTTAATTGATAACAAAGGCTCCTCATTGAATAGATTGATTTCCTCGTTCTCGTTCCAAACCACTCGTTTTTTTCTCTGCATGCGTGTAAAAATAACCAAACAATTGTTTATTTCAATGATTTTTGGGAACGCTCGCTCATCCACCCACACACACTCGCCTCTGGGTGTTTGGCTCCTCCGTGGCGGCGGCACCGAGCAGACCTGTGTGAGAAGCAGGTCTGGCTTTTGGGGGCTGGCGCGCTCTCAGAGGAGTTCAGACTTCTGAAGCTCCAGCTAAACTCCTGCTTATGAAGGCCAAAGCCAGGACTTCCTGCTTCTCTCCTCCCCACACTATCCTCCTCCTCCTCCTCCTCCTCCTCCCCCTCCTCTCCATCTTGTGAGGTGGCTCCACATCAGTTGTCACTGATCCGGGGCCGCATGTGTTTCAGACAGGCCACTTTTGTCCCGACGGGAGTTTTTTTTTTTTTTTTTTGCGTGCACTTTCGAGGCAGGACGATGATTTATGAAATGAGAGCGGTGCCTGGGGACCGAGGCGTCCCGGTAGAGAGCGCTTCCAGATGTTTGATTTGCCTAAATGGGATTAAGGAGGAGAGGAGTTGGGAGGGTGGAGGGGTGGGGGTGTCTCCTGGTGTGGACCTCACAGCAAATTACTCACACACAAACACACTCACTCATACACGGACTGGGACCAGGCCACCGGCCACCGAGGTGGCCCCTTCTTTGATGATGGGGCGCCGCACGCTGGATTTCCTCTCATGCAAGCCCCGCCCCTCTGGGCATCACTGGATGGGTTTTAAACGTCCCGATTGACATGCGAGCATCTGTGAGGACTCGTGATGTCCGTACAGTTCATAAAACAAAAGGATCCCTTCCCTTTTGGTCCTTTGGTCCGTCTGAAGGGCTGCGTGTTCGCTCACATGTGTTCAACATGCAACCAATTAAACAGCTTCTACCTGATCACATGATAAGGAGCCGAGGGAGCCCTCCAGAGCGACAAGTTGGAATGCACTTGTACTTTATTACTCTCTGTAAGTAAGTATGTGAAGCATCCTCTGTTTACTCTCCACGTCTAAACACAATCACGTACTCACTAGCTTGTTATAGCCTCAATAGATCGCGTCGTTGAGTCATCTCATCTGTATGACTGTCCCACTTGGGGGCCTGGGACCGCCCCCCCTTTGTTGAGATGAAGAGTAGCTGGAGTGGAGGAGGTGCGAGACCCACCGGGTCAAAGCGTGTACTCACACATAACCGTAGGGGCAGGTCTTGGTGCAGGTCAGGGGTCGACACCTGGGCGTGGGGATGCTGCACTCGCACACCTCGCAGCCAAAGTCGTCCCTCTCGTATCCCATCGGGCAGTGCAGGGAGCAGTATCTTCCCAGGTCGGGGCAGGAGTCGTCTGAAAACGGCGAGAAAGGAGGGGGGGGGTGTTGTCATGTGATCGCGGTTCGTCGGGACACCTCGCAGGGAACATTCCTCCCGCAACTAAGCTGTGGTTAATGTCAACACGGCCGCGCTGCCGTCGGAGCGGTGCACCCGGGGTCGCGTGTCCAAAGCGGAACCGCACGTCGTGGCACGCAAAGGGAGAGAAACGGCATCGATTTTTCACGCGTCCGAGTCACTCAAAAAAAACCCTTAACCCTTCAGGGGGACTCACTGTTGAGACACTGGCAGAGGAGGCATCCGTTGTCGTCCTGCAGGAAGCCGAACGGGCAGTCGCTCCCGGACAGGGAGCAGTTCTCCAGGGGCAGGCACAGCATGGGGCTCACCGTCTCGTAGGAAGGCTCTGCAGAAGAGGAGCCAGGATGAAGAGCTCTGCACCAGGACACTGCTGATTAATATCACGTGTAATTGAAGCCCCCCTCCCCTTCCCTCCCCTCTCCTCAGGTGGAAGAAGACTCCATCCAGGCTTTTCGTGCCAGCTGTAATAGCTACGTATTCACACTCCTGCACTTATAAACAGTAATTACAGATAAATGTGGAGCAATTACACCAGGGTGGGTCACACTGCGAGGACGGGGAGGAGGGAGGGGGAGGAGGGGGGGTTGCACTGCTTATGGCGCAGAACTGTCTCCCATTAATAAGATGACTGACTGGGTCCACAGAGTGGGAGTGGCAGAGGGGGGGGTAACACAGCGCGGCGTGGCGTGGCGCGGCTCCAGGGCTGCCCGGATCCTGAACCCGGGCCAGCTCAGGCGAGACGCCGCAACCAAAGGGGGAAGGGAGGGGGGCGGGGACATAGACGCACGCGTGTCCGCGCACAACCACTTCCCCGAGCGCATCTCGCCACGTTCAGTGGGAGGAGCGGAGCCCAACGAGCTGTGACTAATTTCACCTCCCCAAAAAACACACACACACAAAATGAAATCCACTTCAATTACGCGGCCCTCTTGTGCTAAAGAGCGCGGCGCAGCCTCGCGCACAGGTGGGTCTCATTTTGGCGGGGAAGGGCAATAAAGGAACACAAAGAACCCTGCCGCTCCAAGAATGCTCCGTGCCCCCCCCCTCCCCCCCCCTCTAATGAGCCCATGCCGATGCGGCCACTGCCGGGCCGCGGGAGAGCTCCTGCACGCGGCGCGCGGGACGTGTGTGTGTTGGCTCGTATACAGGCCGGCGCACGTCAAAGGGAATTAACAATACCAGAGAAAACGCTTCCATTGACGCGGTGCCCCACCTTCACAGAAGGGACAGCACTCTCCGGGGATCTTCACTGGGTTTTGGCAGCTCTGCTTGCAGGCCATGGCCGTGCAGTGCGGCTCGCCGTCCACGCACTGGCAGAAGGTGCAGTCGTCCTCTTTCCACTGCTCCTCGTGGGCCCGCAGCTTGTTGTTCACCCAGCAGCTGGCCTTCGTGCTGTCCATCGACAGCAGCTCCACATCTGATAGAGAAGGGGGGGGCGGGGGAGAAGGAGGGGGAAGAGGAGCAAACATGTACATCGTCAGATGTGAAAAGATACGACGGGGGAGAGATGTATGCGATTTTGTAACTGGGGTCACATGTGCAGTTTGGCTACCGGGAAACAACCTGGATTAGATCCCAGCCTGCGGAGCGTCATGTGTAACATCCTCCACCATGATCGAATCAACAGCAGGAGGAAGAGTCGGAGCAGAGCTGTCAGGAAGCCCGATACTCCACGAGGGAGCCGGCGCGATCTGGAAAAACCGGGCGCTCCACCCGGAGATTCACGCACAACACTGTTGGGTTTGGACGACTTATTTACATTCGTAAGTTGGGGGGGGGTGACCCCCTCCCCTCCTCCCCCCTCCACCTCCCTCTGGCCTTGTGACAACATATGTCGGGATTTAAGTTCAAAGGGAGCCCGGAGCGTTGCCGTGCGGTCCTGGGAGAGACGTGGTAATTGGAAACACAGGAGAGGCTGATGACATTCATAACGGGCCGGCCCCCCCACCCCCGAAGCTTGAAGTCATCCGTGTGACTTTGGGCTGTGGACCCGGAGGTCAAAGGTCAGGCCGGCTTTTTTTTGTTGTTTTTTTTTAATACCAGAAAGTTTCCCTCTGAAGCAACGCGAGCCCCTTTTAAAGTGTTCTGATCTGCCGTCGTTAGGCCCAAGTAGAAGCCATAAAGCTCCAGACAGTTTAAAAGCCAAACTGCGGAGCTGTGCTGCTCAGCTCTGGAGGGGGAGGGGGGGGGGGTTGATGCACGACAGCCGAGGCTCTCTCTATTTACTGTAAACAGTCTAAATTGTGTTTGAGGCAGGCTGGATGGTGGTCTCCGCTTCCCTCCGCGCCAGCGTGACACAACGCAACGCGTGGAAATGGATCTGTTTATACGCCGCGCGCATCTCGGCAAATGTTTGCGAGGAGGAGAGCGGTTGCCGTGCACGGTGCACAGGAGTCCTATTTACCCTATCTGATCCCAGATGAGTTTTTATCCCCCCCCCCCCCGACCCGGGTCGAGGGTCCGTCCATCTGGCGGCGATTAACCTGAGGAGGATCTACTTTTTTTTCCTCATGTATCCTTGTGCCATGACTGTTCTCATAAAACTTTGAGAGAGAGAGAAAAGAAGGAGGTCACTCCAGGATTTTACCTTTGAACGTCAGACGGGTCAGAATCAAATGATCAAAAGCGGCACAGGAGAGGTTGGAGGCTCTGCCGCTTGTCCTGGACGCAGGTCGAGTTGTGAAACCATGTGGCGCGCGTTTCCCACAATGCAACTCAAACACATCTGTTGAGTTTTGTTTAGGTAAGAAAGGCTCTCTCTTATTGGCTTAAATAAACTCATCATTTCTACTCATCCACACATTCAGAGGGAGACGAACAGTGCATGTACGACGTCTGTGTGAGCAACACCGGCTGCCCCCTGAAGGCACTCGCCTTCATTGACTTGTAGTTCAGGCTCTTGCCCGAGGGCACGGTGGCACATGGACGGGGGCGGGGGGAGAGACTGGGCTGAAACTTGGACTTGAAAGACAAGCTGGTCTACCAGCTGAGTGACAGCAAGTACATGCTCATCACTGCTTTAATGCTAAGGAAATGCCAGATGAGACCAACGAAAATGAGTGTTAAAAAAGGGGAACGGCAAAGTTGTATCAGCTAAAGCTAAAACTATTATCTCCTCAAGCAGTGGTGTGTGCACGCGCGCGCGAGTGTGTGTGTATGTGTGTGTGTGTGTGTGTCTTCTCCTTTTTCTCAATCGCAATCATTTATTAAATCCAGTAAAAAGCAATTAAATTCACCTCACTGTAAAGTCGCCCTGGAGAAAAAAAAGGTCTCTTTTATTGCGTCTCTTAAATGAGATGACGTTGTACGTCCAATGTTCTCGGCGGCTGAGTCATGCAGCAGGAAGGAGCTGCTTCCCATCAGCAGATGAAGATGAAAGCATTCCCGACCCTCTGGATTCCTGCGCATTCCAGGTGCAGCTCCGACGCTGACCTGACATGATCCCCCTGCCTTCTCCCGCTCTCCTCCCACCTCAGTCGCGCCTACGTACGACGTACAAGCTCCGATCGATTGGAGCAGAGCAGAGCGGAGCAGAGCGGAGCACTACGCTGGCTACCGTCTCAGTAATGTGGTAGCCACATGCGCTGCAGGCCCCTGTCTTTTACCAGGCCCAAATACACATATCAGCGCTCTCTACCTGGCTCTGAGCACACGTGCTTTCACAAACATCCTCCCTCCTTCCCCTGCCCTTTAAAAAAAGCCTGATCTGGATCTCTCTTTATGTTGTTCAGCCTCCCACCTCTTTGCATGTCAGGTAGGAAGCAGGTTAACGTGAAGAGGCCATTAATGCAGGGTCACTGGAGGCAGCGATCAGGAGCCAGCTGGTGCTGCGTCGGCTCCCCGTCTCCATCAGCGGGCCACACAGCCCCCCCCCATCATCGTGTCTGCTTCCATGTCAGGGAGCGCAGACCCTACGGACTCCGAGGTGCGTACCTATGCAGACGGGGCAACACTCGCCCTCGGGGATGTAGAAGTTCTCGCAGTCCAGCTCGGCGCACTCCGCCTTGGAGCAGAAGGAGATCCCGCCCCGGCACTGGCACAGCCAGCAGGGGTCCATGCGGTACACCTCCCCCTCGGAGAACTCCTTCCCGTTGTGGACGCACTTCGGGGAAACTGCGGAGGAGAGAGGAGAAGACGAAGCGGGCCGGCGTTAGAACGGAACGCGGTCTGAAGATGACGAAGCATTTTATGAGTGGAGGGTGGGGGCTACCAGATATTACCGGGGGGGGGGGTGAGGCTTTGGTTGTTCAATAAAAACCAAGACACTTTGTAGAATGTAGAGAAGAGATGGGAAACTGCTCGGTGCTGTTACGCCGTCACACCGCTCTCAGCTTTGGTTCCTCCTTAATAAAACCAGTGGAAAAGCCCCCTGAAGGAGAAGTTTGTGTCACCATGCTCCAACAAACGCCCCTCATGTTTGGTGAAGGTTAACCACCAGGATTCTCTTCTCATGACTGTGTGCAAGAAGAACCAAAAAAAAAACACTAAACAAACTCGCTCTGCAGGAAATGTCACGAGAGAGAGTACGAACTAAATCAGAAGTATCAGCTCCGTCTCCACAAGTATTCGTGGTCGATCGGGACCAAATGGCGCTGTGGCTGCGGTCAGGCCCACTGGGTGGAAATGGCTTCTTTTTTTTTTCTTTTTTTTTTTCTTCAGACAATGAAGCCGAGTCCATGCGGGAGGAATTTCACAGGGATCTATCAAGTCCCCCGAAAAAGAGGCTCTCGACTCTCGCAGAGCCGAGTGAAAGAACGCGGCGGCGAGGACTGGAGCTTTGGCAGAATCTGGGCTTGAGTGCGGCGCTGGCAGGTGGAATGAATCAATACGCTCGACTGTCTTTCTCAAAAGCCAAGTCCAAGTATTTGGGGAAAAAAAAAAGAAAAAACAACCTCTTTGGGCTGCATTCTCTCGCTCGACCATGAAGCAAAATGAGCTGGATGTGAAGAAACCGAGGTTTATTCTGCCTGTTAAAGTCATATTTTGCATGTAAAACTCTCCTAATTGTATATTTTCCCCTGGAGAATGCACAAGAATCCAGGTGTAAGAAGGAGTGGAGCCTGCAGAGGAATAACTGGATCCAAAGATAAAATGAAATAAACCCTTTAAAGTATTTAACACGAGGAATCAGAATCCTCCTGTGATATTAGATTATACGTTCACGGTTTGAGATCGTCGCCAAACACACACTCTTTGTCTTCAAACACACTCCGGGGAGGAGGAAATCTGGTTATGTAAGAGCTCGGAGACGAGTCGACGGGAGAGTTAATGTATCGCCCAGACGCCGGCACATGTGGGGGCAGCGCTTCGCCTTTTTTTCTTTTTTTTAACGAGAACGGAGGCTTCGGCGCGGCATCTGCGCGCCATACCTCGCCGGCGCGGGCTCAAGGTGTCTGTGCCAGTGACCCCATGCCGCCCCCCCCCACCCCCCCCGACATCCAGCGCAGCGCTCTAACACGAAGCAGGCGCGCCGACTGAGTTGAAAAACCCCGAGCAGCGCGGATTTTGTGGTCGATCTTTTATCCTCCTGCCCTGCCGTGATTGAGTCCCCGCGTCCCGGCTTTGCGTGCGGGCAAGAGGAGAAAGGCAGGAGGCCGGGGTCGCCTGGACTTTTGGTTTCAAACTGGGGGGGGGTTAGGGGGGGAGGAAGTCCCATGAGGGGACGCCGACACGCGATTTCCGCAGTGTTTGTCCGCGGTAATCCCTGAAACAACTCGCAGGACCCAGTTCCAAATTCCAGGCGTGCTCGGCGACGCTCCGTCTTCTTGAACTTTGAGGTGATGATCGGACGCAAGAGACGGACGGGGCCACGCGACACCGACCCCAGTTCTTCGGTTCAGGTCAGTTCGTACACGACAACAAATTCAATTCTGGGAGACTCGGAAACGCGAGACGGACGGATGACGGTGGTGCTAACGAAGGTCAGGCTGCCCGGGGTCTGTTAGGGAGATCAAATGTCGATGTAGAAACATAAGTCCTGCTCGCTCCGTCACCGGCACCAACCATTCATCAAGGCCTGGCAACGTGTTTGCAACACTGTCAAGCCGAAGCTCCCCGAGAGCTGTTGCCGCGGTGAGCTCAGGCTCGTTGCTCAACAGCAGAACGCCGGCGGCACCGAAACTTAGTCCGCGTCCGGGGGTGGGGGTGATGTGGGGGGGGGGGGGGGTCCGCCCGCGTATTGATAAACACGCCAGCCGCAGCCAAAACACCGTCGCCCGTGACGTCAGGTCGGGCTTTGACGTTGCCAGATCTGCTCCGCCACACGGGCAGCAGCGACAACGGAGGCCAGCAGCGGAGCGGAGGAGGCCCCGAAGCCGGCGGAGGCCAAAGCACACAGGTGGGGCTTATTGTCACAGCGCACGCTGACCCTGACTGCAGCTCAGCTCCCAGCCAAGCTGCAGTGGAAACACGTTCGGCAGTCCAAGCCTTACACAGAGACACACTGCGGGGGGGTGGGGGGGGGGGTATTACAGTGTGTTCCATTAGAGGATAGCTATGGCATTCGAAAGCAACACAGCCTTTTTTTTTTTACTGTGACGCATCTGCAGCCGGTGTTTCAGGGGGGCTTCTGCAGGACGATGGTGCAGCGGTGGTGCGGGGGAGGGTGCGTGTCCTTGTCGCTGTCTGAGGGGGGCTTTCTGACACGGCGAGCAGTCATGCGGGCCCTAACGGACAGTAGGAGCAGCACAAAAGGCATCAAGCGCCGGGCCCAAAGAGCAGCAGACACTTGTTATCAAAACACTGATCCCATGGCCCCCGCGGCCGCCATTCAGCCCCCGCCGGCCTGCCGGACTCGATTACCCTCCCCACTGACAGACCGGAGCACATAAAAAGCATTCCCATCAATGAACTGTTGAACCTTTTCCCTTTGGGACGTGTGACCAGACAGGAACCCTTTGACACTGCACTTCTGTTGAGCAAATTCATCGCCTAAGCACTTTTCTGGTCACTGGGCCTGTTAAGTCCATTAATTCCGGGACATAGCACTCATTTATACATGTGCGGGGGCCAGAATGGGAATTTGTTCTGTTGGTCAAACAGGGAATATTTGTTGGGAGCGCAGAGTAAACAGCACGATAGCGCAGGTCCGCTCCCCGGCCGTCCCCGGCTCTCCCGGCTGCCTCTGTGCCACGCCGAAGTCGCTCCTGGATGTGGTGAAAAATCGGACCCCCACCCCCACCTCCACCTCCACCCCACCGCTTCCTCCCACTCACTTGCTGATTGAGAAAATGGTGCAGCAGCATATTTCAGAAAACCAGCCATTGACTTTTAAAGACCCCCATTACAAGAGGGCATTCCTTCAGGCGATAGAAGTATTTATGGGGTACACCCTCGGAAAAAAAAAGAAGAAAGCAGGGCTTTGAACCACGCTGCTTTCCCTAGGAGGCATTGGCACGGCCTGATAAACACCCCCCAACACTAATTATCCAATCAGCAACTTTGCTTTTTCTTGTGGCCATTCGGTCAGCGGGGAGAGAAAAAAAAAACGCTGAAGTCAGAGAAAAATAATTGCCTCCCCGCAAACAATGAATCTCGCACCAACTGTGCAAATTGCCGGTGCTGGCGGGGAGTTCGGGGGAGTTGGGGGGGGGGCGGCGTTTGTAGTGTTGCAGTTAGCAGTTGTAGTGAAATCACCTTTCTGGCACTCGAACACGTCGCAGCAGTCTCCCGGCAGCCCGCTGGCCTGGCTGAGCGTGACGGGGTGCTGCCCGCCCGGGCACTGGGCCTTGGGGCAGGCGCGGAGGTCGCACGTGCACCGGGGCGGCACGGAGGGGCAGCAGCCGGCAGGGGGCGTGTAGCTCTTGGTCAGGACCGAGCCCTTGGGGCAGGAGGGGACCGGCGGCGGGGGCGGGCACGTCACGCCCGCGCACCTCAGCTCCTCTGTGAAGGAGGGGTGAAAGAAAAGAAACACAACACAGATGAAGATGAACGCACTGAGAGAAGTGGCACATCAGGCGCAACAGAGGAAGGTTCTGCCTGCATTCGTGTGTGTGTGTGTGCGTGTGTGTGTACTGCCTCCTTGTCGTGCTGTTCGAGCCCTTCAAAAGTGACGCTGCTCGTGTTACAGACTAAAGGACTAAAGTTCACACAGACACCTAACACAAACTTCATGCGCAGTCATCAGACCCCCCCCCCACCCGCCCCCTCCCCCCCTCGACTTCAGTGCGTGACAGCTTAGCAGCACCCTGTCAGTAAAGTGAGAGCGCCGCTCTCTTGACACGGCAGCTCTCTCTCCCTCGATATCCTGTCTTACGGGGGCCTCACATCCCACCCAGCCTGCCTCCGCCGGCTCGCCATTCAAACAGCCCCATCACGCACTTAAAGGGCCGTCATTAATAGCAGCCAACCTTCAACAGGGCTCTCCTTCTTGCCAACTTGGAATCTCCCCCTTTCAGTTAGCATACCAGGAGGTGTTTTGTCTATTCATCTGCGGAGCCCAGCATAACAGCTCTGATAGCCCCCTGTTAGGAAAGGGGGGAGGAGGGGGCGGCAGGGGGGGATACTGGTAATCCGGGCGAGGGGCTCAGGGGGCTCAGGCGTGTATTTTGGAGGCCGTACAGGAAAAGAAAAGTGGAGCGCCCCTCTGTATGAGAACAGTAGCGACCTTACAAAGGTTGGATTACTCAAACCGAAAAGGATGTGTTTGTTTTGGTTCTCGGCGTCGCTGTAATGTATACAGCGCAGGGCAGAGCGGAGGGCTGGTGGAGAGCAGACGCAGGTCCTGCACTGTAATTGTCAATCACCAAGTACTTTCCCAGATGCTCCGGTGGAGCCACTGTTGACTTTGAATCGCAATGTAACATAAATCCAATTCTACTGAACTATATATTTATGATATTATGACAAGTTGTGCAACGCAGTTTATTTCACCAAAACTTAAAAAAAAACTATTGATTTTGGATTTCATGCGACTGCAAACATCCCAATTTGTGGCATTTTTACTTTTTGAAAGTTTCGGCTTTCCACTAAGACTTCTATAAATAACCCCCTGAAGAAATCAATGCGATGGTTTCTACTGTAGTTCTATGTTTCTCAGACAGCCTGTGGAAGTAACTTTCAGGTTAGATTACCACGCCGCACCGCACGCTCAGCCGCAGACTGACCTCAGACTACAAAGCCCAGAGAGCAACAAGGCGCTGCGGCCTTCTACTGATGACCACGGTGAATGAAATGTGATGAGACCGCATTGCTCAGCCCGGGAGACGGAAAGTTTCACTTTATCGTTTGGAGGAGCTGCTGCAGCCGAGATACGCCAGGATTTGAAGCGATCCAAGCTTTTATCTGATCGATCTATAAATAGTGTTCACTCTTTCTACAGATGGTGCTCTTACCTAGAGCGAACCAGTGCAGATGTAGGAACAAATGACTGATGATTTACTTTCGAGAGACGCTCGACAATCTTCGCGTGCATCTGGTTTTTCTGGAGGCAAGCGGAGGTTGCGTAATGGTGCTCGGGGTTGGGGTGATGTTTTCAGAGGCTGGCCTCCGCTGATGGTCTTCCCAGACTGGCGCTGCCTCTGTGGCGCAACACGAGTCTCTCGGAGGACGCGTCTCATCTCTGAGATACGACGAGGGGGCCGTCTCGCACGGACCCGCCGAGTTTTGTGGGAGCCGAAAGGTTTTTTTCTTTGAACCTCCGACTCGCAGCGTCAGAGTTCTCCGCTCGCACCCGCGCCACAGTTGAGCTGCTGCTGCTGTGCCTCGACCAGACATGAAGGCTTCTAAGACTGTGACTGCTGTCTTCTGGTGGGCAGAGGAGGAGGAGGAGGAGGAGGAAGAGGGGGAGGGGGGGCAGGTTCAACTGACAGATGAAATTCAGGATAAGGGAAATACTGAATGTTTCTGGCGCTGGATAAATAGAGCAGGAGTGTGAGGTATCTGTAACTGTACTGTTTACTCTAGCAACCTGGGAACAGTGAGGAGCGCCACAAAGCCCTCATTGATAAACTGAATAGCGTCGTAGAAAATGAGGGGGGAAAACCCCCAAATTAAGGGAGGCTACAAGCCTCCTTTTTTTAACGGTTTTTGGCCCTGATGCCCGCGCTGGAGTTAAATAAACTTCTGTTGGAAGTGCTGATTGGCAAATGTTTTACTAGCGCGGGCTGCCGCCGCCGCCGCTGCTCAGTCGAAGGCTGGTTTTGCATATGAAAAACCCGGGGCCGCGGAGAAATGCCCTGGGACGATCTCGCGCGAGGTGCCGCCCTTTTCTGTGCATTGTGCGCACCCCCCCACCCCCCCACCCCAGAGAAGGCTGATTACTCCCTCCGCGGTGATAATGGCAGAGGGGTTAGAGTGTGCTGGGAAAAGCAGCTGGCAGACATGCCATTGTCATTCAAATGACTAGAATTGTATCCATCCGTGGAAACACTCCAACCCTTGCAGGTCCAATTAATATCATTTTTGTGTGTGTGTGTGTGTGTGTGTGTGTGTGTGTGTGTGTGTGTGTGTGTGTGTATCTTTTTTTTTTAAGCCGGACACAATTAGAAGCACAAGAGGCAGACGGAGAGGATGGAAAGAGTCAGCGGCAAATGGGTTTTTATGCCCCCTCTGTTTGTGTTCTCTGTGCATAAATGACTGTAATTAGTGAGTCACCGACCACGGAATCAATCACGGCACCACAATGGTGGCCTCACTCCAGCCTGCACAAACACAAAGGCCCTCATTTGGTATGCTTGATCAACTCCCTTTCTTGCAGATCAGACAGCGTGCGCTCCTTTCTGACTGTACGAGGACAAAACGCGGAGGACACCTTTGACCCCGGTGCACAGCCTGGAACAATATGTCACGTATGATTACACAGCCACACGCACGCGCGCACGTGCACGTACGCACCTGACGTTTGGTCTGGAAAAAAGGTGAGAGGAGGAAATTGCCTCGTTAGACAGAAGCGGGCTCCTTTGTAAACAATGCATATTTCTGGCATCTCATTGAAGAAGAGAGAAATCCTCCGCTGCTCAATGGGGTTTTTCTTCCCGGGTACAAGGACGCCACTCTCTCTCCCCAAACCCGAGCGGCCCGACCAGGCAGAGGAGGCTGTGTTGACAGCCTGAGTTTACTCATGGAAAAAGTGCACAATGTGAGTTCTGTTCAGCGACTGACTTTGGAAACAAGTCAGCGGAGAACAAAGCTGTCTCAGTCCAGCTGCCCTCCGTGGGTTTTTCTGGTCTGTCCTCAGGTTTTATAAAGTTGCACCGCAAAAAAAAGAAGAAGAAGAAGAAGAAGAAAAAAAAAGAAGGGACACATCGGGGGCCCGTCTCTCACGTGAGGCTGTGGGGGCCTGGCGCCGCGCCCACCGGCAGTTACCGGCTTAGAAAGTCGGCATTGTGCGCACGAGGCTCGAGGAATGAGAGTCTGGGAGGGAAAAGAAGGGGGAGGTCCGCGGCCAAAAGGCAGAGACGGGGCGGGGGAGAGGGGGGGGTGGGGGTCACCAGGTAGAGACGCTCCTCGGTGGGAACTTCGCACCGTGGTCCGAAGACCCCGAGGCGGGCCGGGCGTAGGCACGCGGCGGGCCCGGCGAGCTGCGCGTCTGCTGCCTGCACGCCGCGCTCTCCTCCTCGCTAAATATTTGCGGACGAAAAAAAAATGTGATGGCGACGTCCCGGTGCAACACCGCTGCCCGCAGCTGGGGGCCAACGGGCCCCCGGGTGAGGTAATGAGAACGTCCACGTGTAGGTGAACATTTGCTCAGCGATGTATTCATGCATGTTTGTGTGTGCATAGCAAATGTACATAGCATGTGGACATTCCACTGAACCGGGGGGGCTTAAGGGATTTCTGTCAGGCTGAAGGACCTCCACCCTGCCCCCTGACAGAGATGCACCACTGCATATGGTCCATGACTGGATCTGGCACATAATGCATATAAAAAGTGTGAGCAGGAACTCGGGAACTGAACAGTTGTCACGTGTACTGCCTGTCATCCAAAGTGAAACATGGAAACAAACCTATGGGAGGCCTGTGGTGTCGACAGCTGTTGCATAAATTGTCAAAGAGGCTGTTTAGGTTACAGGGTTTCAGCCATTGGAGGGGGGCGACGCAATAGTAGCCAACAACACTTGGCTAAACATGCAGTTGCTGTCTGTTTGAGTGGTTATTGACAAGATTGAATCAATGAACTGAGGTTTCAGGAGGAGAGTTGGAGCTGGACATGCGCGACCGAGCAGAGACACGTGTGGCCCGGCGTTTCGGTGAGTGGCCGACCAATAGCAGCGGACGTGTTGACAGTCGTCCCACAGTGTTTTCAAGGCCAATTCTTAGTCTCAATGGCCACAGAAGTTCCACTGCCTCTTTGAAATGGTTCTCTCTTCATGCACAAACAGGCACACACTGGGGAAGGTGGGGAGGGGGAGGGGGGGAGTAGGCGGCGTACAAATACTCAGACGTCTCGTGCCCCAGCCAGCCGGTGGCGGTCTGGCCCGGGCCAGTAACGGTCCTGAGACGAAGAGGAGGCGGCCAGGCTGAATTCACAGTGGTCTCACAGAAGCAGATAGAGGCTAGAGGGAGGGGGGTGGGGGGGTGGGGGGGGCACGGGTGGGCGAGGAGACCTCTGGATGCCAGGTGCAGCTGTGCCACAGCGCACAAAGGTCTTCAAGATCCTCAAATCCATCAGGACAAGTACTGGTGTTTGCTTTGTGTCATTAGGAGAAAAAAACAGCGGTGACAGTTTAGGTCAGCTCCAGGCCGGTGGGACGCTACAGCACCACCTACAGGTCTGGAAACCTTTCCTCATGCGATGCCATGCACGTGCTCTTACTTCATTCCTGCTACAGCGCCAAGAGGACGGACAGAATGATGGCCCCCGACATTGTGAAGGGTCCTAAACGTGTCAGCAGCAGCAGCTTGGACTGCCGTGACCCGTTCCTATCAGTAAATACCAGCAGGGGAACTCCTCTATAATTGCTGCTGTGAGCCCTTTTCCTGAATGAAGTATGTAAACTATCCTAACATGTTAAAAATGGCCAAACACCACCCGACTCAGACCCTGGGGTCCGGACACAAATACCTCGACAAAACCATTGGTCACAGTTGTGATTCCCTATCTTCCTGTGTCTGACCCCCCCCCTACTCCTCGGCCCCTGCCACCACCTCCCACACTTATCGCATCCTCTTCCTCCAGGACATGCGGGTAATACGTCTGGCGCGCAAAGTTGTGTCTAATTGGACGCGCGCGCGCACAAATTACATCATCGGCTCGAGCGGCAGCAGACAGCTTACAAGAGGTGTCATTAGAGCCGTTCAGCAGATGAGCTTGAACAGATCGCGGTGAGTCACGGTGGAGATCCCAGAGTGACTCAGGGTGGGGGGGGGCGAAAGAGGGGCCAGGACAAACCACTTCCATGTGCAGGTCCTGAGAAGTCAATCTGCGGTTGGACCCGAATCAAGGGGACCAACGGTGCGCGTCCGATGTGCTCTGGTGCCGCGACGGCACCAGACGTCGCTCCGAAATCGCAACTGAGACCGCCCAAAAAGCTGACGCAGGGTCTCCAACAGGACGCAGCGGAACCACAGAGTCCCGGCGTGGTCGCGGAGGAAGTTCCCCCCTGATGATGACAGACGGAGGAAAGTCTCCGCCGAGACATCAGGACAAACAAGATAATTATCACGCGCAGACGCCCGCGCCGACGCAGACACGCCGACCCCTCCCCACCCCCCACCCCCCCCGGATACACACACACACGTCTGCGCGCTCGTTACATGTGTCGACGGGATGCACCGGCAGGCTACCACGCACACGCGTGTCGCCCCCCCCACGTGCACAAGTATTCTTTAAAGCATAACAGATGCACACATTCTCTGCTGTGACTTAATGAGCAGCTATGAGAGGGGCGGGAGCGTGTTGTGGTGAGGACTCATAAGCTGCTGAAAAATGTTGTTTACGGTTTTCACTCGCGGAAGTTTTAAGCTGTCCTCGGACCGGGCTGGGCCGGGCCGGGCCGAGCCAGACCGCGCCGGGCCGGGGGGGGAGGGGGGGGGGGGAGTTGGAGGTGGACCTGGAGGAGCAGCGGGCCCCAGTCTGTCTTTGTGACACTGCGCTGGGTGATCCGCCTAAACAGTACGTCCGACGAATAAACTTCCTGTGGGATTTACTGCAAAAAAAGAAGGCAAACATCCATACAGCTGGACGGCTCCGGTTCTGGGATGACCTCACTCTGACTGACTCGCAGACTAAATAAACTCTGATATGTCTCCGTGGATGCTCGCCAGC
Source organism: Malacoctenus tetranemus (assembly GCA_032274765.1). Taxonomy (NCBI): domain Eukaryota; kingdom Metazoa; phylum Chordata; class Actinopteri; order Blenniiformes; family Labrisomidae; genus Malacoctenus; species Malacoctenus tetranemus. The sequence goes on from JAUESF010000048.1 coordinate 2,891,017, forward strand.
TCCAGTGTTGACTTTCGAAAAGAAAAAAAAAAAATCACTTCTTCATCTGAAATGTCAGCAAATCGCAATAAAAGCGAGAGTCGGGCTCATCAAAAGGAGAGCGACGCGGAAGGGAGGAAAACAAACAACGAAAAGCAACCAAAGCAGTTCCAGTCTCACGCTTTGGACTCTTCTCTCCCGTTTCACAGCGACATTTTCCAGGTTTTTCCAGCCTTCGAGAAGCCTCGGCGAGCCAGCGCTCGACGCACGAAGAGGTTCACGGGGTTCACTCAGCGCCACTCGTGTCCTTTATCTCCAACATCCCTCTGGAGGCAGCCACCACTTAGCACCTGCCTATCTAACAGACACCTCGCCGTTCCGAATCAGGAGCGCCCAACGCACTCCGACGATGACGTATTTCACTTGGAAGTGTCAATCAGCGAGGCGGCTGAGAGTGGAGGTAAACACGCAGCCTTGTATCCCCCCCTCCTCACCGACTCCCACACAGACGGAGCATTCAGACGCCGCTCTCTTCACTTCCTGCACCTGAGGATCTCCAGCGCTCAGCCTTTTCCATCAACAGACGCTGCTTTGAATGCCGTCGTCTCTCTGTTGTGTTGCCTCTCCCGGTCAGATCTGTGCATTTTTTTTCTCCTCAAAAACACGGCGTCTTCCTGTTGTTTCTAACGCGACACACACTTCTGATTTCACGTTTGTGTGCGGGTGTATAAAAGAGGTTTGTGATCAGAGGTCAGAGAGTCCACCGGCTTGCTTGCCTAATATAGGCAATGTAACCAGAGAGAACAGGCGAGCGAGTGACCAGCGCCTCGTCACGCAGAGCTGTCAGCCAGGCCTGGCTCCAATGCTCCACTGCAACAAGTTACAAGAAAGCCTGCAGGTTTTTTTTCTACCGTTCAGCAACAGAAAACCAAGAGTTTCTAAAGGTGAGACCCTGAAGAGTCACGAGGCTTTTGTTGGTCAGCAACGAAAAATGGTTCTCATCACGTCTAATTGGTCGCGACTTCAGGAATGCTCGTGGCTTTCACTTGAAGGTGACCGGTCCGAAAGGGAAAGCAGCCGAACTCCTCTCAAGTGACGCCGGAGCGTCCAAAATGGACGTTCGCCGAGTGAGTTTGAAGAAAAAAAACGGAAAGAAACCCCTCTGCGATATAATTGCAGTCTGGTGGCTACAGTGTGGTCGTCGCTCCACAGTCGCAGGGGTCGTCTGAAGGTTACCTGCGGCTTCCTGGCACTGGCTGCGGTTGATGTAGGCGAAGTGGTGGTGGCAGCTCTGAGACTCGCACACGCAGCCGTCGGCGGTCAGGTTACAGCCGGAGAACATGCACGCCGGGTTGGACGGCCCCACATACTTCTCCCTGTGCCGGTCCCGGTGCTCGTGCCTCCGACCATCTGAACGCCAGCCGTGGACACACACACACACACACACA
>JAUESF010000048.1:3039293-3058186 GCA_032274765.1 Malacoctenus tetranemus
GAGCTGGAGGAGAGTGGGCCCAAGCCTCAGTTTGGGCTCCTCGCGCCAGTCAAAGCAAAAGCTGGAAGCCAGTCGGTTTTTCTTTTCCTGTCCTGCAACAACAAAAATACTCGCTGCATCCAAGCACACCGCCCGCGACGGTCAGGCCTCAGCCCGAGCCGGGCTCACGCCGGCATCCTGCTCGGGTTCGAAGCATGTCTCCCTCCCCCTCGGCGCGGGGACGAGGGCCCACGTCTGTCAGACTGCAGGTCCTGTGAGGACGTCCCCCGGAACACCGTCGGGATCACCGACCCTGAGGGTCTGCTGGTGTGTGAGCAGCGCTTTGCTCAAAGGTGGAGGAAGGAGAGAAGTGAAGTGGGGGTGGGAAGGGTGAGGGTGTGTGTGTGTGGGGGGGGGGTGTTCTCAGAAGACGAATGCTCAGAAATGTTCTGTTTCATTCTTGGGTAAATGTTATGATAATTTCATTTGCGTGAGTAATAGTGTCTGGTCCCGCAGACCGCTCTGGCGCGGGGGTGCGGAGTGAGGGGGAGGCGAGGAGGGGGAGGAGGGGGAGGAGGGGACGGCACGCCCTTATGTTTATTGGATCAATTTGGAAAGAGAGCGGACGAACACAATTTGTCTTTCGCACCACCGAATGTTTAAGGTTTCCCCGCGATCGAGGTGGAGCGCTGGCGCTGCGGACGCGGCGTCCTCCGCCCTTCCTCTGGAGCGCATCAGGAATGTCTGGACCTTCGGTGCACGTCGGACGCTTTGATATCAGCTCCTAAAAGTTCAGATTCCTGAACAGGTTTCCTGTTTGATCACACTGGAGTGGCGACCTGCCGCTCGCAAATGTGGAATTTGTTAGTTTGTTCTCAAATTTCTAACCTCTGATAAACTCACTCTCTTACACGTGTATCCTGTGCTTTCAAAATAAAAGGTGTTATTAGCCAACGGCTAATCTTTAGGCATAGATGAGAGTTTTGGACAGGAAGAGGATTTGAAGGTCTCCACTATCATTTATCTTTTGATCCATTAAACATTTAGTTCCACATTAAAAGCATAAAGTGAGAATAATGTGCGCAGAATGGAAGTGGTGATAAAAGAGAAACACAAACAAAAAGCTGGCCCGCGCTGACTGACGATCCAGTTCTGCATCCCTGTTGCATTCCGCAGCCGAGGGAACCTGCTGCAGGCGTGAGAACAGAGAATGCAACAGAGTTACCCCCTTCTTGTGAAACGCACAGAGCCTGCCGGTACACGTCTGTGTGCGATACGGCGCGCTGATGATGACATAGAGCAGCTATAGGCCTCCAGTCAGGCAGAAGAGCCTGCGGGGTGGGCCGGAGTGCAGGGGGGCTTTACACAAGCCAACAGCAGGCAGGAAAGCAGGAAATCAGCAGAGCAGAGGGACAATACTGCGGAGATTAGAGATCAGTTAACCCCCCCCCTCCTACTGTGAGTGGCTGACCTGTTTGCTCACTCACTATGACTTCCTTTTTTTTTCTCCTTCATGAAAAGCACACAATCCATCGAACACGCACGCTCAAGCGCAACTTGCTAACTAAGTCAAACTGTCCCGGCCTCTCGCCTGCGCGCTCGCCCACCGTCCGGCTGTGGGAAATCGCTCCGGGAAGTCGATCAGACGCTCCTGCGTGGCGCCCGCTCTCCCACAGGTGAGAGGGCGCAGCAGCCAATCAGAAGACGGGATTTAAGTGGAGCACCTACGACTGAATGAGCCAGCTCACTCTGCGGTTAGAGGACCTCATCCAAGACGGGCGAAAGAAGATCGACTGGAATACGAACGGAGGAGGAAGCGCAATAAAACCTGGGTGTCACGACACGTTCGTACTCTGACCTCCTTTCGCTTATCACCAAGGTCAGGCAGCCGTTCAGCAGCAGCACTCCCCTGCAGAGCAAGTGGGAGTTAACACCAGGAGGGAGAAAAAACCCAAAGGAAATAAAAGGCTTAAACATCTAAAGGCTGAAAGCTGCAGCTGAGGCAACAATACAGGTGCAGGTAAGCTGCAGGTGATTTCAAGTGCTAATCGAGTGAAAACTTTGGCGGAGACGACGGCCGCAACCCCGCTCTGCTTTTCCCCCCCGTCTCAAGGCTGTGCGATGAGGTCCTGCGCGGCGCGGTGACAAGTCCCGTCATGTCGAGGAAGAGTGTGTCAGGCTGTGCAGGTAGATGCAGCTCACTTCTCTGACAGAGACGCACGGTGCGAGCGAGGAACTCAAACAACCTCTGTTGACTCAGGACGACGGGTAAGACCTGATTTATCAATCTCTCTCTCTCTCTGTGTGATCCTATCGGCACGTCGGCCTGCGAGGGCAAAATCATGGCACTTCCTCCTGTGAAAGCATACGTTAGGTTCTTCATCAGCCGCAAATATTCCCCGTTAATGGCAGCGCGATCGTTTAGAGCGCGTTTCGTGGCCAATCTGTTTTAACGGGCTTCTTTAGTTTTTTTTACTTGGCCATGAAGCGTTTCCTGAACACGACTCCTCATGGCTGAAATCCCCGAGACCCCTCCTTGGCCAAACTGACATGCTTGGAAAGGAATGCTGTTATGTCCATGCGCTGCAATCTCCCGCTGCTACTAAAGTGCCGATAAAAAACCTTTACGGGCCAACAAAACCTGTTTGCTGAAGTGGCCCGCGAGTTTACGGAGCGAAGTGTTTCAAGTCACGAAAGCGCGGCGGGCCCCGGCGTGGGCCGAGCTGTTGCTGGGAGTGTGAAAGCGCAGACGCCGGGGTTGGATCGTCTAATCGGCGTGCCTGCTCGGCTCTGCCCAATAAAACCATTACAGGTCACGGAAGACACAAAAGCAGGGTTTGGGCCCCAAATGTGTTTTTTTTTTTTCCCCTTTCAAGTCCGTTCGCTGGAAATAACAAGTTTATTTTCTAATCAGCCCAGAACTTCATAAAAAAAATTGACAGCACTAATTTTAAAGCTGCTGGAGACGGGGGTCGTCTTGTTGGTTCAAAACAATATTTAATTTTGTGGAGTCGCACGGATCGCATGCTAGTTCTTTCTGAGAAACCCATAAAACATGTGGTCCAAATTAAAATATTATCACGATTTCTGACAGAAGCTGAGGGGATTTCTTTCTGTGTCTTTTACTTCTTCAAATGAGAAGCAGTCTGAAGCGTTTGCATACAGGATAACAATCACCAGAGATTAGCATTCGTGTTGCTTTTGTTACTGGAAGTCTTAAGCAAGCTAATGCGCTTCCTTCTGGAGGACACGCAGCAGACCACACCTGCGTCGACGGGAAAGAAAGGGATGGGGAGGGGGGAGGGGGGGTAAATATTTATCAATGGAAGCTTCAAAGCCTTTCTGAGCTGCCAAATCGTGCCGAGTTTCATCAGTGCGAAAACCAAGCGGAGCAGGTGCAACCTGTAAACAACGGCTGCCGAAACACACACACACACACACACACACACAGTCCAACAGTCGCATCTGGTGGTGAAAGACAAGCGCGGGCCTGCATCGGGTTTCGTCCTGATGAAGGAGAGGCCGCGGTGATGTCGTCTTTGAAGTCCCGACACGCTTTAACCACGAGGAGTGCGCGCCGCACACCGGCCACAGACTCGTCCCACCGCTTTAAAGGTCGAAAAACGACCCCTGAACAAAAGCTTGAATCAATCTGTTGAAAGTAATTTTGTCTTTTGTGTTCGGATTCAGATGCTGTTGGACTTCCCCACTTTTTAAGGAGAAGCCAAGACAAAAAAGACCCCAAAAAAGTTTGGAATACAACAGAAAAGGAGGTTGAATCCCCAGCACATCGCTGAAGATGCCGCTCAGAACGTCACTGCACAGGAAGCAGTCGTCTGGCCGCTGGCCCAGCAGGAAGCGCAAGGAGGTGCTCTCCGTCAACATGATCAGCTTCCCGCTGGCCGACTTCCGTCACATCTCCCACATTGGGAGCGACGGCCACACCGACAGCTTCGGGGATCTGTCCTTCCTCAAGATGGGCCACAGCCTGCTGCTGCAGAGCTCTCAGAGCGAGCAGAACATCTTCCTGGCCTGCTCGCCTCCCCCCAAGCCGCCTCGCCTCAACCTGGACGAGCACGAGGTGGCGGCGAGCTCCGACTGGCCCGCCGACCACCGCCAGAAGACCCCCCAGAAGAGGAAGAAGTGCAGCTCGATGCCGCTACTGGACGGCGACGGCAGGGACGAGGAGATGGACACGGCGGACGGCTTCCAGAGGGGGAGCGGCGCCGCGTCCAATCAGGCTCACAGCTCAGGACGGGGCAGCGTGAGCTCCGACAGGGACGGGGACTCCACGGAGGCCTGCGACCACGCTGCCGAGCAACAGAAGGACGAGGACAGCGGCTTCTCCTTCAGCCTGGACCTGGGCCCTTCGATCCTGGACGATGTGCTCCAGGTCATGGACAAACAGAGTTAGACCTGAGAGACCATCGACGCACTTTGCTGAAGGTTTCGTGAACTGAGAAAAAAAAACACCAGTCGCCACTTCTCATGTGAACTGACTCCTGATCAGTGGGTGTCATCCTCAATCGGTTCAGGAACCAATCGGAGCAGCTCGCTAATTCAAACAGCCTGGGACCTTGTCCTTGTTAAGCGCTGTAGTACCAAAGTTAATGTTTTCCTCCGATTCGCTTCTCGCAACGGCTGAATGAATGTTCAAGTTAATAACTGACCTCTGTCTGTAAACTCCAGGAGACTTTCACCGTCTTGCACATTTCCTCCTCCGCTGCTGCGTCCCCCCCCCCCTCAAAAAACCACACAGCCCAGCACTGAAGAGGGGCTGTTAAGACTTAAGAGTGTTGTGTTTAAGAAAAGAAAAGCTACGGCTGGAATCCAAGGTCCTCGAGCTGTGATGTCTTGGGCTCTTGGCGCGCTTGCCAATCCATTGTGTGCAGAGGGCAATTTCGGCTCCGCACGCATCCTAGAGGCCCCCTCCCCACCCCCACACTCGAAGGTAGCCCAAGGTACCCCCCATCTCTCGCTCCCAACAATGCAGTGAAAACAAACACTTCGCTCTGCTTCCAATAAAAGACAGCCAGCGGTGGCAGATTGGGCTGCGGACCAAGCTAGGCCACAGGTCCAAGACCTCAGAAAGAGTGAGGGGGGGAGGGGGGGAGGGGGGGAGGCGTCCCAGCGCACGCTGTTTTCTTAGCTGCAAATCAAAGTCCGATGCTCTGGTGAGTGGCGCACGAGAAGGAAAAGTGGTAAAGGGTAATACGATACTTCCATATACGCGGGGGGTGTCGAGGGAGGAGGACCAGAGACATCCATTACTCCAGCAAAAGTCCTGATGAGGGTTTAATCACTACCGTCTGACCAAACAAACCCCTCACACGTGAAAAATGTACGCTGCATCTCACACACACACACGCGATGGCACACCAGCGTGGACGTCGGCACACAAGGCCAAACTGAGGTGTGCGTTTGCCGCACGTCTTGGAGTCGCGACAGAGGCTCGGTCTGAGTTTGGGGGGGGGGGGAAGCGGGGGGTTAGCCTGGGTAGGCTGGGGGCCAAACCCAGAGCCCGGTCGCATTCCTCGGTGCCCCACGGGTCACGCTGCAGAACATACAAACCGCGAGTGTCCCGGCCCGCGCGGCACATTTAGAATTCTATGTATGTCCAAACAGAGACGGCGAAGCTTGCGGGTACATCTGCACTGTATATCTGTTTTGGCATCACCCGCTCTGAACTGGATATCGCTGCCCTGTTTCTTGTACATGTTATGACAATAGCACTTGAAAAATGTAGCGTTTTTGTACTTTGGGGCCGAGTAAAAATATATATGTATCCTTCAAGTGCCAAGATTGGTGGTTTTGTGGACTGGAGCGTTCGTGTCAACATTTTACGAGAGCTTGTAGAGGTCTGTTTACACATCCTGATAGACTGGCATTTACTTGGCTCTCCGGCTTGTCAGAAGCCACTGCGGAGGCAAACGGGCCTCGTCTGTCACAGCTTCTCTGGTGAAATTGCAGCCTTGGACGGCGAGCAGCACAATATTATTCCAAAGTGGGGAGAGACAAAAGCCTAAATTAGACAGGCATGTCAGCCAGGAAGTCATGTCAAGTCGCAAATGCTACGGGGGGGGGAGTGTAGAGAGGTGGACTGCTGGGTCAGGAGGATTGAACCGACTACACGTCTATGAGCCTCAGCTCAAAAATGAGGGGTTTTTTTCTGCCATCTGGAGACGAGTCCCCCTTGACCTCCCTGACTCCATCATCTGCACCAAAGCTCTCGGGTGAGGAACCAAATAAACTCAGGCTCAACAACTGTCCGGCCGCATGACTGATGCGAGGCGAAAGAGCCTCTAATTGAAGACAAATTATCTTGTCTGCACTGCGAAAACTGGCCGAGCTGTGAGGTATGCCGATCACATCTGGTAGCACTTCCCTCCGCTGCAAACGTCCAAACTTGCTGTCATGCAAAATAACCCAAAAACTTGTCAAGAGTAGCGCTTGTGAGTGTTTTTTCTTCTCTTTTTTTTTTGTCAATTGGTGATTAAAATACTAAAAATATTGTTCTGGCAAATAAAAGTTGTGTCCTACTGCAAACTGAGTCTCGCGCTGCAATCCAAAGAAACGTCAAAGACTCGCTGCCTGGATCTACGCAGAGTTACTCACAAAGGGGGATTTTGTGAGACCGGTGATGTTTATGCCGTCCGGATCATATGTAAGTATCATGTCATAATATATATATCAAGCTGTGACTGTTTAGGGTTGAACAAATCCACAACAGGGATTCCTTCTCATGAGATGCGTCATGATTTGAACATAACAAGAAGCCTGACATCGTGACCGCACCGCGTTCTCAGCAGGCAAATCTCTCGGTGTCTGAAAGAGAGGAAGGAAGCAGTTTTCTATACATCCAGGTCTTTTGGGGAAGACGTGTCTTTAAATCTGAATTGCAAAGAGCGCTCGACCACCCGGAGGCCGAGCACAGATGTGCGTCTCCCCGGGACTGATGATGCGACTCGAATGGGCCAAACGCCACCTGACGTGACCCCAAACCCGGCTGGACCGGACCTGATCGCAGACGGAGCAACGTGTCATGTGCTTTAGAGAACAGGTGTTCTTCAGTGGAGTACAGCAGGCAGTGATCAGGTGCACTCCAGACATTTTCACAGAAAAGCACCAAATCAGCGCATTAATCATTAGATTATTTAAAGGAACGCCAACAAAATCCACAGACTTCGTCCTCCAACAAGAACCAACTTGAATATCAGAACGACTGGTTAAAGAACTGCAGTCTTTCTCCTCTAACTTTAAATGTCTCCTCTGCCTTTCTTTTCTATTTTGCACATCAAACCAAATATTAATTAGGTTTTCCATGCAAACACCCTGAAAAATACCCCCCCCCCCTCCTTCTGGTAATTGCAAAACGCTAAGCAGCTTTTATCCCTCCGAGAAATCCATCATCTCCATTCACAGAGAGGGTTGAATATGCCAATTACGAGGCCACATACGGCGCATCTCTTCCAGACGCAAGGGCTATTTTAGGTGAGAGTGCACTTCTTCGAGCGCGAGCACAGCAGCGGGCTGGAAAAACAATCCCAGAATAGCTGATCTGCAGCATCTGGTTTGTGTCGTGACAACCCCTGCGCCGGCTCTCCGGCTTCAGATGGAAGACGCAGGCATAAGAAAGCCCCGATTTAAAGCCCTCTCCAATTGCTTCACTCGAAAAATATGGCGCGCTATAACGTGCAATAAAGCATGAATGAAGACACGCCGATTATTGATTGCATCACGTCTGCGAAGGAAGGAACAAACATCCCATCTGGTTGGGGGGGGTAGGATGGGGACGCGGCACGCCGATCGTGACTCCGTATCCTGAGACGTCCTGGAAGCTCGGATGAGTTATTGGTCGGACCTTGTGGGAGCCAACGCAGGCGGCCGTGCACGTGGGAAGTCGCTTTTTTGAAGCGACTTCTCCGAGAGCCTTTTCGAGGAGTTGGCGCCCACATGTGTAGCATCACCCGTTCCCACACAAGCCATAATTATAACGCGACTGTTTATGATTTTACAGCAGGTTCACACACACATACGCACACCAAGGCCAGTCATTTTCAGCCAGATTTACAACTGTGTGTACGATACAATGCAAAAGGAAATGTTTGCACTTATGAGAAAACACTGACGAGTGTCCTTCCTCAACCTCGCAGCTCTTGGTTTATTATGCCAGGAGTTAGAGACACAACAAACAACAAACCAGAGTTGGAATGCGATCGTTTCTCCGAAAGACGCGTCTGAGGCCTCGTCCGCATGGAGACAAAAACATTCTAGTTCCCGTAAACATGACGATGTATCAAGAAATGTGTCGATCCCCCACGAAGCCACGAAAAGAGCTCAAGTAAATGTATGTTGAGCCCATAAGTGGCGCGGCGACGCTGCCAGAAGAACAGTCAGAGGAGAAGTTGAAAGTTTGATGTGTTTTTGTTTCATGGGTTTAAACGTGGGCAGGGTTTCAATTCAGTCTTCAGCATTAATAGGCAACGCAGAGCAGAAAATCCCTCATTTCATTATGTCGAAGGTTTTCCTTCAATGTAACTGTGAGAAAAACAAGGTAAACGCTGAGCGCCAGTGCTAAATAATGGCATATCTGCGAGACAAGCAGAACAAAAACAGAACCGAGAGTTCAACAGGTCTCTGAGCGAGTGGAGGAAATCGAACACGCCACGAAACACTTAGTCGGGTCCAAGATCTGTGAACCCTGTAGGGGGGGAGGGGGGGGGGGGGGTCTTCATGGGGAATTTGTGCCCTCCCTGTTTCCATTAGAGCCTTTTCATTGGCCCCAAACTGATTTGTTGAGCCCGGCAGAGCAGCGACCGAGGCCGAGGGGTTGAAGTCATCCGTGTCTCGGAGCTCCCTCCAGTCCGACGCCCGAGTGCTGCGGCGGTGGGGGGGGGGATTGATGAGGTTCAAGAAGCAAGCGCTCACCCAGCCAGCTCCTATGTGATTGCAGCTGGCTGATGCGGAGGCACGGCGACACAGGAGGGGGATCAGATTATGAGATCCTACGTTGGGGGCCAGAGACGGAGAGCCCCCACGGCTCGCGCTTCTCATTACTTCCATTTCTTTTTCAGGAATAACCCCTCATGTCCACTGACCCCTGGCCAGCTGTGGATTAACACAGTGAATGTCTCCGCCGGTTCACTCATTATGTCATGCGAGGCCTCTTTAGTGAGTATTCTCACTGAGGACTAATTGGAAAATGACCTGGACATAGTAATGTTTTCTTTTTTCAGCTGTGGAGCGAATGGAGCCCGGGAAATCTGGAAAGCAAACTGGGTTACCATAATAACATTTAGAAGGATTAGTGTGACAAGTCCCAGTGTGCAGGTCACAGAGGCAAGGCCTGAGTAAGGGGGGGGGGGTCTGAGACCCCACAACAGGACACGGGGTGAAGCCCAGTTCAGTGGCAGCGCGGAGGACGGAGAGAAGTGGAAGGAGAAAGTCCACGATCCAACTTCTCTCAGCACAGAGAGAGAAGGTAGAAAGGAAGATGGGGGACGAAAAAAACCTTTAAGTTAAACTAATCACAAGAAGAAGAAGAAAAAAGGTTCACGCTGGAACTCACAGAGATGAGATGATCCTTGGACAGGAAAGGAGTTAATGCGCCTTTGGAGTCTTCAGGCATGCGATATCCCATTTAAAAATGGCGGGACTGCAATTTGGACTACTGTGATTCCAGAGAACACAGGAAGCAACACACCAGAGGAAAAATGGATTTACACGACGGAGGGAAAAAAGCCTTCATGGACAAAGTCAGTTTAAAGCAACCAACAAAAACAAGCCACAAAAACCCAGAAAGACTTTCAGAGTGTCACACACTCAAAAAAAGGCAGGAACTAACTCAAATAATGAAACAAATCCCATTTCTTCTGTTTTTCGGCACACATGCAGAAGATCCTTTCAAATCTAATCATTCTGACGCACAAGAGGCGTTGCCGCTGGCAACAAAAGCACCTGAAGAGGTGAAGCAACAAAGCACGCTAAAGTGATGGATGAAGCAGACGAGATTTCATTGCTCAACAAAACATATTGGGGGGGGGTACTCAAAACACTGAAAAGGCAAATTAATGTATTTCGGTGATTTGACGATCAAAGTGTTCCTTGGGATGTGCTCCTATTACTGCGCTCGGCTCCTCCGTGATCTGCTACGTGATGTGCAGCATGCCTGCGGTCTCCCAGGTCACTCCTATTACTGAGCAGCCAACCAGCGACTCCGGGCCAGAGTCGGGCCAGCGCCTCCGCACTCCAAAACAAATAAATGGAGGTCCCTTTAACCAAACACATTGTTCCAGGCCAGACGAAGGGGGAGCGCGAGCGCCGGGGTTGCATTCGCTCCACTGCTACGAAAAGAAAAGCTCGAAGCGGCTGCATACTGCTCGTTGTGGGACGGTGTTTAGGCAAGAATGGGGTGAAAGCGATGCACTGTTGCGGTGCAGCCGTACCTGCGACGACACGAACTGTCCAGGTGGAGCCGTGACCACCTGGGGCTCTCCCTCCAGCCAGGACATTTTCAGGGGGTTCCCACTCAGACCGCTCTCGTTCTTAACAGCCAGCTCCTGAAAAGACAAGAGAGATCCGTGTTCGAGTGTTCGGACCACATCGTTTCTTGCTCGTACTTCTGCAGCAGAGCGTGTTGTTTTTTAACTTCATCCTCAGTGCTTGTGCCGCGAGTACAGTCCACTTATGAGGAACACATGGACAAAGGTGAAGCGTGTAACTCCAAGGCCTGGGCCTGGGGATGAGTGTGAGGAGACCACAGGACCTGTAGCCAGTCCCACCAGACTGGCAGACTTGCTTCCTGAATGGCTAAGAACCACATGTCGTGGAAAGAAGACCACAATAAATACGATTTCTTTTTTTTAAAGAAGACGACAGCGTCATGACAAAGAGCCCGGGGAGCCAGACAGTGGAGAACAATGAGGCAGCTCAAGTTCTTCCGTTCAGCGGTTCCTCATCTGAAGGAAGCATCTCGGCTGAACAGACTGTCCCCGGGGCCGGACGTCTCTGACAGGTGTCACTCCGAGTCATAATCAAACTCAGCAGGTGAAGGCAACGCTGATGCCAGCAGTGACTTGTAAACAAAAGGCGTTCTGTGCGAACGTGTCCTCCGGAGGAGGGAAACTGTCATTTCTGGACAAGCACAATGTGGACGGGGAGGGGGGGGGGCAGGGAGGATTTACTTACAGCTGCTCGCACAGTTGCAAATTCGACCACAGCACTTCCTTTCTTCTTGCTCGATATGATCACATTCAAAACATCTCCGTACTGGAAGCAAGAGAAGGGGGAGAAGAAAAGAGAGAAAAGAGAGAAAACAGTTGAGTGGACGAGGATGAAACATGCAGAACATTCGAATCAGGATTTCCTTACACAGCACGACCAATAAGCATGAAAACAAAAAGCATATGCAGACTCACAAATTCAAAACAACGGTGAATCGGGCAGACTGCTGCAGCGCCAGCCGCTGAGGACTCAGTGTGTGTCTGGGTATTTGTCCCGGTGATAAGGTTTGTGTGTTTGAGCCTGAGCCAGCGTGCAAAACCTGAGGACTCTGCATCGTCTGAGATGGAGAGAGGCAAAGGTCAACGGGGCTACTTGTTGGAGAGTGGCAACATTTAGTCAACATCGCTGCCAGCATGAAAACCGTACTGAAAGATGCCTCACGGGGACGTTAAACTATGGATATCCCGCGTTCTCACCAGAAAAGCTATTCGTGGAGCGAAGGTCCACGGTGAGAGGACGATGAGCGCTTAAGTGGAAGGAGGGCAACGCTCCATCTCTTGTTATTGGCAGCAAAGAAAGAGGGAGTGAGTAGGGTTGTTTTTGTTCCAGTCCCCCAAGAGTAGGTGTTTCACGTACAACCAGAGTTCAGCGATCGGGGAGCAGAGAGTGAGGAAGGTCCGCGGCCTGTGAGAAGCTCACTGTGGAAGAATGCAGCTCTCTGGGAATGGGAAAGTCCAAGAAGGCTCCAGCTTACTAAGGACATTTTGGAGCAGGCCAACAGTGACAGAGGAGACTCTCCAAAGGCTTCTGTTTCATAAAACAGAACTATCTTAGCATATTGACCCCCCCCCCCTCACCCCCCCACTAAAACAAGACGTATTATTATAAGCAGCCAAAGTACACAACTCCACACACGTACGCATGCTGGTATACACACAACCACGCTCGTTTTTCCCACACACTGGTGGCTCGTTCGACTCGCCCAATCCATTAACTGTCACTCATTTTTAGCTTGCCGTGTCAAACAGCCACTTTTGTTTAATCCCCTTCGCTCAACAATTCAAAAACAACACCACTACTTTCCAGTTTTTACGCCCCCCCCCCTCCTCTTCTATCTTGGCCCGTATTGATCGCATGCGTGCATGAGAGAAATTTAAAGGCCTTTTTGGTTTCTCTCCCTGCCGACATGACGTCAGCGACACGGGCGCTGCTCTCCTCGCCGCCCGACCTCGGCCCCCCACCAAAAAAAAAAGCCCCCGTCCGTGATGATGCAGCAGCGCCGGCACAAGGTGGGACCGGGCTTGCATGAGAAGAGCACATTTCCTCCTGCCTCCCTTGGCACTGCTTAATCACCTGGTGAGAGGGGGCGCAAACAATGGCGTGCATGGCTTTAAAAGGGCACCACAACATTGCCCTCAGCACTTTCACTGCTACAAAACTTAATGGGCCTCGTTTAAGGAGGGGGGGGAGGAGGAGGAATACAACAATCTACTGCACTGATGTCATGCAGACCTCGAGTGTGGCTGGACTCTGCGGGCAGGTTTGTTACCACGGAGCGCTGCCTGGTGTCTGCTCAGGAGGGGGGGAGGGGGAGGGGGCCGTTACATATGTGATTAAATGTTGTTATGATAACATATCAGTGGGAATGCATTAAGCTTATTTCCTGGAAATTTAATTAAGGAAGCTTTTACAAATGGAGAGTTTGTTTTTATTTTTTTGAGAATAATCCAATTAAATAAATACATCATGTATTGAAAGTACTTTAGCACAGCGATTTAAAATAACCAAAACTCCCAAATATCCAACCTCAAGTTCTCATGAAACTTGGACCTTTAGTTCCCATTAATACCCTTTAAAATACGCTGAGTTTTGATGCCTTTTCAAACTAAATTCAACTGACTGGACCAAATTTTCACACAATTCTCTTTTGAAAAATCGTCTCTTATTGAATGTAATATCTGTGTTTCACACTAAAAACAACTGACTGGCATGTGGGCCGTGTTGCTGTAATTCGCGCAGAATGTCCCAAATTGAGTAGAATTGATGTTCGCCCAATGATGGCTACTCTGACTGGATCAAATACACTGGTTCCTGTATCAGTAGTGGCAATATACTGAAAAAAATGAGTGAGTTCATGTGTTTTTCTGCTCACCTTCTGTAGAAGTTTGAAAAGAACATCTTGCGAATAGCCCCCATTCATCTCATCATCCTTTTTACACTTCCACTTCAACTGAGAGGGAGAAAGAGCACAGAGAGGAGGAAGCATCATTAGTCATGTGGAGTCTCGAGCAGCAAATGGGTGCATGATAATCTCGGATCATTAGAGCACGATTGATTGAAATCAGCCGACGAGGAGGCAGAGCGTGCCAGGTGGACTCTGGGCTGATGAGACCCAGATTGCGGAGGAAAAGCGTCGGGACAGAGAGGAGCTCCGGGACGAACCGCGTTCGTGAGGCTTTTCTGGAGCCTCGTCACGGCGCCACCTGCCAGACCTGCAGTCAATTTCCGTCCATGCCCAGGGTGTCGGACAAATGGGTGAAACTTCACACGAGGACCTCCTGGCCGCGGAGCGGAGCGCGTGGTGAGTCACCTCCAGAGACATCACTCTGCCCTCCATGATAAAGAGCCTTAGCTCAAGCGGTCATGAGGTGGGCTGGGGCAGGTCAGGGCCAAAGAGGAGATGTAGTACTGGTCTGCAGTTATGAACTGTTGCAAACCTCTTCATGGAACGATGTTTTGTTTGCGTCTCTGCTGAAAGTGACACTTGTCTGAACTCACAGTTACTGAAATTTATCCTCATTTGCCACATTTTCTGCCTCCTCTGTGGTGTGTTCAAGTACTCCTAAAAAAGAGACATTGTGTAACTTCTCATATCCGCGCACAAAGCGAAGAGAAGCCCTGCCAAAGATCACAGCAGCCACTTCAAGTAGTAGCATAAATGGCCAGCGCGAAGTGTTGATCCAGCTCCAGCATTCTGTTCACTGTCAACCAAATCGCATTCCCCTGAATTTCCCAGTCCTAATAGCATCTCTTACCAACAATTACACTCCATCATGCAGAGTCCCCTTCCAAGAACAGCCTCCTCCTCCTCCTCCTCCTCCTGATAACCTTCCTCCCATTAATCTTGGAACAGGGTGTTAAAGCATTTGCATGATGTGATGTCTGTGGTTTTCAGCCCACAGTCCTGACACGTTGCTGCGTTTGATCGCTGGCTGAATAAATAAAGGCAGGAAAGACATTATGAAAACCAAATGGCTCTTTGTGTATTCAGCGTTTACTAACCTAATGAAACACAAAGAGCTGTCATAATCAAGACAACATTATGTTTCCAGGCCCAATTATGTCACTCCGAGATAATCCGAGGTCCATCATGAACGCCGTCGATGATTTGGGGGGCGATTAATTGTTGCTGCAGTGCTTTCTGATCAGTCAGTGTCAACCAGAGCGCACGTTTGCAGGCCCACAAAGATCGATAAGACTCAACTAGATCGACCTGCGGAAAAACAAAGCTCCCCGTCACATAAATCTGAAGGTTTGAAATACTGTCAGTAACAAAGATGAACGGTGTCTCTTTAAGATGATTTGTGCAGCAGCCTCTCAGGAAGACAGATGCAGTCATGTTCCCGTGTCCCTGAACAGGACCTGTCATCCCGTCAGTCCGGCTGCTGTTTGCTTTTCTAAGTGGACACACATCCGTCGGGGAGGGGGGGGGAGGGGGGGTCCGCTGCTGCACTTGATTGCTATCGAACTTTTAAAAGCAAGATTAAATGTCCAAACACATTAGCTATCATCCCCCCAGTGTCCCTTAACAAGAGGAAATACAATAAGCCCTCTCTTGGCACAGCCTCTGGTCTCCTGGGGACGCCGCGCTCCCCGTGGAGGGACGGCTGCGAGGACAGCGTGGGGCAGACGGTTTTACGTGGCCTCCACAAAACAGCTTAAGCTTCTATCAAACTCCCAAATGAGACTCCGTCTGCACTTTCACTCAGCCTGAGCAGTTGCTCCTGCACACGCCCCCCCCCGCCCCCTCCCATCTTCCTGACCTCTTCTAACTGTCTTGTTCTCTGAATAAAACCCCATATTTGAGAGGCTTACCTTCAATTTGGGGGTTACGTTGCTCTTGGAACATCTCGCCACTCCTGCGTCTGGTGGGGGGGGCAGATGAGACAGGGGGAGTGAGAAGACAAAGAAACGACTGTTTTGTTGAAATATGGCACTCGAGACGGCAGCCGAGGGACTCCAGAAGATAGACGGCAATTTGAAAATGGCTGTCACATGGTGAATGTATGGCGCTCGCAGGCAGAGGGGGCTGATCCAGGGGAGGGCTGAGTATGCGTGCAAACGGAGGACGTGCTGACTGCGCGGGAGTAATCGGCGGGCCGCAGAAAGGAGTCGACTTCAAGGCCAAGACGCAGACACTTCCATCGCTTTTAATGCAAAAATGGTCCCCAGGGGGCTAAAGGCTGGAGAGACAACCCTGCGCATGCATTCCTGTGCTATCTTGCCAAGTCGCTCCGCTGCCAAGAAACTAAAATAGCTCTCTTTGCATAGAAGTTCAGTTATTGTTATTGTCGATTATGTGAATAATATTTGGTGAACCACAGGGTGCCTGGTGGCTGCTGTGGTCAAACAGGCAGTGTGATGGTGGAGAGATGTGAGGAGGGTTCATTCGGATGAGGTTTCAGTGTGGAAAAAGAGACTTCGGTGAATCTAAACGATGCGCGCAGAGTCGGGGAGTCGACCTCGGCGGGCTCGGCTCGGTCTGGGTTCTACTTACTTGCCGGGACGAACTCTCCCGTGTGTTGCTGTGCCTCCCGTTCTCTCTGGATCTGCTCTCTGATCAGCCTCTGCTCCTCCTCCAGCTGCCTGGAGCCCTCCTCCCTGAGGCGAGCAATCTTGGGGGAGCAGACGACATAGAAGACAGTGATGTACACTTACTGGCGTGCATGCATCAGGTGACAGAAAAATCTGAACCTTGGGTCGCCCTGTTCAGTGTTCGCACAAGAGCATATAAACCCTCCTGCAGCACGTTGGGCACCAACACCTTTGGTGAGGCCAGAAGATGAAACAGTGCCACCTATTGGTGGTGATTGCCCTGAGCAGATCACACTGACTCAGCTTGGAGGTATGCACAGCATTTTTATTTATCACTGGCGCCCTGAACAAAGTGCATCGAGTCATGCAACATCACCTAATGGGCTCACTGATAATTAGGACACGTCTGTGAGAGCAGGTTCTCCCAGACGGAGCCTTTGTTCTCGGCCCAAGTCTGCAGAAGGCTTCAGCACAATCAGGAGGGAGCACTTGACAAATAACAGAATAAATGCACCTGGGTGTGCTTCAGCGTTTCCTGGATGCACTGGGATACAGTGTTCCCAAAACAGAGCGGCACAACGGTGAAAAATATGATTCCTCATCATCTCAGCTCTCGCACTGAGGTCAGAGGCTGTATCATCTCCCATATGGCTTCTATAAAAGTCTTCCTCTTACCTCTTCTTCCAGTGTTCTCGTGATTTGGACCTCCTCCTGGCTCTGGGCCTCTGCTCGTCGCTCTCTGGCCTCCAAGTCTGCCACAGCAACACACAACAACAACAATCAATACCTCCTTCACACAATCCGACCCCGAGACACAAAAACCTGTCCCAAAAAAAGAACAAAGCCATGACCCACCGCGGTGCCGCACAGCGGATCGAAAAAAAATACACTCACCCATCTTAATTTTCTTCCTTTTGTCATCGAGCTTCCTGTTTCTCTCCTCGGCTTGTTTCTTGGCAGTGCGAATCTTATCATAGGCCGCCTGAAGCACAGCAAGATCACATCAAACACGGGGACGCGCTGTCAGTCCGTCTGGGCTTCGTGTCGGTTTGCTTTCTCGGAGTGTGAAGACTCCGTGGACTCACCTTGGCTGCAGCATCAGTGAGCACCTCGAGAGCCTGAGACAGCTGATGGAAAAGCTCGGCTGGAAGACAGAGACACAAAGTCAGGGGGGGGGGGTCGATACGCATGCAGGCAGGTGGCTTATGTAACACAGTTCGACTGTTTTTATCGCCTCTATGTGTGATGGAGCCTGAAGCCACAAAATGACGACAAAAGCACAGAGATAGAATAAGACAGAGAGGTGAGTCTCATGAAAAAGCTGAAAACTGAAAGTAGATTTCCCCTTTTTTCTCTTTTGACCCATGAATTTCCATCACTCACTAACAGATAAAGAATTACTCGTCTTAGTTTTTAAAATTTTATCTCAAAAGTCATGAAAAATGAAAGTATAGTAACCAAAAATAGACACAGGAAAATCTGAATCCTTCAAAAGTTCCGTTTATTTAATGTCTCCTAACTATTTGGAGACAAAGAAGTGAAAATGAACATGAAAGGTCAAGACAGAGAGACAGAAGAGAGCTTCAGAAATCCACAGGGGGGGAGGGGAGGGGGGGGGGCTTTGTGCGAGAGGAGGCATTACGTGCATGAACTCCGCGAGAACCGCTGAGACAAACAGAGACATTTCATGCCCTCCAGTCGGCCACAGGTCTCACGAAACCTGTTTCCTCCGATGACACCGCCTCCCCGCCATCCATCTTCCATTAAGGGGGGGGGGGCACGGCCGCAAACATCACTGGCCCCGGTTGTCATCCAGTACGCACGGACAAATGCACACTGGGAGACCACAATCCCCCCTCCAGCTCCTCCTCCCAACAGAAAAAAAGCGGCACACTGCTGCACTATACCGGCCAGGCTTAATCATTCACTTATGGGAGGCCTAACAGAGCGATACTGTTACTCCCTGTGGGGACTGGCAGTGCACACCAGCAGAGGACTCTGGAGATCACGCTGCCAGCAGAGGCGCTCGGGTTACCTGCACGCATCTAATAGGCTGGAATGAAATCCAACTGGGTGGGGACCTGCCATGCCCACCAGGCAGCTCCGAGTGTCACATCATGGGAGAGACGGTGGAGGGGTGGTGTGGGGGGGGTATCCTCATTCAGTGAAGAATGGTGACCCCTCAGTCACCTCTCACATGCATGCAACCCCCCCCCTCGAGGGGAGGGGGGGGGCAGCGAGTCCCAGGACTCGTTCAGCTCTCGTGCGATCCAGACCGAGTGCGTCCGCGTGCGGGTTCAAGTGTTGAGGCCCCTCCAAACCACTTCTTTTCCATTTCTGGGAAACCGACCCCCTGCTTTTGTATTATCCCTCTCAACCTCCCAACCCTACCAATTTCCCTGCCTTTTTTTTTTCTTTTTTCTTACATAATCAGGAATCGTCTGAACAATCCAGCGACCACATAAACCTCACTTGAAAACATACCTCGTGGCCAGGCCTTTTGTCTAAAGGTGCCCCCCCCCCTCCGCCATATTGACAAAAAAGCTGCGTCGAACTCTTTGCTGGCCTAATTGTTGACATGCCGACTGGCAACGGGCTGCGGGACGCAGCGTGGTGGGACACGGCTGTCTGGACTTGTCTGGTAAAAGAGAAGCCATTGGAGGGGGGGGGGCAGACGCTTGGTCAGACGAAGGAAAGAGGTTTGGCTGGACTGTCTGAGACGGATCCACGGGTGGCGCCTGTTACGCTCCATCGTCAAAACTGATGGAGTGCAAGCGTCAGAAAAAACAACTCGAGACGATGAATGGTCAGAATTTGGTTGTTGATGGTCATCAAGGGACTATTTGATAATGTCCCACTGACGAGAAACACACACA